>CM062296.1:506793444-507353112 GCA_031216915.1 Pictodentalium vernedei | reverse complement strand
AAGATTCTTATTGGTAGATCTGAAGAAGAATTTTCAAAAATACTCCTCATACCGCACTAATTTAAACATTTGGGCTCTCATAGAGAGCCCAAATATCGAGCCAGGCAATTGATTTCAATAAACATGTGAAACAATCTTCCAAAGATGTTAGATCTGAAATTTTAAAGCTTTTGGAGCAGTGGTTTGGGAGAAAAGTAGTCTTATGTTTTTCCCATTATCCACAGTGTTAAAAAATGCTGACTCAGCACTTTTTCAAAGACCCAAAAAGTACCCCATGATAAAACCGATGGCAATTTTTTTTTTACCATTCCATTCTGTTGGTCCTAAGGAAGCTTCACAACAAATAAGAATTCTCAGTGCTGTGTAGTTTTGGAGATATGGGCGTTTTCATTTTTTTCTATTTTTAGCTCCTGCGGTCCCCATGGGGCAACGGGAAAAAAATTTTTTGCATAAATTAGGTACTTATGACACAATAAGCCCTCATATCAAATTTGGTCAAAATTTGCCTCTCGGTTTGGAAAATAGAAATTTTGGGAGGGGTAAATATTCTTTCCCCTCCCATTACGACGCCAAGTATAGCCCCACAAACTTCTCTTGAACAAATCTGAGTCTACACCTAAAAAGGAAGCGGCACACCAAATATCAAGTCTCTGCTACTGCTGGTTCATGAGAAGAAGATTTTTTAAGATTTCAGCACACTTTTTGGGTGTGGCCCTACCCACGGGCGAGGCAACTTGATTTGAACAAAATCGAATTGCGATGTCATAACAAACTATTATCTCAAATATCAATTAAATTGGTTCAGCGGTTTGGGAGGAGAAGATGCAAACACCATGTTTACGGACGACGCCGGACGACGGACGGTGAGTGATCACTATAGCTCTCCTGACAACAAAAGTAATCCCTATATGTCGCTCCCCACTTCGTGGGGTGGCGACACAAAAATGGCTGTCAGTCGGCCATCTTGAATTTTTTTTCAAAAATTTTTGACGTGCATCATCCTTCTATTATGTGTCACCAATGGTATAAAAATGAAAGTTCAGCGTCAAAGCATATATGAGATACAGGTGGTAACATAAATGAGGACAGAAGGAGTGCAATCCAATAGTCCCCCAAAATGGTAAAACCGTGGGGACTAACAGCCCCATTTCGATCGCGAACCAAAGTTCTGACCCTATTCATTTATAGTCTCCCTACTGGCGTAGCCACTTTTCTCAGTGACAGAAAGCTGAACAGGTTACAAATGTAGTAAACTGTACACATATGGAGGTGGCGGGTACGCTACAGCCTATAATAAAGTGGAAAGCTGGTGTGGAAAATAATTAGAGGTATGACACTATTTTCATTTGTTTTTCTTTAGAGATGGGCGGTATTGGAATTTTTAGTTCGGTATGGGTTTCGGATTTTTTAGTGGGGTATACCTTGGTATAAGTTCAGTATTGGGTATCTGACATGACGGAGATTTGCTGATAGTACCAAAGAGGAATTCATTTACATCAGGATCAAGTGTTTGACCACCGAGGTGGTATTAGTCCCCTACGGCACTTTTGTGACATAAGGTGTTTTTGTCACAGAAGACACTAGAGTATATAAGCATCTTGGATTTTGAAAAAAAAATACTGAGCGTGCATAATCCCCTCACAACCCATTATCCATGTACCATATATGAAAGGCGTAGCTTGAACCATGTTGGAGGGAGGGGTGGTAACATAAAATAGAGAAAAAAGCTTAAAAAACACAACAATAATGGCCGCCATTCTGCCATCTTGGATTTTGAAAAATAAATATTGACTGTGCATCATCCCCTCAGAACCATTTATCCATGTACCAAATATGAAAGGTGTAGCTTGAAGCATATTAGAGGGAGAGGTGGTAACATAAAAACAGACAGACAGACAGTCAGACGGACAGACACACAGATGTCAGATTTTGAAAAAAAAATATTGAGCGTGCATAATCCCCTCACAACCCCTTTATCCATGTACCATATATGAAAAGTGCAGCTTGAACCATGTTGGAGGGAGCAGTGGTAACAAAAAATAGAGAAAAAAAAATTAAAAAACACAACAGAAATGGTTGCCATGGCACCATCTTGAATTTTGGAAAATAAATATTGAACGTGCAACATCCCATTACAACCCTCTATCCACGTGCCAGATATAAAAAGTGTAGCTTGAACCATGTTGGAGTGAGGAGTGGTAACATAAAATAGAGAAAAAAGCTTAAAAAACACAACAAAAATGGCCGCCATCTTGGATTTTGAAGAAAAAATATTGAACGTGCATCATCCCCTCCCAACCCTCTATCCATGTGCCAAATATGCAAAGTGTAGCTTGAACCATATTGGTGGGAGGGGTGGTAACATGAAAATAGAGAAAAAAAGCTTAAAAAACACAACAAAAATGGCCGCCATTCCGCCATCTTGGATTTTGAAAAAAAAATTTTCAGCGTGCATCATCCCCTCAGAACCATTTATCCACGTACCAAATATGAAAGGTGTAGCTTGAACCATGTTGGTGGGAGGGGTGGTAACATGAAAATAGAGAAAAAAAGCTTAAAAAACACAACAAAAATGGCCGCCATTCCGCCATCTTGGATTTTGAAAAAAAAGTTTTGAGCGTGCATCATCCCCTCAGAACCATTTATCCATGTACCAAATATGAAAGGTGTAGCTTGAACCATGTTGGTGGGAGGGGTGGTAACATGAAAATAGAGAAAAAAGCTTAAAAAACACAACAAAAATGGCCACCATTCCGCCATCTTGGATTTTGAAACAAAAATTTTGAGCGTGCATCATCCCCTCAGAACCATTTATCCATGTACCAAATATAAAAGGAGTATCTTGAACCATGTTGGTGGGAGGGGTGGTAACATGAAAATAGAGAAAAAAAAGCTTAAAAAACACAACAAAAATGGCCGCCATTCTGCCATGTTGGATTTTGAAAAAAAATTTTGAGCGTGCATCATCCCCTCAGAACCATTTATCCATGTGCCAAATATGAAAGGTGTAGCTTAAAGCATGTTGGAGGGAGAGGTGGTAACATAAAAAACAGACAGACAGACAGACAGATGGATGGACAGATGGATGGACAGACAGACAGACAGACAGACGGACGGAGTGCAATCCTATAGTCCCCTTACAGTTCTCATAGGGGACTAAAACAGAATAAGTTGTTGTAGTATCATTCTAACACAATGCTATAAATGACACTACCAATGAGCTCAACAGTGGCATTCTTTTACAACCACAAAAATCATATCTACAGTAATTTTGTGACTTGTTGTAAATACACCTTAATGTTTAAAGACCTATTTCAGCCTTTTGTGATCTCAAAGAATGTGCCCTGACCATGCCATATTTAGGAGGTCCTGTTGACAACAGGCAAAATACCTGGGCAGTGCTTTCTAGTCAGGTCTTGGCTGTCTTCACAGGAAGTACAAAATTGACTAGAAATCACTGCTAAGCAACTGGACATGTACTGGTTGTAGTCTAGTGGGAATTCAGGACAGTTGTCCAGTCTACTGAGGGTTAACAAAACTGAAAAGAAAAGCAGTCATTTCTTTCATGAAAATGAACCTTTCAACTGTTATCAAGCCTCAACAGGGACTTATAAATAGCGAATGTCTGGAAATTTGAAAATTCAGATGGTATCAGTATTCAACGATTGGTTTCGGCGTTTTTTCAGTATCCCCATGATATTGGTATCGGTTCGGTTTTTCGGTACATTGCCCATCTCTGTTTTTTTTAATGTGGTTTGATTTTTAATCTCAGTACTTAATTTAGAATATATTAAGCCAATAGTGTTAAGTGCATTTCAATCAAATTATGATCAACACACAAAAGATACATTTAGGATCACAGAGTATCAAACAATAATGCATCATCTTGGCAACATGCACATACATTTAGAGCGAAGCTTGTCTCTGGCTGTAGTACCGTTACTTTGTTAGTTTTCCCAGGTTCTTTCAAAGAAGCCATGTGTTCTGTGTTATCATATCATGTGAAAGACTGAGAAGTAAATATAACATTAATGAATGTTTTTCCTAGTATTTTAATAAATCAATATCGGCAATTTATCAGTTCATAATTTACATAATCAGCAATTCATCAGTTCATCATTTTCACTTATCAGCAATTCATCAGTTCATAATTTTGTATGTACCCTGAATATCGGCAATTCATCACTTCATAATTTGTATGTACCATGCATATCAGTAATTCTTAATTTATACACAGGACCCTGCAATCCTCAAATTTTGGGTTGAATCGAATATCGAAACAACTCAGGGAATAGGTTTTGAACTGAACTGAATGTCTAATCGAATCCTACCGTTTTTCAAGTTGTGGATATTATTGCACCTTCTTTCAACCATAAATATTGTCCATATCCACTCAAGTACTGTTTGCAAGGGCAACTAATGCAAATCAAGCAAAAAGCAGAATATTCCAAAACGACATCAATGTAATTTCAGAAGAAGAACCTACTTGAACAGTTGAACTCCTCTTTTATCCTATTATATACCCAGCAAGTAAAGGCAGTAACTCAGATGAAAATAGTGTGAGCAACGCCATTCAACATGTGGCAGGAGTAGGCAATCCCAAGGAAATTGCATATCAAATTTCATTGAAATCCATCCACTCGCTGCTGAGATATGGATCTGGATGGGCAGAAGGATGGATTCCCTTAAGATTGACCATCAAGCGCTTTTTCTTTTGTTGCAAACTCATCCCCCTACCACTTAAGGAAAAAGGGATTACCACTAAAGGAAACAACACCCAGTACTTGGACAATGGAAATCTTTTGTGTTAGGACACACCTCCTACCACTTAAGATACTGAATGTCTGTCCGGATGGATGGACAGAGAGACAGACAGATGGATGGACAAATGGATGCATGTAATCCAGTGTCCCTGACTCCCTGTGCATATAATGTAGTAACTCCAGTGAGGAATCATCTGTAATTCTAACCATCAAATAATACGGAGTGGTTTCAAGTCCAAACTAACCCCTCAAGAGCCATATTTTATTACGCATGCAGTATCCTACTGCTCCTGCTAAATATTTGTTACTCATATCAATTGGAGGATTATAATTATTGCTTATGCATTTTCTGTAAACAATCAAGTGATCAAATATGAGCTGGTATGGGTGTGAGCTACCACGGAACATGGTACTCAACCAACATAACTGCAAATAAACTTGGAAGAAGTTTAACATATTCTTGAAGTTAGACTGATTGTCATATGCTTAATTGCAAATTTGGGATATGGGAGAAATGCAAAACATTTAAGATGGTATTTTATTCTTTATAGACAGAGCTGATCAATGAGTATGTTTTGGTTTATGAGTAGAGTTGGCCCAGTTGGGTTAGAGTTATGGTCAGGTAGACTCCAAAACCACTGATGCCAGCTGCTACAACCACCAGCAGCAGCAAACCTTTCAAGCCATACCCAGCCACTAATTTCTTCCAGCTAGCTGGGATTAAATTTATCCGCCGCAAAAATATCAAGGTGGCTAGCCATTGGAATATTTTACATTTGAATAATTATATGTGCAAGTCTCTATTATAATAATTATCTGTGCAAGTCACTATTAATACTTAGGCCTAAACTATGCCACAAACTCACAAAGCATACACACACCCCACCCTGATCAGGCCTTTAAATTAATATATTTTGCCCCAATTTGGACACATTAAAACCAGAAATAACGGTCTTATCCCATTATGTTTTATTACCATGCCTTCCTCTGTGTTTCAGTGGTCATATAATGGTGGAAGTTATTTTCAACTGTAGAAGAGGTACAGAGAATTTATATATTTTTCTTGATGTCTTCACACCTTCTCTAGTTTTGGCACACCTGTAAACGGTGTGAAATTGGGGTAATCTAAAGGCCTGCTGATATTTGTAAACATCAGTTCCATCTCACACAACATAGTTCATTTTTTGGTGATTAATTGATGGGCAGATTTGGGCATTTCCCAAAGTACCTACAATTTGCACATTTAATAGTCTCTTGAAAATGATAAAAATTACAAAATTCAATCCACTAGGACACATGCCCTGGATAGCCACTTGTCATTGGCTCAGTCATCAAGCTTGTTATTTTCTTTTTCTACAAATTAGAATTAAAATTGCTGGTGCTATTTAATTTTTCTGAATTAGAATGTTTTCACAAAATTAATACCCATTGTTGATATGCATAGCTGGTGGCAACTTGCCTGCTGGTTGGTTCAGGTATGAACCCTTTACCCAACATACACAACATCAAATTTTGTTATTTTAATTATTTAAAAAAAAAAAAGTTTCAAAACATTTTGAACAAAATAGATCATGCGGAGCCCTCATTGGAATGAGCTCCATGAGCTCATTCCAATGAGAGGTGGGGGGAGGGGAGGGTCACATGGTTTTGTATTTGTTTCTTTTCTCAACTGCTGAATTTGTAAATTCATCGGGGAAAGGGTTGAAACTTTCGACTTTTTGCCTTTCTCAAAAAACCTGTAACTAATTCCAATTTGGAAAATATTTGAAATGACTAGTTCCAAATATTATTTGCTTGTGTGCCAACTGCCAAGACATGCCAATCAATGAACACTAAAAATGCATGTTTTCTGAAGTGAACTGGGCAAAATATGTCAAAGCATGAAAAAAAACTACAAATTTGTCTTATTTCTGCATGGGGTTACAACTGCATTTAGACCCAAATCTTGGTACGATTTTGCATATTGTTTTTGTTTTATTTAGGGTTTAATGACACTTTTGACAGCCAGGATCATCTCATGTCTGAATGCATTTATTGTAAAACATTTTGTTCCAACATCTGGAGCAATTACAGCACATGACAGAAAACCTCAGTTTTACCTCCACACAGAAATGTGTTGTCAGAATTTCTCGAGTTTGGAAAAAGTGGATTTTTGATGACAAAGTCATAGGGGGCTTATTTCTGATATAAAACGTTATTTTTGTTGAGTAAATTCAGAACTGATAATAAAATAATATTTCAAGCGAACAACTCATGGTCAAATGTTCTTCAGATATCCAAGAACAAAACTAGGACATCAAAATTTTTCAAAACACAGCAACAGAGCTGCATGTGGGTAAATTTCAAAACTCTTGGCTTAGTTTTTGCTGTCTGTTTGTTTACATTTTCGGTCAAGCTCATTGAGCTGAAAAATAATGTTGAAACGACTAGTTGTTGCCAGTTAAATTTTTGGCATTGGTCAACAATAAAACCAGAAGTCAACTAGTTGTGAATAATCAAATGAAGGTTTTTGATATCAAAAGTTGATATCAGGCCTTGCCATATGAAAATCACAGTTGTGCGGTATGTTGATTATCTTTTTTCTATTCACTTTTAAAATAAATGACACAAACAGTTCAATGTTTACCAATTCCTTGCAATTGGAATTTATGGAGAGAATAATTTGCAAATCATGAAAAGGGGATGATAAGAAATTATTATAAGCATATTTGACCAACATCCCCTTGTTGTCCGGCACACATCCCCTCGTTGTAGGACAGTGACCATTGGAAACCAAATTTTAAATGTTAGATTTTTAAAATAAGTTTTTTATGACATACATTCAAAGTTTTAAGCAGTTTAATAAAATCAAAACTTGCTTTTCATATGATACAAAACACTTCAGAAAAGTACTATGGATAGTCAATTTATTCTGGAAGCAGCATTACAGACACTAAGGGATTTTTTCAGAGTTATAATCTGTGAGGAAAAACACCTCATCAAAGAGAAAGTCAACACACCAGATAGACACATCGTCGTGTGAGAACCATAAGGTTCTATCTTCCACTGGAAGATAGAACCTTATGGTTCTCACACGACGACATGCTGTCTACTGCTCACGCAGAAAATATCCTCCACTTGACTATCGGCACTTTGATATGTTTGATACAAAGTTACATACATTTGTTATCATCACCTTGACTGATAAAACTGGTTAGATTCAGATACTGTTCATTCAACATTCCAACACCTTAAATATCCCTTCATGTCAAAGAAGTAAAGTTCAACAAATGTAAATATTATATTTTCTGTTGATTATCCTGGCAAACTGAGCCATTTTAATGACTACAATGACCCAAGTTATAATGAGGAGACTAACAGCTGGCGACTAGTTGAGAATTTACTAGTTGTTTCAACACTACCGAAAAAGCATCGATCTACAATGCCATCTCATTACACCTGTTTGAATTTCTTAGGATTATGCAATCGTTTTTTTGGTGAAAATTTGTGGCATTGAGTGATATGCACATATATGGCGGACATGTAACCCATCCTTAATAAAAAATCCAGACAGTGCTGTCCTTTCCCCAAATGCAGTTCTGTCACTTCACCGAAAAGTATTTTGAATGCCTAGCTTTGTTTTTGTATATCTGAAGCACATTTACAGGTCTGGAAATCTAGAAAATGCAGGAGGGCTAAAAATCGCCCTTCTCAATTTGGCCAGGAGGGCAATAGCCCTCCTAAATTTCAGCTCAAGCGGAAAGTTTGAAATAGGAGCACATGTCCATTACAAACAACTATTTTATGATGTAATGTGTTTAACTGTTATAAGTGCAAGCCGTAACCCTGCAAACAAACAACCTAACTGCAACATTATATTATGTTGTCACTGTTTCTGAACTGGAAACAGAAGTTTGTCGATACAGTGTAATGCACATCAAGGGAGATAACACACTCCCCACATGTTCAATGTCAAAACATCTGCTCAGAATTTCTGGTTTTATTAAATAATTTCTGTGTGGGAAATAAAAAAAACAAGAGGTCACAGAGGGGCTGAGGGCACTCACCTGACATGGTAGCCTAAATATCAACCCAGGGAAATGATTTCAACAAGTTGCATTTGCCCCTCCTAAGAAAAGCTTATACCAAATATCTAAAGATTCTGACCAGTGGATCTAAAAAAAAAAGATTTTTAAAGAATATTCCTTATATTGAAGTAATAATTCGGGCTCCCACATGGAGCCCAAATATGAATCCAGGGACTTGGCTTGAACAAACTTGAATCTCACCTCCAGTGGGTTGCTGTTTACCAAATATCAAAAGATTCTGACTGGTGGATGTGAAGAAGATGATTTTTAAAGAATATTCCTCATACTGCACTAATTTAAAAATTTGGGCTCCCATAGAAAGCCCAAATATGGACCCAGGGATTTGATTTCAATAAACATGTGAAACAATCTTCCAAAGATGTCATATGTGAAATTTGAAAGCTTTTGGAGCAGTGGTTTGGGAGAAAAGTAGTCTTAAATGTTTTTCCCATTACCCACAGTGTTAAAATATGCTGACTTAGCACTTTTTCAAAGTCCCGAAAAAGTACCCCATGGTAGAACCGATAGCAATTTTTTTGGACCATTCCATTCTGTTGGTCCTAAGGAACCTTCACACCAAATAAGAATTCTCAGTGCCATGTAGTTTTGGAGATATGGGCATTTGAAGTTTTTTCTATTTTTAGCTCCTGCGGTTCGCATCTAGCGACGGCAAAATTCTTTTGGGCATAAATTAAGTACTTATGACACAATAAGTCCTCATATCAAATTTGGTTCAAATCAGCCTCTCAGTTTGGAAAATAGAAATTTTGGGCAGGGCAAAAATTCTTGCCCCTCCCATAACGAAGGCAAATATACCTCCTCAAACTTCTCTTGAACAAATCTGAGTCTATACCTCAAAAGGAAGCTGCACACCAAATATCAAGTCTCTGCTACTGCTGGTTCATGCGAAGAAAATTTTTTAAGATTTAAGCACACTTTTTTGGCGTGGCCCTACCGAGGAGCAAGACAACTTGATTTGAACAAAATCAAAATGCGATGTCATAAAAAACTATTATCTCAAATTTCAATTAAATTGGTTCGGCGGTTTTGGAGGAGAAGACTCAAACACCATGTTCACAGACAATGGATGGTGAGTGATCACTATAGCTCCACTGACCAAGTCAGGCGAGCTAAAAATGACAATAGGATTACCGATCCAATGTCGAGTTGTGACAGCACAAAAGTGGGTTTAATCATTGTCAACTTATCATCAGGAAACAAACTGTTCACGATTTACTAAGTGAAGGGTCACTGTGACCTACACCTTTGACCTACTGATTCCAAAATAAATTGGGTTCTTCCTCTCATCAAAGCCAACCTACCTCCGAAGATGAACGAAAGTGGGTTGAAAGATTTTCAAGTTATCATCCAGAAACCAATTGTTTACGATTTACTATGTGCAAGGTCACTGTGACCTTGACCTTTAACCTAGCAATCCAAAATAAATAGGATTCTTCCTCTCGCCAAGGCCAACCTTCAGATGAAGTTTCATGAATATGGGTTGAACAGTTTTCAAGTTATCACCTGGTAACCGTTTGTTTATGATTTAATATGTTCAAGGTCACTGTGACCGGCCAACCTACCTATGAAGTTTCATGAATGTGGGTTGATCCATTATCAAGTTATCATCCCGATACCAATTGTTTACAATTTACTATGTTCAGGGTCACTGTGACCTTGACCTTCACTCACCTAGGACAATCTACCTATGTAGTTACATGAATGTGGGTCAAACCATTATCAAGTTATCATCCCAAAAAAAATTGTTTATGATTTACTGTTCAGGGTCACTGTGACCTTCACCGTTCATCTCACAGGGTCCAAAATAAATAGGCTTCTTCCTCTCACCATGACCAACCTATATATGAAGTTTCGTGTATGTGGGTTGAACCATTGTCAAGTTATCATCCGGAAACCAACTGTTTACGATTTAGTATGTTCAAGGTCACTATGACCTTGACGTTTGACCTAGAAAGAGTTCTTCCTCTCACGGAGGCCAACCAACCTATGAAGTTTCATGAGTGTGGGTTGAACCATTGTCAAATTATCATCCGGAAACCAATAGTTGACGATTTGCTATATTCAAGGTCACTGTAACCTTGACCTTTAACCTAACAAGTCCTATGTATATATGGTTTTTCCTCTCACCAAGGCCAAGCTACCTATGAAGATTCATGATTGTGGGTTGAACCATTATCAAGTTATGATTATCGTGTAGAAACCAATTGTTTACGACTTACTATGTTCAGGGCCACTGTGACTTTGTCCTTTGACCTAGCGCATCCAATATAGACAGGGTTCTTCCTCTCACCAAGGCCAACCTACCTATGAAGTTTCATGAATGTGGGTAAAACCAATATCAAGTTATCGTCCGGAAACCGTTTTGATTACTATGTTCTCGTTCAACTTGTAAAATTGCGGAATGGGAGATGTGGGGGCTATGGAGGTTAAAAAAAAAAAAGCCCACCATTGCCCACCTTGAAAAATTTTGTGTAGGCAGTAGGCGGGCAGCCTGCTTTGAAAATGCCAGCCCTGCATTTGGCCATGAGTTCTTCTCTGGAAATATTATTTTATTATCAGTTCTGGTACCAATACGGTAGCAGACTTCAAGGAACCACTGGTGCCTGCTGTCAGCTATGTGAGTTGATTGCATGTATTTTTCATGTTTTATACATCACAACCTTCATTTTGATGAATAATTTGTGTTCAAATAAACAAATTTCCCTTGCTTATATTGCACCTTAAGTTGCTATATAAGTAACTGAAATTTGTTTACTTTGAAATTCCCACCTCTGAATCAGAGGTGGGAATTTGAAAGTAAACAAATTTCTCCCAATGGTTCCTGGAAGTCTTCTGTATTCATACCAGAACTGATAAGAAAATAATATTTCAGGCAAACAACTCATGGCCACGTGTGCTTCAGGCATTCAAAAACAAAGCTTGGCATTCTAAACACTTTAGGGTGCAGCGATAGGACTGCATTTGGGAAAAGAACAACAGTGTCTGCATTTTTTATTGAAGATGGATTCCATGTTTGACAGACATGCACAAATCACTAAATACCATGAATTTTCATTGAAAAACAAAATCATAATTCTAAGAACTTCCAACAGGTATCATGATACCTTGCAAGTAATAATGCAATTGTGCAGTCTCCATATAATAATAGTATGCAGTGTTAAGGTGATCTTTCTCTTTTTATTTGATTTTAGAATAATCAAATATGCATTGCTACCTTTTTGGTACGATGACGTTGACTGAAAATCCAAATCAACCGACAATGTAAACAAAGCCAAAAGTTTGGGAATTTACCTCCATGCAGCTCTGTCGCTGCATTTTGAAGAATTTTGAAGTCATAGCTCTATATTCTTGGATATCTGAAACACATTTGGCCACGAGTTGTTTGCCTGAAATATTATTTTCTTATCAGTTTTGGAACAAATATGGTAGCAGACTTCCAGGAACCATTGGTTCATATATTTTCCGTATTGTACATGTCTCAACCTTCATTTTGATATATAATTTGTGTATATTTAATTTTTTTATGGAATATCTGAGGTGGGAATTTCAAAGTAAACAAATTTCCCTTACTTGTATAGCACCTTAACTTATCCACTCGATATGCATACAGCTAGTTTTGGTTGGCAAACATGTACAGATGTGAATTGAGGACTCGGACTGAAAGGAAAATGCAATTGATAAACATAATTTTGAACAAAACCTAGTTACTAATGTCGATATTTGAATATAAAATTATAATATCGGTCAGTGTGTGTGGGGACCAAGTCACACCACTTATTGTTTGAGATGTTATTATAAATTGAATACAGCTGCAGTTTTGCTTGTAGTAGATTGCAAAGCAAATTGTTAGTGTGTTTGTTTTGGCAAATTTCAATCGCTGTATGGGTTTTAATTATCCATTTTGACGTTATTAAGTGCTATTCTACAAAATACATGTTTGTGCAGGATTAGAGGGTCTTGAGTGTAGTGTATTTCACCACCCTAGTATAGGATTTGGTGTTGTTATGGATGAAGTGGAATGTCACTTGTCCCCAATGAGCTTGCCTAATCTCCATAACGGGTAAAAAGAACCCTCATGGGAATTTGCTGATGAATTATTACACTCGCGACCAGCAGTAATATTGATGATAGCACACACACATCAAAGTGCTTAAGCTTACAACCTCTCTTCTTGGCACCAAAATAAGCTGCACAGTAGGGAGGAGGGAAATATTGAAACCTGCCAACCTCCTCCAATGAGTGGGGGATAAGTGACATTCTACTTCATCCATAAAAACACTAGTCAAATGTCGAGGATGGTTTGGTTGGAGGCCAGTTTGGGTGTATTCGGATATGACGACCATCGGTAATATGTCATGACACGGTAACAGATTTTTTTGATTCCCGTATGGGCCTGAGGATTTTTATGTATATTCCAAGACAAATGAAGTACTAGAAAACACGGAAAATCAATGGCAATTCAACAGAAAAACCCGAGTCGAAAATAAATCAGTCCTCAATTCGGTGTGTGATTTCAGTCAGTCCACTCCCCAATTACCACTTTACCAGACACCCGGCAAACACAACCAAGTAGTAAAGGCGCCTTAGGCTTATCTCGACATTTTGTGCTAAGAAAATAATCAACCCTCTAAAAAAAAACAGGACCTACATAACGACATTTCTGATTATTAGGATGGTCATGGCAAACACTGACGGTGATACTATTTGGCCGGGTTGCAACTATTTATACGGAATGTTACCCTGTGTGGTAATTAGCACTTTTCGAATATGTGAAAGTTAAGAAAAAACAACATAATCAATGATATATTTTTCTGTGAATAAGTTCTTTTGATTTACATGTTGGTAAAGCTGAATATCGGAGAGTCACATAACAACATCGGTCTTGTGTAAATATTTATTTCAAAGGCACGATGAAAAATATTCGGAAAAATATACTCGAAAAGTACGCTCGTTTCAGTGTTTCGGGAGCAGTCAGAAGGTCTATAGACTAATAACCCAAGAGACAACTCACCATGGGACAAGTCGCCCCAAGTGAGACAAATCGGACCAATATTGAATGAGATAACTCGCCCCATATTTTTTATCTGTATCTGTATCGATCCGCAAGTATACAGAAGAAGTCTCCTTGGTTACGAATCGAAATTAAGTATTTTTATTGTTTACTAATCATATATATTTCATTTTCAGGTTATTTTATTCAACTTTGTGGGGAGTTAGTTTAGTATAGTAACTGGGACAAAGTTAGGAGGTCTTAAATAAAACTGTGAGCGCTAAGTTGTCGAACGGTTCGTCGTGTTGCCTTTTGTCGCGTGTCTACAGTTTTTCTTGTCCGATCGCGTAATTTTGTAATTTTGTCTTGATGATGGCGAGCAAGTCTGTTCAGACGGAGGTAAGTATGGAGCTAAATACGTGTAATATCGCGGTCCAGGTCAACGGTGCCAACGGGGTAAGTATTGGTGTGCAGACAGAGGTCACTGGGGGTGTCGGTCAGAGCCAGGTTGGTGGGGCCACCGATGGCGATACTGGGCTTGAAGTTTGTAGACAGTGTTCTATGATGTATGGGGACTTTCGTTCGATGGGATATGGAGAGGTATGTGCAAACTGTCAGGAAATCCTCCGCCTACTTGAGACAATTGTTAAGTTTGAGGGGGAGATTGCTGAGCTGAAGGGAAAACTTGGTAGGGCGGGGCTGTCTGGAGTTACGCCTGTGAAAGTAGCTTTCCGAGAAGGATGGGTGGTTGTCGGTGGGTCCAAGAGGAAACATGGGGGTAGAACCTTTGATGTGAATGAGGTAGGTGATGAGGTGGGGGCTGCTAGAAAAATACGTAGGACAGATGAGGGGGGCCCAGGCCGGAGCAATGCTGTAAAGCGTTTGGCGTGGACTATCAAAAGTGGTAGGAAAGGGGGGCCAGAGAAGCAGGTAGATAGGGGTGTAAAGTCCAAAGGCAGTGGGGAGTGCAGCACCAGAAACAGATTTGATGTGCTCGATTCGGAAGAGTTAGAGGAGGAGATGGAGGTACTTGCAACAGATAGTAGGTTGGGGTCTAGGCCAGGAAAAAGGAGGAGGGATTCGGTAGAAGACCAGGGGAGTAGTCCAGGTAGTTCAGGGCCTGGAAAGAGACGGAGGGACAAGGATAGGAGTAATCCTAGGTCAAAGATACCGATACCGATATTGATTCCGAGTGGGGCTGTTGGAGAGGAAGAGGACGCTGTAAACAATAGGAGACTAGAGGAGATAAATAGGGCGAGGGACAAAAGTAAGTTGGTGGTTGCGGGAAGTAGCATAGTTCGGGGGATCGACAAGGTTGTCTGTGGTCCGGACAGTAAAAATAGAACAGTTCTGTGCTTTCCAGGGGCTAAAGTGGAGGACCTGAGGGATAGAGTGGACGGTATTGTAGCTGGGTCGGGGCCTGATCCGGTAGTGGTATTACATGTGGGGTCCAATAACATCAGGGAGAGGAAATCAGTTCGTTTGGTGGACACATACAAGGACCTAATTAGTAAGCTACTTAGCAGGAATGCTCGGATCATCGTTTCAGGGGTGCTCCCCGTTATGGGTGGTGGGAATGAGAGGAACTCGCGGATTATGGCACTAAACGAGGAGCTGGAAGAGCACTGCAAAAACTTGGGAATACATTTCATTGACCACTGGGACTCATTCTGGGGACAAGGAGAGTTGTATGGGCGAGACGGATTGCATTTAAGTAGGATGGGTACAGACCTGTTGGGCCAAAAAATTTTACAGGTGGCTGGGCCTTTTTTGGAGAAAAGGGGGGTAGGGGACCACAGCCGATAACCCAGAGGGGCACAAATGCTGGGAACATAGGAAGAACAACAAACATGCACAACACAGGGACACACCAGGGTTATAATAATGTGCCAGTGATGACAAAGAAACAAAGATTCATTAAGTTTGGATACTGCAACATCCAGGGTCTGCACAAGAAAGTAAGCGAAATATCAACACTGATGGACGAAGGAGACTTCGATATAATGGGTCTAAGTGAGACGTGGATACGACGGGATGAGCGGGTTGATCAGATGAAGGGTTGCGTGTGGATAGGAGCTGGGCGAACTGAGGGTCAGAAACGGGGTGGGGGTGTTGGCATCTACGCTAAAGAGGAATTACAGCCCTCATTGATTACAGATCTCACAGAAGCAAGGACTCAGATTCCAGTATCCAACGAAATAGTCTGGGCAAAAATCAAGTTAGGAAGCAGGAGTGTTGCCGTTGGTGTTGTATACTTAGCAGTGGAGGGAAGTAAGCCCGAGTGGAATGATTCAATATATACAACTCTTAGATCGAATATCACAGAACTTGAAAGCAGAGGGTTCAGTATTGTCCTAATGGGGGACTTCAATGGGCACATCGGGGATAAGGAGGAGGGCATACAGGGAGGTGATAGGAAAATTAACACGAATGGGAGGAAGATGTTGGACCTATCAAAAGAGCTTGGTTTAAAGATCTTGAACAGGGATGCGAAATGTAAGGGTAAATGGACCTGGGAGAGGAACGATAAGAAAACAATAATTGATTATATACTCACTGACGTTAGCGTATGGAGGGAGGTTATAGATGTAGAAATAGATGACGAGGGAAAAAATGACTTAGGTAGTGATCACAGCCTGATAACAGTTAAGATTATGGGCAAAAAGACGAATAGAGACAGAAATACCTTCAAGGAAGTTTGGGGACTAAAACAAGGAGCCGACTGGAAGCAGTTTCGGGAAAAACTAAAAC
Source organism: Pictodentalium vernedei (assembly GCA_031216915.1). Taxonomy (NCBI): domain Eukaryota; kingdom Metazoa; phylum Mollusca; class Scaphopoda; order Dentaliida; family Dentaliidae; genus Pictodentalium; species Pictodentalium vernedei. The sequence goes on along the minus strand of CM062296.1, from coordinate 507,336,520 downwards.
CAAGTCTTGAATGTATACCTAGGGATGCAAATGTCCAGAGTATTTCAGATGGCATAGTAAATAGCCTAACAGAGGCAGGGAAGGATTGTATAGGAAGGGTGAGGGTCCCAACGAGAGAGCTTGGATACAGGGTTAACGAGGGACTGAAAAAGGCTATAAAAGAAAGGAAGGTAAAATGCGCTGCTTACAGAAGAAGTAGGAAGCTTAAAGGGGTGGATAACAATGACACGAGACTAATGAAAGGAGAATATGAACTGGCACGGAAAAAGGTGAATGAGATAAAGAATAATAATAGGAAGGAGCGCAATTGCAGTCTTGCCAGAACAATAAAGAAAACGGGGGGTTCGAGCTCAAACGTATTTTGGAACTGGGTAAATAAACGGGGGAAAAGTAGTGTGCAGAGTATCAAAGTGGATGGGGAAAGTACAGAAGATAAAGGCCGTATCGCTTCAGAGTTAGTCAAGCACTGGGAAAAGATAAACGATAGGCGATGGGGCAGTGGGTCCCCACCAAAAAGAAATACACTGGTGGAGGAGAACCTATCCAATCGTGTATGTAGCGAAATAACGGCAGAAGAAGTGCGGAACGTGGTCTCGAAATTAAAAAATGGTAAAGCGGGAGGGACTGATGAAATTCCGAACGAATTCCTCAAAAATGGAGGGGAGGCACTTATTGAAGTCCTGACAAACCTTTTCAACCTGGCTCTGCGAAAGCAAGAGGTCCCCAGAGAGTGGAGGGAAAGTAAGGTGTCGTTCATACACAAAAAGGGGGATAAGGAAGTTCTAGATAACTATAGGGGGATATCAGTTAGTAGTAACATCGGAAAAGTATTCTGTAAGGTCATATACAGTAGACTAGAGGAAGTTATTGAAGAGAAAGGTTTTCTAGGAGAAATTCAAAATGGTTTCAGGAAAGGACGAAGAGTCACTGATCACCTATTTACACTCACCCAACTGATAGAATCAACAAAGGCTGAAAAGAAAAAGATGTTTCTGGCATTTCTAGATGTGAAAAAAGCGTACGACCGAGTGTGGAGGGAAGGTATGTGGCGAAAGCTCGAGGGCATCGGACTGGGGGGTGACTTTGTGGGAATCATGAAAGCACTGTATACAGATGTGCAAAGCCAACTCAGTCTAGGGAGTATCACTACAAAACGAGTCCCTATGGATATAGGCCTCAAGCAGGGGTGTATCTTTTCACCGATTTTGTTTGCATTGTATGTTAAAGATTTAGGGGACGAACTAATTCAGAGTGCGGAGGGGGTAAATGTTGGAGACATAAAGATACCAGGCTTATTCTTTGCGGACGACATGGTGTTAATGTCTAGAACTGAACAGGGGCTAGAGAAATTGCTGGAAATTGTTGGTAGTTATGGGAACACTTGGCGGCTCGAACTAAATGAAAATAAAAGCAAGGTAATACCCGTTGGACGTAAGGTAGATATGACGAAGAGATGGAGAGTGGGGGAGTTCTCAATCCCCGAAGGGGAAAGCAAACAAATCACTGTAGGAGAAAAGGGAGAGTATGAGTATCTAGGGGTAAGCATAAATATAACGGGAAGAGGGGTGTACAGAAATTACTCAGCCAAACTGATTCTGAAAGGGAAAAGAATCCTGAACCAACTAAAACTTTTAGGGAAAAATAGTTTCAACAAGGTCTTTGTGGGGAAAACACTATGGGAGAGGGTGGGTTTACCAAGTATAACGTATGGCACGGACGTGATTCCATTAAACCAAACCGTTATTAAGAAGTTGGAAAGTACTCAGAATGATGCCGGCAGATGGATAACAGGGTCAAGTAATGCTGCAGCTTTGGAAGCAGTAAGGGGGGAGCTTGGGTGGATGAAAATCAAGGACAGGGTAGATTTGGGAAAACTGTGTTACTTTAACTACTTGAGAAACCTGCCTGACAACCGGTGGTGCAAATTGATGCTCGATACCATTTGGAATTCTAATATAGAAACGGGGTGGTCAAAACATGTGAGGGAACTAATGGACAATTACTCTATAGAGGTCACAAACATAGAAGTAGGAATGAAAGAAGGCAAAAGGTTTGTCAAAGAGAGAGTCATGGAAGATTGCAATCGAAACTGGCGAGCAGGGGTTAGCGTGAAAAGATCACTGCAGGGGTTACAATATAAAGAAAAGCCAGCTTTTGAGAAGTACCTAGATGGCACCTTTGGAGGGTCACTGCTGTTCAAACTGAGATCAAGATCACTGGAGCTTCGGGGAAAAATTGGGAGAGATGGGGAAAAGGGATGCCAAATGTGCCACTCTGGAGTAGTGGAGACCCTGGAACATTTTCTCTTGGAATGCCCACAGTATATACCTCATAGAATAAAATTTACTGGAAGAATAATGCAGAAGTGGGGTGAAGAAACAAAGGATAGATGGCTGAAGGCGGACACGAGGGAGAGGGTAGGAATGCTTATTGAAGAAATTGAAAAAGAGGAAGTGAGGGACACTATTAAGCAGTTTATATCTGAATGCTGGGAGGAGAGGAGGGGAAGAGGGGGTGGGGTGCAGGGGGAATGATGGCCTTCTCTTATGAGGACCGCGACAAATCAGCGGCTGGCCAAAGAGTTATTATTATTATATAATACGGCGAAGTGCCCACTTCTGGTAAAATTCGCCGGGAGAGAGACTTTATATGGTGGTGCACAATAAGCTTCTTTTGAAGCGTTCTAATGAATTGGTAAAAACTGTATCCTCACTAAGTGGGTTCCATTCTAGTACAATTTGGACAAAAAAGGGGTATTTATATTGATCAGTGTGGTATGCAGGGACCACAAAAGCTTTTGGGTTGATTATTACACTCCTTTCAACAATGTTTTGAGTGTCAAAACCTTGGTGTTTTTTGGCTCTGATTTTCCTTTTAGGTTTAGACTGTGTGGAGTAAAGGGATGACGGTATTGCCGGCATTTGCCCCTCAACCACCTTGTACATGTATGTTAGTCTCGGGTGTTTTCTTCTGGTTTTCAGTATTGGAAGTTCTAATTTCACTAGCATGTTTGTTATACAACCTTCGTCTCTTGATTTATGGGTGATTCTCAGAATACGGGACAATTCCGGTCCAAGCGGGCTGCAAGAATATTGTAATAGTTTAGGAAGTTTCTTCAATATCACGAGGAAATGTTGTTCACCGTAGAGAATAAACATGCATAAATGATATGTATGTCCCCAAATTTACTGGTGTTGTGTTAATAATAGTGTGCTGATATCTGTAACGGTAAATTGTCCGGACGCATCGTTCTCGTATTACCATTGATATTTTACGAACGCAAACATGTTATATCCGTGTAAGACGAATTTATAAACTAGTTGCTAACGAGAACTATGCGCTACGAAATATTATTGTGTCTCGGACGATCTCGGGCGTTAAATATATACATCTGTTTGCCTGTCCGCTATAACATGTCCGTCCCGTTATGGCTGGGTAGTTTGTTTGGTAGCACCGTTCCCGCTTCGGTAACTTTGTATATTCGCGCGTTTAAACTTTCAAGGACACGGATGTTTGAATGCAGATTACCAGTATCAGACAGAGAAAGAATTTTAGATAAGATATACTTAGGTAAGTAAATGGTATTCAAAGCGTGGTTTTATTCTCGTCCGTACCGTTTACCCTTTAACATGCCGAGTGCATAAATATATTGAAAAAAGTAAGTATTTTGAAAACAACGGGGTGAGCACATAATATTCGGAAAATAGCAATACCCAAATCAGCACAACACTTAACACCTTGCAATAATAATGCGGGAAATGTCCGTACCGTTGCGGCCCATACCGTTACAAGTATAACTGTAACGGTACGGATTGATAATGTAACGGTAATTATATAGTCTTTTATATAAATAATAAACACTAATTTTCTTTGTAAACGTGTTAAGGAGTCATCTGATTACGGACAGAGCTTTGTTTATCCAATGTGTGAAAACGGGCAATATAGCAAAACCATTGCTTTTCTCTTATGCACATCACAATGTAACGGTACGGACGAACTATATATTACCATAAGTAATCCAGGGTGTCTCACGAGTTTTTTATCATGTGCACGTGTGTATATACCCGTCCATGTATGAAACCTCTCCCACGCGTGTCTCTGTTTTTGTATGAGCGTGTGCACGTGTTTGTGTGAGTTTTGGAGCAATATTTGTAGGGATAAAACGGGTGGTAGGGGTGGGTCTATGTGCGTGTGGGGAGGGGTGTACATGTGCGTAGGTATGTGTATGTGAGAGAGAAAGCGTGTGTGTGTGAGGGTGGGTTTGTTTTACCGACTTGGGAAGGTAATTGGACAAAAGAGTTTGAGTGTTTTGCCCCACCGTGGTACAAAAGACAAAAGAACACCCTTTACCTCGGTATATTCCCCATGAACTGTACCGGCAAAACGAGGTAGAAACCGTTAGTCTACACAAAGGACAGGCAATAGCGTACCTCGGTAAGTGGGCAAAATAAGATTGGGTGCCTGTGGAACCGGTGGTATGGTGTGGTGTGGGTTGATAGGTTTATAAGGTGCCATACCGTAACGTGTGTGTGTGTGCGTACGTAGTTAAGTACGTGTACGTTCATGCCTGAGTGCGTCTCTAATGTGGCCAATATACCGCGAGCGGGTGGTGGCCCCCGCAAATGACGTCATATTCACGTGACCTAATGATGTTCTCTGAAGTGGTTCATTAATCATATAATTACTGTAAACTATCAGTGGTTGTGAACTAATTAAGGACATCTTCTTCTCTTGCAGATCAAAACGTCCACAATGGGGATGTCCGCCGCTGAACGGATGCGAAAATATAGGGCGAATTTAAAAAATGACCCCCAGAGATATCATGAATACCTTCTCAAGGAAAAAAAACGTTACAAGAAAAAAAAGATAAGTGGGCAAATCAAAACAATAAGTGAGTGCAACGACAGAGAAAAAAGAATGAAACGAAAGCAGTGGAGAAAGGAAACGCGTACTCAAAGGGGGCGAAAGAAAACCCAGGCTAAATTAATCGCCAGTCTTGTGAACATAACACCCCCAGTATCCTCCACTTCTCCGAATTTGAATGCAAGTGTGTCAAGGCAACAAAGAATGGGAAGAACTCTTTCAAACAAAAATAAAGAGAAAATGCGAAGAGAAATAAGAAAACTAAAACTTCAGTTACAGGCCAAGCATCGAAAAGCTGAAATGTACAGAAAAAGATGCGAAAGGATGGAAGTAAATCGGAAGTCCTGTTCACCAAGGTCAAAAGTAAGAGAATTTTTAAGGGAAGGAAGGTATCGGAGTGCACAAAAAAACAACTCATCTTTAACCAAACAATAATAGATGAATTAAAAATGAAAATGAATAGAACAAAAGAAGAGAAACACAAACAAATAATATCAAAAGCAATATCAGGAAATTTGCTAAGAAAATATAAACTCATGATCTTTGCCAAACAAAGTGGAATTTCATACAAAAGACTCAAGGCAAACACGGAAAGGAAAAGCATGGAATATGAACGAAAGACAAATAAAAATGCTTTTGGGAAGGTAATGAAATTAAAAATGCAGAAGTTTTTGGAGCAAGATATTAACAGTAGACTGTTGCCAGGAAAGCGAGATACAATTACAAGGGGCAAAATTAAAAAACAGAAGAGGTTCATGAATGCTAGCTTAAAAAATCTGCATTTGAAATTTTTGGAAGAAAACCCAAACTTGAAAAATTCGTACGGTACATTTTGCAAACTGAGACCATTCTGGATTCTCCAACCAAAGTGTGAAGGGCGGAACACCTGTGCATGCAAAATTCATTTTAACATGCAATATATGGTTAATCGTCTTTCAGAGCACAGTGTTTTGCCTAAAATTAGCTTGAAAGATTTGTGTGAACTGGTATGTTGTAACTTAAACAAGGGGTGTATGTATCGCGAGTGCCAAAAATGTAAAAACAAACAACTAAAGCCCCAGAAAGAGTACGAGAAGGAGAGGCAAGTTTGGGTACATTGCTGGAAAAGTAAGGCGGAAGAAAGAAGTTTTAAGAAAAGCGGCGAAACGAAAACAAAAAAGGTTAAAGTAGTTGTAAAAGAAAAATAATTCTACACGCTCGAACAGCTCCTGGACGCAACAAACAAGTTACTGAATGACAAATTTCTAAGACACCTTTGTAACCTGCACCATCAATATGACAAAATTTCCTTTTTAAAAGAAAATCTCTCAGATAATGAGTGCATCATGCATATTGATTTCTCCGAAAACTATGCGTGTAAGTTAGGCGAAGAAATACAAAGCATGCATTTTGGAGCATCCAGGCACCAAATTAGTCTTCACACAGGTGTTATGTACGAGAAAGATAAGAAACCATTCCCATTTTGTTCAATGTCCCCGTGTACTAGACATGATCCATGTGCTATATGGGCCCACCTTCACCCAATTTTGAATGAAATAAAAACGTACAAACCTCACATTGACACCGTACATTTCATTTCAGATGGCCCCACGACACAATACCGCTCTAAAAAGAATGCTTATCTTCTGGCCAAACGCATGAAAAACATGTATAAATTTAAAACAGCAACTTGGAATTTTACCGAGGCTGGTCATGGCAAAGATGCCCCGGATGGTGTAGGTGGTCTTCTCAAACGGACGGCTGATACAAGTGTTGCCTACGGTAAAGACGTTGCATCATTTGATGAAATGTTTGACCAGTTATCCAAAGCGAACATTGCAGTAAAGCTTTACAAAGTAACAGAAAATGACATCATACAAATTGATCTCACCATGCCAAATACAGTAAAAGCTGTAGTTGGCATGATGCGTATTCATCAGTTTATTATACTTTCAAATTCCGATTGTGTCATCACTAGACACTTGTCGTGTTTCTGTTCAAAAATCCATGAATGCAAATGCTTTTGTACGAAAGAAACAAGGTTTGAAAGTGAAGCAATGGAAGTAGAGACCACACCTAGCTTGAGTGGTATCTGCAAACCTAAAATATCCAGTAAAAAACAAGAACCATGTGGAAAACAGTCACTCTTGCGTCCCCTCTCGGAAAGTCAAATTGACGTGGACCTTGTAGGGCAATGGGTGGTGGTAAAGTATGATGAAAAACCATACCCGGGTGTCATACTTGATGTAGATCATGACTCCATCGAGGTTAAAGCCATGAGCAGAGTGGGGGTCAATAGATATTTTTGGCCGCTTTTTGAAGATATTGTATGGTATAAGATACCAGATGTTCTCGGCATCATACCCGAGCCCGAAAAGGTTACAGAACGACACAGACAAATATGCCCCCAAATTTGGGACGAGATTGCCTCAAAATGCACCTTTTAAAATCTTTTGACATTTTCCATAAAGGTTTTCTTTGTTTTGATTTAATACCAATAGAGCCAGAATATTGGTGCTCATTTTTTTCTGAGTTTATATTTGTTCAATAAAATCAGTTTCAGTGTTACATCGTCTAGTGGCTTCTGGCATAACATATCAAGCAATGTGAAAAAACTACACAGAGTTTCCTTCCCAGCCCAAAGCCTTTAGAATATTGGTTTATGGTCGCTGTTCTCCGAGTCTTGCACTGACCAACATCTCGTCGCCTTAGAACCATTATGTCCTGAGTGCACTATATAATAGAGTGCACTTAGAACAGAATGGTTGATGGTTCTAAGGCGACGATCTATTACAACGCAGCTAAGTGCAACCGACAAAACAATTTCAAAACTGGAATAAGACAGAACGCAACGAGAGTGGAGTATGGAGGACAAGAAACAAGGGCCCAAATGGAGTATTTCAGATGTTTCACAAGCGCCGTAGGCGCACGTGAAATACCTGAAAAACTCCAATAAGGGCCGTTGATTCTTGTCCTCCGCACTTCAGTCCAGTTATGTTCTGTATTTATAACACGATTAGAAATAATATTCATGTTTTTCAGTCAAGTGCACATTTTCAACAAAGCAATACATTTTTCGGCTTTTTTCGGCTAATTTACTTGAATGATGTTACGTGCTGAACGCTATTACGTCAGAGCTTTTCATTAACGTCAAAATCGAAAAATGACGAGCTTCGACCAATCAGACAAGCTCTTGTGTGTCGTTTTGGGTAGAAATTCTGTATTGCACGAGTGGTGTATTGGATAAATTTCTCACCCGTTGTATCCCACCCAGTAACGTTGAATACAAAGGGCATTCGTGGCATGATAGCATTTTTTGCCCCCAACTCACGTGCATGTTTCGTGCAACACATTAACACGTGAATGCCCCCACACGCTACATGTAAGCCTTCGTACCGTTACACCCCTGTTCTTTCCGTTACATCACTTTTTCCCGTTACGGCATGCGTGACCTTTTCATAAAATGTGTTTCTATACATTGCACAAAGGCGATAAAATAAATACGCCTTCCTTTGCCAGGGGCGTATGGAATACACGTCCATTGGCACCATCAAAATAACCTCTGGTGTGATTATACTGGATTAAGAATCAAATGAAATGCCGAACGGTTACGTCTTTGCTAATAGTGTACATATTTTCCCGTACCCTATAAGTAAACTGTCTGGTGTCAACATTTCCCACGTGAAAGGACATGCCTTGATTCACGAGACACGCGGAGCTTATTGTTAATCTATTCATTACCTTTTAGATCTGGTTATGAAATGTCCGTAACGGGAAAAGACATTTTTTCATGTCGAAACCCATCCCCGGTTGCCACAGCAACAGTGTGAAACATAATTAAGCTCGGATATTTGGCGTTACGTTGCGGGGGCATTAGGGTAATACAACTGGGAAATGACAGATAAATTTAAGCAATATTTGTTTTCGCATCTTGTGCAATCCGAAATGTCCCCTATTTTGAGAATTACCCGCATAGTCGCCTGTGATGAAGCGCGCGGCTTTCCTTTGGATTCTTTCTAGTCTGTCTATGTCTGTCTGTAGACAGGGATCCCAGATAGTTGCTCCATAATCCAAGACTGACCTTACAAGGGATATGTAGGTTGTTTTTCTGCATTCGTGTAGGCAAAATTTTAGATTTCTTCGTATGAAGCCAAGTGTGGAACTTGCTTTCCTGGTGATGTTTTTTATATGGGTTGTCCATTTCAGGTCGCTGGAGATCTGGACTCCTAGGTAGGGATTGTTTTCCACACTTTCCAAGATGTGGTCGTCAAGTGTGTAAAATTTTTGGCTTTTTTCCAATATTCATGACATAGCATTTTTTGCATTAAAACGCATTCCCCAGTTTTTTGTTTGCCCACTTTTCAAGGTTTACCAGGTCGTCTTGGAGGGTGGTGTGGTCCTTGAAGCTCTTGAACTCTCTGTAGGGTAGGCAATCGTCGGCAAATAGTCGAACTGATGACTTGACAGAATCTGGAAGGTCGTTTATGTGACATAGAAAAAGTAACGGCCCGAGGACAGTGCCATGTGGTACTCCTGAGTCCACTGGGCATCACTTGATTTCTCTCCTTCGAGGGTGATTCTCATTTTTCTTTTGGTTAGGAATGATGTTAACCAGGAGTGTATGGGACCTCTAATTCCGTATTCTTCTACTTTATATAGTAGTTTTCTCTGCGGTACGGTGCCAAAAGCTTTGGAGAAATCTAGTATAATGACATCTACTTGTATTTTGTTGTCTTGAGATTTTAATAAGTCGTTTATGGTGACAAGTAGCTGGCTTTTGCATGAGAATCCAGAGCGGAATCCATGATTCAGATCTGTTAGGATGTTATTACTCTCTAGGTGTTTGAGCATGTGTTTGCAGATGATATGCTCCAACATTTTGCATGGTACTGATGTTAGAGATACGGGTCTGTAGTTCTCAGCTGCGTGTTTGTCACCTTTCTTATAGACGCTCGAGATGTTTGCCTCTCTCCAATCTGTTGGTAACTCTCCTGTGTCTATGGAGCTTTGGAGTATTGTTGTCAGGCTTGGTGCAATTGTTCTTTTAATATTCTGTTGGGGATGTTGTCTGGTCCTGAGGCTTTGGATGGATTCAGGCCTTTCATAATTTTTGCGATCCCATTTTCTTGTATACGCAAGGGTGGAATTGTGTTCTTGTTGTGGATTTTTGTTTCAGGTATTTGTTTATCTAGAGTAAATACTGATTTGAATTGGTTTAGGAGTATTTCTGCTTTGCCTTTGCTGTCATTTACCAGTTTGCCGCTTTTCTTGAGTGGTGCCACACCCACAGAGTTTTGTTTTTTTTACTTTTTATGTATTTCCAGAATGGTTTGTTGTTGTTATTTTTCAAGCCTTCTAGGATGTTTTTATTGATGTATCCCCATTCTGCTCTTCTTAGCATTTCTTACATTCTTTTTGGTGTGCTCGATAGTTGTTCCATTTATTTGTTGTTTTTTTTTTTGGCCTGCTTGTAGAGTTTTGTTCTTTTGCGTAACATTCTTTTCTCTTTGATACCCAACCATTGTAGGTTGTTGGAAGGTTTAATTTCCTTTGATGGTATATGTTTGTCAGCTGATTTTAGGAGCTCGGTTTTAAAGTGCTCCCACATGTTTTGTGTGCTGTATCCTTCATACTCAAGTTGTTTTATGGACCTTGCTAGTTCGTTTAGGTCTTTGTTTAGGTCGTCCCATGATGCTTTTGGGTAAATATAGCATTTTCTTCTTTTTTTTTTTTTTTGATATTGAGCTTTAGTCTCGAAGTCTGTGATTACCATTGCGTGGCCAGATATTCCTGGTACGCTATTGGATGATTTCACTAAGGAAGGATTTGTCACAAAGATCAGATCTTAGAGGTAGTTCTCTCTTGTTTGTTGGGTTGTATATCTTGTTAAGGTGACAGTTTGAAGCTAGGTCTAGTACCATGTTTTGTATTTCCCTGTCTTGGCAGCTTGGTTCCGTGGTTGCAATTTCCCAGTTGATGTTTGGGCAATTGAAGTCTCCAGCCAGTACTATTTGTTTATATTCTGTTTCTAAAAGTTGGCGAATTGATTTTTCAAGCTCTAGTAGATCCTTTTCGTTTCGGTGGGCCATGTAAAAGCAACCCACAAATAATTCCTTGTTGTTCTGTGTTGTGATCTTTAACCATTCGATTTCGCAGTTTGTGGTGAGGTGTGTTTGTTCTATTGAGATGATGTTTTTGTTGACCATGATGAAAACCCCACCACCAAGGGCGCCTCTATCATTTCTGTATACGTTGTAGTTTTCTGGGAAAATTTCGCTTGATTTTATGCAGTCTTTTGTAGGTGCCTTCCCAGGTTGTATGCCTTTTAACCATGATTCGGTTCCGCAGACTATGTCAGGTTTAAGATAATTTATTGCTGCTTTGAGCTCTGGTGCTTTGTCTCTAATACTGCGATAGTTTACCGTAAGTATGCGAAGATTTTGTTTTTGTTGGATGTCAAAGATGGTGCTCTGGTTAGAAGAGTGTTGGCTAGATAATCTTGACTTTCTGTTTACAGGTGTTGTTTTGGGGATGCTGGCTTTGAGAGGGCTAAATACTGATGACACGGATTCTAATGTACTATCTATGTGAGATATCGGCTTTTTTTATATCTTTTCTCCGTCAGTTTTTTTTTTACTGAGACAAGTCGCCCCAAATGTTTTTAATGCAAAAGATTAAATTTTACTTACATTTTTCCGACATCATAATTTTTAATGACTGTCCACAACGGCTTCTGGACAAGTCGCCCCACATATATTTTCAGGTCAAAGCGCCCCTGGTTTGGGGCGAGTTGACCCGCTTTGGGTGACAAGTTGACTCGTCAAAAATTTTTTGTTACCAACTTTATTTTTATAATTATTAGTAAAAAAAAAACAATTACTGAATATTCATTTATATACTCACCTTTAATACGAAAATCCCGTTCAAATGCAAATTTTGAATCCACTACACAAGGCACACATGAAAGAATAATAATTCCTTTCCACGAATACTAAATTTAATAATAACTCTTTGGCCAGCCGCTGATTTGTCGCGGTCCTCATAAGAGAAGGCCATCATTCCCCCTGCACCCCACCCCCTCTTCCCCTCCTCTCCTCCCAGCATTCAGATATAAACTGCTTAATAGTGTCCCTCACTTCCTCTTTTTCAATTTCTTCAATAAGCATTCCTACCCTCTCCCTCGTGTCCCCCTTCAGCCACCTATCCTTTGTTTCTTCATCCCACTTCTGCATTATTCTTCCAGTAAATTTTATTCTATGAGGTATATACTGTGGGCATTCCAAGAGAAAATGTTCCAGGGTCTCCACTACTCCAGAGTGGCACATTTGGCATCCCTTTTCCCCATCTCTCCCAATTTTTCCCCGAAGCTCCAGTGATCTTGATCTCAGTTTGAACAGCAGTGACCCTCCAAAGGTGCCATCTAGGTACTTCTCAAAAGCTGGCTTTTCTTTATATTGTAACCCCTGCAGTGATCTTTTCACGCTAACCCCTGCTCGCCAGTTTCGATTGCAATCTTCCATGACTCTCTCTTTGACAAACCTTTTGCCTTCTTTCATTCCTACTTCTATGTTTGTGACCTCTATAGAGTAATTGTCCATTAGTTCCCTCACATGTTTTGACCACCCCGTTTCTATATTAGAATTCCAAATGGTATCGAGCATCAGTTTGCACCACCGGTTGTCAGGCAGGTTTCTCAAGTAGTTAAAGTAACACAGTTTTCCCAAATCTACCCTGTCCTTGATTTTCATCCACCCAAGCTCCCCCCTTACTGCTTCCAAAGCTGCAGCATTACTCGACCCTGTTATCCATCTGCCGGCATCATTCTGAGTACTTTCCAACTTCTTAATAACGGTTTGGTTTAATGGAATCACGTCCGTGCCATACGTTATACTTGGTAAACCCACCCTCTCCCACAGTGTTTTCCCCACAAAGACCTTGTTGAAACTATTTTTCCCTAAAAGTTTTAGTTGGTTCAGAATTCTTTTCCCCTTCAGAATCAGTTTGGCTGAGTAATTTCTGTACACCCCTCTTCCCGTTATATTTATGCTTACCCCTAGATACTCATACTCTCCCGTTTCTCCTACAGTGATTTGTTTGCTTTCCCCTTCGGGGATTGAGAACTCCCCCACTCTCCATCTCTTCGTCATATCTACCTTGCGTCCAACGGGTATTACCTTGCTTTTATTTTCATTTAGTTCGAGCCGCCAAGTGTTCCCATATCTACCAACAATTTCCAGCAGTTTCTCTAGCCCCTGTTCAGTTCTAGACATTAACACCATGTCGTCCGCAAAGAATAAGCCTGGTATCTTTATGTCTCCAACATTTACCCCCTCCGCACTCTGAATTAGTTCGTCCCCTAAATCTTTAACATACAATGCAAACAAAATCGGTGAAAAGATACACCCCTGCTTGAGGCCTATATCCATAGGGACTCGTTTTGTAGTAATACTCCCTAGACTGAGTTGGCTTTGCACATCTGTATACAGTGCTTTCATGATTCCAACAAAGTCACCCCCCAGTCCGATGCCCTCGAGCTTTCGCCACATACCTTCCCTCCACACTCGGTCGTACGCTTTTTTCACATCTAGAAATGCCAGAAACATCTTTTTCTTTTCAGCCTTTGTTGATTCTATCAGTTGGGTGAGTGTAAATAGGTGATCAGTGACTCTTCGTCTTTTCCTGAAACCATTTTGAATTTCTCCTAAAAAACCTTTCTCTTCAATAACTTCCTCTAGTCTACCGTATATGACCTTACAGAATACTTTTCCGATGTTACTACTAACTGATATCCCCCTATAGTTATCTAGAACTTCCTTATCCCCCTTTTTGTGTATGAACGACACCTTACTTTCCCTCCACTCTCTGGGGACCTCTTGCTTTCGCAGAGCCAGGTTCAAAAGGTTTGTCAGGACTTCAATAAGTGCCTCCCCTCCATTTTTGAGGAATTCGTTCGGAATTTCATCAGTCCCTCCCGCTTTACCATTTTTTAATTTCGAGACCACGTTCCGCACTTCTTCTGCCGTTATTTCGCTACATACACGATTGGATAGGTTCTCCTCCACCAGTGTATTTCTTTTTGGTGGGGACCCACTGCCCCATCGCCTATCGTGTATCTTTTCCCAGTGCTTGACTAACTCTGAAGCGATACGGCCTTTATCTTCTGTACTTTCCCCATCCACTTTGATACTCTGTACACTACTTTTCCCCCGTTTATTTACCCAGTTCCAAAATACGTTTGAGCTCGAACCCCCCGTTTTCTTTATTGTTCTTTTGGTTAGGAATGATGTTAACCAGGAGTGTATGGGACCTCTAATTCCGTATTCTTCTAGTTTATATAGTAGTTTTCTCTGCGGTACGGTGCCAAAAGCTCAGTAGTTCTTCAAAAAATCGTATTCACTGACTGAGGAGAGAATTATCTTTTCACGACCCAGACATCTAACCTAATGATTCAAAAATAATAATTGTAATCTGTGCTTGTTTAAACAAGCAATCTGATCAATAAGTGTGATTGTGGCTGAACGCATTTCATTAACAGCTGCGAAAAGAGTAACCATAAAAAAATATTTTTTGTTTAAACAACCAGTCTGATCAATGAGTGTTTTGGGTGGAGTGTGATTACGGCTGGCAACTGCTCACCAACCGTTCAGACAAATAACGATATTAAAGGTTAATATTTTTCAGCTTTGGAAGCAGTAAGGGGGGAGCTTGGGTGGATGAAAATCAAGGACAGGGTAGATTTGGGAAAACTGTGTTACTTTAACTACTTGAGAAACCTGCCTGACAACCGGTGGTGCAAATTGATGCTCGATACCATTTGGAATTCTAATATAGATACGGGGTGGTCAAAACATGTGAGGGAACTAATGGACAATTACTCTATAGAGGTCACAAACATAGAAGTAGGAGTGAGAGAAGGCAAAAGGTTTGTCAAAGAGAGAGTCATGGAAGATTGCAATCGAAACTGGCGAGCAGGGGTTAGCGTGAAAAGATCACTGCAGGGCTTACAATATAAAGAAAAGCCAGCTTTTGAGGAGTACCTAGATGGCACCTTTGGAGGGTCACTGCTGTTCAAACTGAGATCAAGATCACTGGAGCTTCGGGGAAAAATTGGGAGAGATGGAGAAAAGGGATGCCAAATGTGCCACTCTGGAGTAGTGGAGACCCTGGAACATTTTCTCTTGGAATGCCCACAGTATATACCTCATAGAATAAAATTTACTGGAAGAATAATGCAGAAGTGGGGTGAAGAAACAAAGGATAGATGGCTGAAGGGGGACACGAGGGAGAGGGTAGGAATGCTTATTGAAGAAATTGAAAAAGAGGAAGTGAGGGACACTATTAAGCAGTTTATATCTGAATGCTGGGATGAGAGGAGGGGAAGAGGGGGTGGGGTGCAGGGGGAATGATGGCCTTCTCTTATGAGGACCGCGACAAATCAGCGGCTGGCCAAAGAGTTATTATTATTATTATTATTTTTACTTATTTCTCATGGCATTCTTTTCCTCGTCGGTATATCCATTTTCGCTGAGGTCGCGGTCTCTGGAGCTGAGGGGGAAAATTGGGAAAAACAGTGAAAAGGAGTGCCAGATGTGTAATTTGGGCGTGGTGCAGACCCTGGAAGATTTTCTTCTAGAATGCCCAAAATACCAGTCTAAAAGAATAAGATTCACTGGGAGTATAATAGGGAAGTGGGATGGGAGAATGAAGGACATGTGCTGAGCATTGGTTTACAGGTAAAAATATCAGAACATAAGAAATACCATTCTTTTTTCTAAATATATATATTTTTGTCGTAAAATCTTATTTTTATACCTATTCCATATCATTTAGTTTAAACAGTATTTATTGAAGCATTTGTTTCAATGTATACACTTCACAATAATTGTTCAAAGAAGTAAATCGTCAATGTACATGATACAGTAGTATACAGAAAGGCAATAAATATAAGAAAACAGGTTTCTGAGTAGAAAAGGGATTCGACAGAAAGCTTACAGCTTATGTAAGTCGTCTCCCCAGCACATTTGAAAAATTACTCCTTCAGGTGGTATAAATCTGTAATAGAGCTCACGTATCGTTTCGTGAAGGCCCGGCCCCCTCCAATCTGAAAAGGAGGAAGACGACCCCGACCGCCAGTCAACGATTCGTGAGATTGTTTAAACTTTAGATTGAATAGGGTAAGGAAAGAAAGAGCCGGAAGAAAAGATGATCAAAAAAAGAGAGGAGAAGATTCAGAGAAATAACAGAGCAAAACCTAATTTGGCCAACTTGAACACTAAATATGTTAACTTAAAACTCCATAGCGCAATAAGTACGGTACATGTATTTGATTCTTACTTTTAGTTCCTTTGATAAGAGTTTTGCATACTAGACTCAGTGGTGTTGAGGCGTGAGTGGGCCTTCTACTCAATACATAGGTCAGTGGGTCCTATTTCACCAGTTGTACAGAACATGATTACCGAGGTACAGAAAGAGCAATGCTTCAGAACGGTGTTCCCACGTGGGGCAGGGTGGGGTACAGTAATTGAGCGGTAACTCAATGGAATCGCTTGCTTGATAGAATGAAGTCATGTACCGTTTCAAAGATAAGACGGTTGTCCTCATTATTCAAGAACTCGGAGCCAAACAGGAGCATGGATGAGTCTACTGCAAAGGGGAGTAAATTAATCGTATAGTTGCGAGCGTTTGAGAACACCGGACAATGCAGGAGGAAGTGATCAGTAGTTTCGCGCTCTCCACACTGACAAGAGGGGTTGGGTGATAAGTGATTGTCATATAGGTGAGAATTAAGACTACTGCAGTGCAATCGAAGCCTGCAATGATAAATTTGAGCCGCTCGAGATTTCGCGTCACTGTAGAACCTTGGGGGTCTTTGGTTCCCATTGCTCAGGAAGGTCTTAAAGTTGATCAATGATGAGTTCTCGCGTACAGGTAAGGGTAGCTTATTCCATAGGTCTGTAACGCTTGGGATGAACGAGGACTGATACAATTGGGTTCGGCAAAAGGGAACGCGGTGGTTTTGACTTGATCGAAGACTAAATGATGAGTTCGTCTCGGAAACGAGTGGGGGGACTTTATTGGAAATATGTGGAGGTGACATACGGTGATACATTTTGAAAAACTGAATTAATTTATGTTTGCGGCGTCTTTCTTGAAGGGAGTCCCATCGTGTTTCAGAATACAGCAAGGACTTACTGGCACTAATTGTTGCTCCCGTAATGATTCGGGCTGCTGCAATCTGTATTTTTTCTAGTTCCGCAATGTTGGATACGGAACAATTATCCCAGACAGTATCCGCATATTCCAGAAGGGGTCTAATGAAGGCAAAGTATATTTTTTCTAAGACACTTCGATCGAGATAAAATTTGTGTCTCCTCAGCATGTCTAACCGAGACCAGGCTTTCGAGCAGATGTGGTCAACGTGGTCGTTCCATGTACATGTGCTATTTAGTATGACCCCCAGATGTTTATGTTCGGAAACTTCCGATATCTGTGACCCCCCTAGATATAAGGGTGGGTGAGAGTTGGGATTGTTTTTACGTGATATAAGCAAACTCTCTGTTTTATTGGGATTGAACTCAACCAACCATGTTTTGGCCCAATGCTCAATTGTCGCCAAATCATGATTGATTATGTTTGAGGCTTGCTCTGGGTTCTCAATGATGAGATATAAGGAAGTATCATCTGCAAACAGGCGTATAGAGCTAAGTAGGTCTTTGGTTATGTCGTTAATGTATATCAAGAACAGTAAGGGCCCAAGTATCGACCCCTGAGGCACACCGGCATTGATGGGCCTCCATGCGGATGTCTCCGAGGCTATCACAACTCGCTGCGATCTATCGGCAAGATATGATTTTAAAAATAGCAATAACTCCCCCGAAACCCCAATACTCTCCAGTTTGTGGATAAGACCAGCATGCCATACTTTATCAAAGGCCTTACTGACATCACAGAAAACTACCCTAACTTCTTTGCCTTCATCGAGTGCACGACAAAATTCATCATATATGTCAGTCAGTTGAAGGACGGTTGAATCTCGAGGTGTAAAACCTGACTGGAATTGACTGAGAACATTATTTTCACTTAGAAACAGCCACAGGCGTTTGAAAACGCATTTTTCGAATATTTTGCCAACATAGCTGATCAATGATATCGGACGATAGCTAGTAACTGAGTTTGAGGGCTGTTTTTTTAGGATAGGGGAGACATTTGCTTTTTTCCAGAGTGAAGGGAAGTATGAGCTATTCAGAAGTATGTTAAATAAGATTGACAGTGGCTCGCATAGAGAGGATTTGCATTCTTTAAGGAGACGCGGGCTTATTTGATCGGGACCAGACGCCTTGGATACCTTTATCGACTTCATTGCAGCATATACCTCGCTGCAGTGTAGGGTAATGCTATCAATACGCTGAGAGACATGTAGTAGTGGGTCTGGAAGGGAGGCGTTCGAATCATCAACTGTTGAGATCGAACTGAAGTATTCGTTGAACACTTCAGCTTTCTCAAGACTTGATGAGTATATTTGGTTAGAATGGATCAAGGTAGGAATTCCTGTTGTGTTACTGCTACTGATGAGTGCTTTTAATGTCTTCCACCAAAGTGATGCTGGGGTTTCTTTGCTTCTCAATGTGAACTGAATTTTTGAAAGATGCATGGCTTTGGCCTTCCTAATAGCTGATATAACTTCATTCCGTTTAAGTTTATATTTATCCCAGGCGTGCGGGTGATTTGTTCGTTTGGCAGTACGATACAAGCGTTTTCTTTGTCTTATCAGAAGTCTTAGTTCATTGTGCATCCATTTCGGTTGGCCAGTCCTCGAAGTAACTATTTTGTTGGGTATATGTCTGGATGCTGTATCGAGTATTCTGTCGGTGAAATTAGAGACTATAGTATCAAGGCATGGGTTATCAAAGACAGAGTTCCAGTCGGTGTTCGAAAGAGACTGGTTCAATACTTCGTAATTACCCTGAGAATAAATCCATATCCTTCTTTTGAAAGAGGAAGGGTTAGGTTTTAAAAATTCGACTTCAATTGAGATTGGACAGTGATAGCGGATCATGTCTGGGATAATTGGTTCAAGCACCTCGCATGCTTTCACGTTGATTGTGTCACTGACTGCAAAGAGATCTAGCAATGTAGCAGACGTCTCAGTGAAACAAGTTGGTTCACTCACAATCTGTTTAAGGTTAAAGTAATTAGCTAGCTCGAGAAAGCTACTCCTCGAGGGAGCCATTTGGTTGTCATTAAAATCTCCTGTGACAATTAAGTTCCTAATTGACGTGTCTCTGGCTTTTTCGATGGATGCTGCTATAGCATCCCATGTATCCGGAGGACTGTTGGGTGGACGGTAGAATACGCCTAACAATAATGACCTACTCCGTCTTGTGAATATTTCGGCCCAAATGCTCTCCGTATTCAGAGTATCGAGGTCCGGTCTGTGTCGAAATGAAATACCGTCTTTAATGTAAATGGCAACCCCTCCTCCCCTTGACGAGCGGTTGAATCTCAGTGGTTGGTGGAACCCATGGAGTTGAACATCGGAAGTGGGATCGTCACTTTGCAGCCATGTCTCACTCAAAGCCAAAATGTCAAATGATGGGAATTCACATTGTATAATATCTAATTTAGGTTTAAGGCTTTGGATGTTAAGATGGACAATTTTTAGGGTATTCTGATCGTGATCTGAACTAAAAGAGTTTGGACCAGGGTTGGTTTCAATGTCACCGGACAATAATAAAATTATAACCAAACAGAGGGAAAACAACGTGAAAAGAAAGGCCGATGCTACTGCTTTCAATATCGACGTGGCCTTCGAGAGATTCAAGGACATGCAACGGTTTGGGATTGCTTCGGCGGAATTTACTAAGAGGGATGTAACAGATTCGCTGGATTGCTCAAAGAATAAAGCAGACATAGCAGTAAAGCTATAGTGCAGCTCAACACCACCGAGGCGCAAGAGTAAGTAAATTAAGATACAAGTAGATCTATCTTTTGGCAAACAGTGCTTTAAGCCACTGGAATAGACTGTAAGGTTGAAATGGCCAATTCTGGCGCGATATAGTTCAACTGTGCACATTGAAAATGAATTTGGTTTTGGGAACAAACTGTGTTCAAGTTATCTTGAGAAGAAATTATGTAGTATAGAATATAAAGTGTTGAAGTATTAGACTTGAGGGTAAAAGAAACAGTAGTCAATAAAACAAACAGAAAAAAAATAAAAAATAAAAAATAAAAAAAAAAAAATAAGTGTAAGAAAATATATACAAAATAACTGAGTAGTGTTTATATATAGGTATGGGTTGTAGTTCTGCTTATGCAAAGTCAAGGGTTACCCTTGACACGTGGAGGATGTTCAGTGTATCGGTTTGAGGGCAATTTGTCAGTCAGTGTATAGTAAGTATGCGTTGCGCGGGATTCATCATGGGTCAAATACCATCAACACAGAAACGTATCGCCAGGAAAGGAAGAAACAAATCCTTCATGCCACGAAAAGTGCCGAAAGTTGGCAGGAAGGGAGTTCTATTGTTTTGTTAGAGAGTGGTATGGAGAAGTGGGATCAACCCCTGGTGATAAATTCATCTTGCAACCGATGTTCTAAAGTGAGTAGGTATCACCGGAGCGTGCACAGGCCATGATAAACTTTCGAATCAAAAAGACAAATTTACTATTATTATACTGCATTCACAATCTACTGTTCGCATTTTGTTCAATTCAATTTCATTTGTTTCAAACTTGGCATATTTCTTCATCGTCGTGTGACAGCAAGCCTCTCTTATAGAAGTTGTTAACAAGTTGCCTCTATTCATTGTTTTCCTCCATTGTTTATTTAAGCTCTATTCACTAAGTTAAGAAGGCATATCATTAAGACCCAGTGAAAGCTTACTTTAATCTTTATATCAAGTAAACTTGTTATGACATGACGCATTTATTATATTGTATATATAGCCTTGATCACAAGTAAGAATTCAGTTATAGTTTGGATTTCCAAACGTTACTCTGCTTCATTTTATTGGGAAATCCCATGAGCTATTGCTGTAAAATTGTTCGGATATCCAACAAGACTAGTTGTTAAATGTTGATTACTGTTAGACATTTGGATTACCAGATTCAATATTAAATTGTTATCATCTTTAATTTGTCTCCGAGTCATCAGTTGAACACCATTGTTTCTAAGCAGATATCGACAGCCGTTCCCCACGGTTATAATTGGTGAGAGAATCCGCGACTGGACATCTTTTTAGCTTGTCCAAACGATCCAGGTACCACGTTCCAACTGATACTATAAATTTAAAGATGTTCAACAAATTACCCGACAATATGCAGACAATCCTTGATAATCTTCATCTGGATAAAATGAAGATGCAATGGACTCTCCAGACTAGTGAAGATTCCACCACGTTGGTATTGTCATGGAAAAAACAACCACCGCAAAAATCCACTGCAAATAAACTACGAGATGAGCGGCGTATGACGGACTACAACAAAAGGAAAAACACCGAACAGCTACAACAACAGACTTACCGGCATCAGAACATTCAGTTTCCACAGAGTTCCAATAAATCACCAGAAGTTAGTGTATGTGCTTCAAGTGTTTTTACAGAAACAGACAAACACATCCACAAAAACTCAGTGAGTACTCAAACTTATATTAACTCTCCATTAAAAGTCGACGTCAGTGTCAACGCAGCACCAACTTCCACCGACACGCCTGTTCAATGTTCCCCCCAGATGAAAAACATTTCAATTCAGACGCCGCGGGAGGAGTGCTCAGCTCTATCCGTCCACAACCGTCCGAAAAACACTGTCCAGCCAAAAAGAGTTACTGAGACTGTGATCAGATATTGTAGGTCCGTGCAATTTGGCCTTCAGTATCTGATTAAATGGAGAGACCATCCAGATGCTGATAACTCATGGGTTAAAGACTGTGAGTTGGACGAGGCAGCTCGAGAGTACATCCGGGACAATCAGAGTAGAATCCCGGGCCTTCGTCCAACTTTGTCAAGACCGGGAACTCCTGAACATAAGAGACACCGGCGGTACAAGCGACCATAATTTTTTTGTATTTCGGAATTTTGGGACGTTACTATTTTAATGGCTTAAATGTGTTGCTGCGGGTCGCATCAATTGGAGCGGCAGAGATTATATCACCGGAGCGTGTACAGGCCATGATAAACTTTCGAATCAAAAAGACAAATTTACTATTATTATACTGCATTCACAATCTACTGTTCGCATTTTGTTCAATTCAATTTCATTTGTTTCAAACTTGGCATATTTCTTCATCGTCGTGTGACAGCAAGCCTCTCTTATAGAAGTTGTTAACAAGTTGCCTCTATTCATTGTTTTCCTCCATTGTTTATTTAAGCTCTATTCACCAAGTTAAGAAGGCATATCATTAAGACCCAGTGAAAGCTTACTTTAATCTTTATATTAAGTAAACTTGTTATGACATGACGCATTTATTATATTGTATATATATCCTTGATCACAAGTAAGAATTCAGTTATAGTTTGGATTTCCAAACGTTACTCTGCTTCATTTTATTGGGAAATCCCATGAGCTATTGCTGTAAAATTGTTCGGATATCCAACAAGACTAGTTGTTAAATGTTGATTACTGTTAGACATTTGGATTACCAGATTCAATATTAAATTGTTATCATCTTTAATTTGTCTCCGAGTCATCAGTTGAACACCATTGTTTCTAAGCAGATATCGACAGCCGTTCCCCACGGTTATATAGGGATGAAAACAAAAAAAGGCTTTTGCAAGAAGAAATCAAGGGCGTCCCACCTGCAGTTGATGAGTCTGGCGCAAACCTACAATACTTTTTATTTGATTTAAAGAATGTTATCTGTTTACAGTATTTTCCTAAAACGGTTTGGAGACAAAACATGCAGCAGTATTGGCGGGGGAAAAACGGAGGTTTTACATTTTGCAACTATCACACTAGATATTAGTGGGTGGAGGTTAGAAGACGGAATCTGCAATGCTAATTGCGGTAGAGAAACGGATATAAAATCTCGATCGGATCACGACACAGTCGAGATTCGTTCAAAATTTTCTATCCGATTTTGCAACTATTCCGCTAGATATTGGTGGGTCGAGGCAGAGCAGGGGTAATCTTAATATTGTACCAACACATGAAGTAGGAAAAGAAAACAGAGAAAAAGAAAGAAAAAAAAGAAAAAAGAAAAAAAAAAGAAAAAAGAGAAAGAAAAAAAGGATGTTCGATCGGGTTATGACACAGTCGCGATATGAGGTGTCACACTTCATATGTTAATACAATAGCTTCGGCACCATTGGGTAATATGTTGAAGTGATGAAAGGTAAAAGGTAAAACGCGGAAAGATAACCCAGACCGGATCGCAACACCATCGCCACTTCATATGTTAATACAATAGCTTCTGCACCATTGGGTAATATGTTGAAGTGATGAAAGGTAAAAGGTAAAGAAAAAGAAAGAAAACCCAGACCGGATCGCAACACCATCGCCACCCCGTCATATCTATCTGACAGCGATTGGAATCGGATCAATGCATGGGGTGTTGAGCGGTGGAGGAGGTTTTGATGATTAACCTTGCATAGAAATGATGGGGCGGTTGATTTATTACATTATCTGGACACACTATAAATATCCTATTAGGCTATCACAGTTCACATATATGTATCGCCATGTATTCTTTTCCGATGAAGAAGAAGCTGTAATGATACATGGTGGAATGCGGGACGACAAACTCGCTATTGGGTAGAAAATGGAACGATAATTCCGATGGAATCGCGACAGGGGCGTCACCCGGTCGAGTATACCTGGTGGCGATTTCAATCACCAATGCATAGAAAGGATGGGGTGGTTGGATTGTTGCATTGTCTTGACATACTACAAATGTGCTATTAGGCTATCACAGCTCACATATCACCATAGATTCTTCTCAGACGGAGAAGCTGTAACGACACAATGTAGAATGTGAGACGATAAGCTCGCTATTTAGGACGTCCAAATTCACAAATAAGTGCAATAATTATCTATCCGTTGACGAAGATGGTGTATTGATACTAGGTAGGATGCGGAAAGATAACATCGGTCGGATCACAACCCAGTCACCATCCGATCGATTTTATCTGCCTGCAGCTGCAATCACACCAGTGCATAATGAGTGGGGTAACAGAGGGATTGGTATTATTGTCTTATCAAGCCATACTACAAATGTGAAGATTGGGACCTCACAGTTCGCATATTGATACGTTAATTCTTTTTCGACAGATGAGATGCCCCGGTGATACGAGACTGCAGACCGGGATTAAACTTCGATGGCATCGCGACAAGGTCCTCACTCGGTTGAATTTACCTAGTGGCGATATCAATCACCAATACATAGAAATGATGGGGCGGTTGATTTGTTACATTATCTGAACGTACTATAAATATCCTATTAGGCTATCACAGTTTACATATATGTATCACCATGTATTATTTTCCGATGAAGAAGAAGCTGTAATGATACATGGTGGAATGCGGGACGACAAACTCGCTATTGGGTAAAAAACGGAATGATAATTCCGATAGAATCGTGACAAGGGCGTCACCCGGTCGAATATATCTGCTGGCGATTTCAATCACCAATGCATAGAAAGGATGGGGTGGTTGGATTGTTGCATTTTATCTTACACCTGTTGAAGATATAGCCCATGTGTTATAGATTATCTATAACACATACCCCTATGTCATATAGATTGGAGACTCCAGATGAGTCGACATTTTGACGCGAAGTCATCCCCAAAACCCTTTTAAAAATGCAGAAAAGAACAAAAATGGTCGGTATAAGATAAATACAACAATACCATAGTGTGCCCCGACACGCTTGACATCTCAACTCGTTGAAAGTGAGCCTCTTTCGCTCGGCAAGCCTCGCGAAAAAACTCACCCTCAACTCGCCGAGACACCAAACACATCAGAACACACCATGGTATTATCGTATATGTCTGGAAACACTACAAATGTGCTATTAGGCTATCACAGCTCACATATCACCATAGAATCTTCTCAGGCGAAGAAGCTGTATCGACACAATGTAGAATGTGAGACGACAAATGTGCTATTAGGCTATCACAGCTCACATATCACCATAGAATCTTCTCAGGCGAAGAAGCTGTATCGACACAATGTAGAATGTGAGACGATAAACTCGCTATTTAGAACGTCCAAGTTCACAACTTAGTGCACTAATTATCTATCCGATAACGAAGATGGTATATTGATACTAGGTAGGATACGGAAAGATAACCTCGATCGGATCACAACCCAGTCACTATTCGACGACAAACTCGCTATTGGGTCAAAAGCGGAATGATAATTCCGATAGAATCGTGACAAGGGCCCCACCCGGTCGAATATATCTGGTGGCGATTTCAATCACCAATGCATAGAAAGGATGGGGTGGTTGGATTATTGCATTGTCTTGACACACTACAAATGTGCTATTAGGCTATCACAGCTCACATATCACCATAGAATCTTCTCAGGCGAAGAAGCTGTATCGACACAATGTAGAATGTGAGACGATAAACTCGCTATTTAGAACGCCCAAGTTCACAACTAAGTGCACTAATTATCTATCCGATGACGAAGATGGTGTATTGTGATGCTAGGTAGGATGCGGAAAGATAACCTCGATCGGATCACAACCCAGTCACCATCCGATCGATTTTATCTGTCTGCAGCTGCAATCACACCAGTGCACAGTGAGTGGGGTAGTAGAGGGATTGGTATTATTGTCTCATCAAGCCATACTACAAATGTGAAGATTGGGACCTCACAGTTCGCATATTGATACGATAATTTCTTTTTCGACAGATAAGATGCCCAGGTGATACGAGACTGCAGACCGGGATTAAACTTCGGTCGGAACAGTCACAGACTACATATAACTTCGATCGGATCGCGATACACTCGCTACCCGGTTCGATTTACCTGTTCGCTATTATATAGACACCAATGCTTAGTAGGATGGAATCGCGACACAGACACAACGGTTTTATTTACCTGACCGCGATTGCAATCACGCCCATGTATAATTGGGAGGAATAAGGGAGGTGGCAGTGGTAAATTATTTCTTTGACATGACACGTCACAAACGTGCATCTGGAATGTCACCGTTCGTAGGCAAATACATTGTTATTTATTTAGTGGTGTTTGAGGTCACATATTTATGCACACTGGCTAATCGTGACCGCAACTTGGAGACAAAGCCAAGTTCAGTCAATAGTTTATATCCCATATTGCCCATTTTAGAGGACTTCCACTCCAAGAATTGGTGACTGGGTCCTATTTTACCAGTAAAACAAAACTTGTTTACCACAGTAAATAAGCACTGCCTCCCTTCCCGGGATTCCATCGGGGTGGGGGGGGGGGGGGGGGGGCGAATACAGTGACATTTTACCAATGAACAAGATGATATAATGATGCGGGGAAGAATGCGGAAGGATAACTTCGACCAGATTGCGATACAGCCACATCAACGCATTACTGGGGAAGGGGGGGGGGGGGGTATAAATCACTGCCTTAGCAAGACATGTTAAAGATTTTACATAGACGGTGTGACAGTTCTGGGAAAATGAAATATTTTTGATGCATAAGATGCCGTAATGACACCAGGTAGAAAGCGGACAGATAAACTCAAGCGGATTGCGATACTGTCGCAATCCGGTTGAATCTAACTATCCGCGATTACAATCACACCATTGCGTAATAAGATAGGGATGGCCGGAATAATATTAATGCCTTTATAAAAAACACAACAGGTGTGCATTTGGGATGTCCCAGTTAAGATGCGAGAACAACAAATTTACTGATGGGAAAGATGCCATAACGATTTGAGGTAGGAAGCGCAAACAAGGATGCCATAACGATTTGAGGTAGGAAGCGCAAACATAACTTCAATCGGATTGCGATACAGGCGCCACCCGGTTGAATTTATATCTACGCGATTGCAATCATACCAATACATAATGTAGGTAAAATGCGTGTGGAGTGGGGGTAATATTTTGACCAAAAATCCACACTACAAAAGTGCAATTGTGATGTCGATATTGAGAAAACGAGAAGCATACGAATGGAAGACCCGTTGGTTAGATTATGTACATAATGCAGCCGATGAGTGCTATAAATATAGCAAGGGGTTGGTGTCAAGTCGGAAGACTACAAAATCGAAGACTGCGACAGGTTTGGGCCAATATTTTGAATTCTCTGCACTATTCTAAACCTTTTTTCCAGTTCACCGACCTGCCAGGAAGTTGTGATCCTTTGGACGGAGCCATCTTTGAGTTTGGCAAAAATGACTCCGTCAAAAGTCCACGTTTCTAAGATCTTTCGGTCACGAGCTAGAATCCGAGCTCTACGGGCTATAAGTGCACGAGTTTTGGTTAGGTCCTCGTTTATATATATTCTACGATCGTGGCCACCTGGTTCAGATCCAGACTGGACGTTAGCTGTCTTTAGTTTAGTCCTAGCCCTGAATAGTTTATCTCTAATTCTATAATTAGCAAGTCTAAATATTATTGGCCTGTCTTTAACTTGATTGCCATTCACAACCCTAGGACCAACTCGATGACTCCTTGGGACTTCATCCAGCGTGAGTTTAACACCTATTTTACTTGCTATGTCCATAACAATGGCATCGGTATTTTCACCGGGCTTTTCGACAATGCCACTCAGCCTCAAATTTGTTCTGCGCCCATATTGTTCTAGATCATCTACTTTGTCACTGAGTTGTTCTAACTTTTTATCTTTCGACTGAATTTGTCTATGCAGGTCCTGAACGGTCCTTTCAAGTTCGTCAATCCGTGCGTTAGCAGCTTCCAAGAATATTGACTTCAGACCCTCGCGCACAGAAGGGTTTTTTAAAACTTTCAAAAATGCCAAGCACATTCGATCGTCACAGCTTGGAGGTTGAGTTGGTGGGTCCGACAAAAAAAAGTCAGATAAATCGGGGTCATCGTCAGAACTGGCATACTCCCTAGCCTTCTTATTCTCCATGGGAGAGGGGGTTTGGTCAATCGTGCCCCAAGGCCTCTTAGCGTCGTTACCCGTGGTGATCTCAAAGGCCTCGTCACCCTCGATATTAACATTGTCAATGCTTGTTGATCCACTATCCATGGCAACTGTGAAGATGAGATTGCAGAAAGCAATAGTCAAAAGAAAAGTGTTTTTCTCCGGAGAAAAATGTTCATTCAGATGATAGGGCTCCGAGCTGGATTAAGGTGTTTATAAACAATGATTCACACAAGTTGCGATCATCGTTGAACTTTATTACACTCGTTTACACTCCGTCACACACAGGTAGAGAACAGTAAAAGAAAGTTAACAATGACGCAAGATCAAAGACAAAAACATTCGAACAGTACAGTTGCCGCCGATATTTTCGAACACTTCAGAGATTTTTTCTTTTTTTGAGTCAAGCTTCAGAACCAAAGTTGTTGTTTGACATGTTCATATGAATATCTGACATCAGATGCGAAAAGAAATATGTCTCAAAACACAATTATTTGGTAGGCATTTTTATTTGGTAGAAATGTTTTTAACGAGAAAGTTATCCATAGTTACCGATCTCCAATGTAAACAATGTTATTCAGAGGCAGAGAGACGCAGTTGACATCTCAACAACCAAATATGTATCCAGTTTTCACCAAGTAGAACTTTTGGTCGGATGGCCGAACACTGAATAGGAGTGAATCTGTTCTTGGCTACATGCTACTCAAGAAAGGAATCCTCAAAATACGAAAATCACCATTTAAAAAGACTTTGAAGCAGGAGCAAAAATTTCAACGATCAACCACCATGAGTCACGTGGTTCGCTTCCATATCATTTGATATCTACGAATATCTACGAATAAGAACGTGTTTCGGTAATCAGTCTCCTGTTATTTTTTATAACCATTTCCACTGGAAAGGATGGGAGCGAGTTGTCTCAAAAGGTGGGGAGAGTTATCTCAAATGTTGGGGCGAGTTGTCTCACTTGGGGCGACTTTCTCAGGGCGAGTTGTCTCATCTCTATGCAGAACATGGTATCTGGACAACTCATACCCTGGACAATCGTACCTTTCCTTGGACAACTCGTACCCCGCCTCTGGACAACTTGTACCTCCCCCCCCCTCCTCTGGATAACTCGTACCCCGCCTCTGGACAACTCGTACCCCGCCTTTAGTTTCTTCGGAGCACACTCCTCACACGCAGAGTTGCGAGGCAATCCTCACAGACTCATTCCTTAAGTTCTCAATGAATGACAAAACATATCAATTCTCCAGTATATATACAGTTGAAAAAAAAAAAATTTCTCTTTTTAAGGATATTTGCTGACTGCTTGTATTATGATAAGGGTAATAATAATATTAATAACACTTTGGCCAGCCGCTGATTTGTCGCGGTTCTCGAACGAGAAGGCCTTGGTTACCCCTGAACTCCCAACTGCCTCCCTGTCCCCACGCTTCTCCTCTCCTCCCAACATTCGGAGACGAACTGCTTGATGACATCCCTTGCCCCATTCTTCCCAATCTCTCCGATTAGCACATTAACCCTCTCCTTTGAGTCTCCCCCTAACCACATGTCCTTCATTCTCCCATCCCACTTCCCCATTATACTCCCAGTGAATCTCATTCTTTTAGACTGATACTTAGGGCATTCTAGAAGGAAGTGTTCCAGGGTCTCCACCATGCCCAAGTTACACATCTGGCACTCCCTTTCACCGTCTTTCCCAATTTTTCCCCTCAGCTCCAGGGATCGCGACCGCAGCTTGAACAGCAGTGACCCCCCAAAGGTGCCATCAAGGTACTCTTCAAAACCTGGCCTCTCTTTATCACGCAGGCCACCCAAAGACCTCTTTGATTTGACCCCCTCTCGCCAATTACGGTTACAATCCTCCAAGACCCTTTCTCTGACGATTTTTTTACCCTGGTTTGCCCCAACGTCCAGGTCCGAGATCTCCAATGAGTAGTTTTCTACTAGCTCCCTCACTTGGACCATCCACCCCGTTTTGATATTTGAGTTGAAGATTTGCAGGAACATTACTTTACACCATCGGCTGTCGGGGAGATTCACCAAATAATTAAGATAACCGAGTTTCAACAGGTCTATCCTGTCCTTGATCCTCATCCACCCAAGCTCACCCCTGATTGCTTCTAGCGCTGCGGCATTGCTCGACCCCGTTATCCATCGGCCTGCATCGTTCTGTAAGATTTCCAAGCTCTTTATGGCCGTCTGGTTTAGAGGTACCACTTCCGTACCGTATGTTATACTTGGCAGCCCCACCATTTCCCAAATGGTTTTCCCCACGAAAACCTTATTGAAACTGTTTCTCCCTATAAGTTTCATTTGGTTAAGGATTCGCTTCCCCTTCAGAATCAATTTATTTGTGTGGTTTCGGTAGATGCCTCTTCCTGTAATGTTTATATTTACCCCCAAATACTCGTAATCACCTGTCTCTCCTACACTGAGAAGTTTGCTGCTCCCTTCCGGAATGCAGAACTCACCCACTCTCCACCTTCGAGTGGGGTCCACTTTGCGGCCCACAGGTATAACTTTGCTCTTGCTTTCATTAAGTTCGAGTCTCCATTTGCTCCCATATTTCCCAACAATTCTCAGCATTTTCGTTAGCCCCTCTTCGCTTTCTGACACTAGAACCATATCGTCTGCAAAAAATAGCCCTGGGATCTTCAAGTTCCCAACTGCTACCCCCTCGTCGCTACGCAGGAGTTCATCTCCTAAACCTTTGATGTACAATGCAAACAGGATTGGCGAAAGGATACACCCCTGTTTTAGGCCTATCTCCATAGGCACACGTTTTGTTGTAATGTTTCCCAGACTAAGTTCACTCTGTACATCTTTATATAATGCTTTCATAATTCCAACAAACTCGCCTCCTATGCCCAGAGCCTCCAGCTTGCGCCACATACCCTCCCTCCATACTCTATCGTATGCCTTTTTGACATCCAAAAAGGCCATAAACATCTTTTTCTTTTTTGCTTTCGCGGATTCTATCATTTGGGATAGCGTGAAAAGATGGTCGGTTACTCTCCTTCCCTTCCTGAAGCCATTCTGGATTTCTCCCAAAAAACCCTTCTCCTCAATTACCTCCTCTAGTCTCCCATAAAGGACTTTACAGAAAACCTTTCCAATGTTGCTACTGACAGAGATCCCTCGATAGTTATCCAAAACGTCTTTTTCCCCCTTTTTGTGAATAAACGTCACTTTGCTTTCCCTCCACTCCTTTGGGACCTCTTGTTTTTCTATGGCTAAATTGAATAGGGCAGTCAGGCTTTCCAAGAGTTCCTCTCCCCCTTTTTTGATAAACTCGTTAGGAATTTCGTCCACCCCTCCCGCTTTTCCATTCCTCAATTTTGAGATCACCCTTCGCACCTCCTCAGTTTTGATTTCGCTGCACACGAAGTCCGAGAGATTTTCCTCGACCTGGTTCGGACACTCCGGTGGGTTCCCCATGCCCCATCGCTTATCGTTTACCTTTTCCCAGTGCTTGACTAGTTCTAATGCGATTTCATCTCGCTCTTCTGTAACTCTGTCATCTACTTTAATGCTCTGTTGGTTATTCCCTTTGTTACGTTTGTTCACCCATTTCCAAAATACGCTCGAACTCGACCCCCCTGTCGTTCTTATCCTCCTAATAAGACTGCTATTTCGCACTCTCCGGTTGTCGTCTTTAATCTTATTTACTTTATTTCGTGCTTGTTGGTATTCTTCCTTTGCCACCATGGCCTCATTGCTTTCCACCCCCTTAAGTTTTCTACTTCTCCTGTATGCAGCACATTTATCTTTTCTAACCTTTATGGCCCTTTTCAATTCTTCGTTCACTCTGTACCCAAGTTCCCGTGTTGGCACCCTAATCTTTCCTACACTTTCCTTCCCTGCCTCCACTAGGCTCGCAACTATGGCGTCGGCCATCTTCTGGACACTACTCCCCTTGTGTACGGCTGCAAGCTTTGGTTTCAGTTTTTCTTCGAACTTCGCCCAGTCGGCATCCTTTTTGAGTTCCCAAATCTCCTTGAAGCTTCCTTCCCTTTTCTCTAGGTTTTTGGCCCTCATCGTCACTGTAATCAAGTTGTGATCACTATCCAACTCCATTTTACCCTCATCATCCACTTCTACCCTTATCACCTCCCTCCATAAATTCATATCTATGAGAATGTAGTCAATTATTGATTTTCTGTCGTTTCTCTCCCAGGTCCATTTCCCCTTACATCTAGCGTCCCTGTTCAGAATCTTAAGACCGAGCTCATTTGTGAGTTCAACAGCTTCCTTCCATTCCTGTTGACTTTCTTGTCCCCACCCTCTATGCCTTCTTCCTTGTCACCTATGTGTCCATTAAAGTCGCCCATCAGAATTATACCGAGCCCCCTGTTTTCTAGTTCAGTGATATTGGACCTTAGTGTTGAGTATATCGAGTCATTCCACTCGGGTTTACTTCCCTCCACCGCACAGTACACAATCCCAAGGGCAATACTTTTGTTTCTCAGACTGATCTTTACCCATCCAATTTCTTTTGACACATCAGCCGAGGTGATGATATCTTCCAGATCTGTAATCAGCGACGGTTTTAAATCCTCTTTAATGTACATGCCTACCCCTCCCCCCTTTTTCTGGCCTTCCGTTCGCCCTACACCTATCCACACACACCCGCTTACTTGGTCTACCCGTTCCTCGTGTCTTACCCACGTCTCGCTTAAGCCCATGACATCAAACTCCTCTGCCTCGATCAATGTAGCAATTTCACTTACTTTCCGGTGGAGACCCTGGATGTTGCTATAACCCACTTTCAGGGTACCGAGGTTCATTGGCTTCCGCCTACTGGGCCCATTGTTTTCTGGTGCTAGTCTTGGTAAACTTATTCTGTCCCCCTCACTCTTGTTCACCCCACCTATGTCCACTCTCGTTATACTTGCCTCTGACCTCCCACCCCGCTCCTCTCCAAAAAAGGCTCTGCTACCCGTAGAATTTTATCCCCTAATACCCGTTTCCCCGCCCTGCTAAGATGCAGCCCGTCACGCCCGTACATGCTCCCATTGCCCCAAAACGTGTCCCAATGGTCGATAAAGGGAATTCCCAGATCAACACAGTAGTCCTCTAACTCTTCATTTAGTGCCAAAATCCTTGAGTTCCGTTCGTCCCCACCTCCAAGGACAGGAAGGACCCCGGATACGACTACCCTTGCATTCCTACTTAACAGTTTGCCGACTAAGCCTCTATACGACTCCACCAAACTTACTGACCTTCTCTCCCTGATATTATTGGTCCCCACATGGACCACCACTACCGGTTCCGGCCCTGACCCTGCCACAATGCCGTCTACCCGGTCCCTGAGATCCTCCACCTTCGCCCCCGGAAAGCACAAGACTGTTCGATTGGAACTATCAGGACCACAAACAACATTGTCAATCCCACGTACAATGCTGCTCCCCGCTACAACTAATTTTCTTCCTCTGGCCCCAGTTCCTATATCATCTGCACCTCCTCTCGTTTTGCAAGCTCCTGGCCCCCTCTTTCTCTTGACCGCCCTCCTTACCCCGACTGGCCTATCATCATCACCAACCATCTCACCCCCCACACTTTCCCCCTCACTCTCGTCCCCAGGGGTATCAGAGTCTAAAACACTAAACCTGTTTTCTAAACACCGCCTAGCAACCTTGGCAGCCTTACGCCGACTCTGGCTTCCGGACTCGACGCAGCCCTGACCTGACGCCACCTTCCGAATTTTCCTACTAGAACCCCCCTCCTCAGTTAAACCCCCCACATCAAGCATTATTCCCCCACGTTTCCTGCTTCCCACTTTCCTCCTTGAATCCACAACGACCTTCCACCCACCTTCCACCTCACCATCGTAGGTAACCTTCAACGGGGTAACTCCAGATACACCGGCCCTCCCCAACCTCCCTCTCAGCTCTGCAATCTCCCGCTCAAATCCAACACACTTCTCTAACAACTGTAAAATATCCCTGCAATTCGCACATACCCCACTACTCTCCATTGACCGACCACCACCATACCTCATATTACACTGTCTGCATGCCTCCGGATCCTCACTCTCCCCCACCTGCACCCCTCGACTCACCTCCCTCAGACCTCCCTTAACACCCATACTTACCTCCGTCTGAACACCCGTCGTGCACTTACCATTCATGACTACAAATATTATACAATGACCAAAAACGACAAAAACACCAGGGCAACAAACACACACGAAAAAAGGCAACTAAGGCAAACAAACAACAAAACCGGAAAAACCTATCACCTAAACCTCCTTATTACACCGTACGATCCTCCCAAACACACTTGCAAAACTAAATATATAAAAACTTCCCTGAAATAAAACTAATATTAAAAACAATACTTATAAACAGTTCCGAGTTGAAAATTTTCTTCTCTCTTCGTGAGTAGTATTCACACTGAGGGTTTATTACATCAGTCGGGAGTTTTACAGGCGGTTTTTCAAAGAGATTTCAATTTGATAATTAATCAATACAAGTGAATAACAGGGGAGTGTTGCGTAAACACTCCTTCTGTTGGGTACAGCTTTCAATAAAACAAAACAAACAATGGACCATATGGTTTTTTTTTATTGGTCATCCTTTTCATATGTTTCTTTTTATCTCTTTCATTCTGTCGAACTCGTTTGGCCACTGGAGGTTCAAGACTCGGTTGCACTCTCGGAGACATTGGACTTCAGCTCTCTGAAGCATGTTTTACTTTTTTATGATAATTCATGAGACTGTTCGTACCTTAGCACTAGACAATCGTACCATTACATTGGACAATTCGTACTTTTACATTAGATAATTCGTACCTTTATGCGGGACAATCGTACCTTTACGAGAGACAATTCGTACCTTCATATTAGGGTACGAATCGTCCAGGGTACGATTTGTCTAGGAACCGCAGAACATACGTAAAATTTGTCACTCTGCCTCAACCGGGGAGCAAATAAAAGAAGACCGACGAAGAAAGGGGAATAAGGGGAGAGTGCGGCGCCTTTCATACAGAAACTGATGAATAAATTAAAATAAAAAGTTGTATTTTTGTTTTATAATTGCCCCAATGTGAAAGTTTGGTTGAGATCATGTCATGTGTGATTGTCGTGGTAGCCAACGTGAGCGGCCAAGGTGTGACGTCATCCCCATAGTGATACTTGATCCAGTGCGCATGTGCAGCGCATGTTTGGGTGACACGCGTTTTCGTCGTCCATTTTGTTTTCTGGAGCCCAGCTTGGCTTCTTCGGTGGTACGTGGTTATGTGACCCATTGACCAACAATAGGGCGGCATATGTATTCCGAGGGTGTGTTCGATTTAGTACGAGTAAATCTAATAACACAAAAGGACCCAACAATCACCCCCAAATTACCAAAACGAATTTATTTTATGTCGGATTCGCCCAATTTCCTCTTTGTAAGAGTAGCAAGTTGTGTTATAGAACTATGTGAATGTTGTTCCTTTGTATAAAAGTAACTTTAACATACTCCTTCCGAATCCTTTGCTTCTAACTATTCTCTCTACTCTCACCTCAACATTCCTGGACCTGTACTACCTATATTATGACTTCTATCTTTGGACTACCTATTCCGATTCCCCCAGATGTGCTTGTGCGCTAGTACACGGTATGTAACAGTTGTATACATCGCATTCAGCACATGGACAAATGCAGGATATGCTGATATGCTTGTGTGCTGGTGCACAAGGTGTGCACAAGACACATCGATTGGGCACATTCTGGAGGTGCTGATATGAGCTTGTGCACAATATGCGTCCAACACATGTGATGAAAAGGGATTCTACAAGCCTAGTCCGACCATAGACGGGATTCCACGAATGCGGGGCTTGTGTTTCGTGGATTGTGCTTTGCGCTAGTGCATAATTTGTCACAATGTGTACACATCACACGAAGAACATGGTCACATGCCAGATGTGCTGACATGTGATCGTGTGCTAGTTCATAAGGTGTCACAATGTGTACACATTACATGCAGCACATGGAACAAGCTGGGTGTGCTGATATGTGCTTGTGTGCAAGTGCACACAGTGCGCACAACACACATCCAGCAGATAGACAAGTGTTGGTGGATACCTATGACATGGTGAAGTACTGGAGTATATCTATTGGAGGATATCTTTGGGGGGTAAGTTGTGGAAGAAACTTATCGTTCCCACATCCGGGTACTTCACGCTACAACCGTGCACTTCAGTGGGAAAGTTATAATGAAAGTGCCAATGACACTGTAGCTTAACTTGTCTGTGTGTTGTGTTTGATGAAAAGGATAATGTTCAATGTTTATGAAAGGATTATGAAATAAGACAAGAATTGTGATAATTGGGAATATGTTAATTTCTGTTCCATGTATGCTGTGTTGTCAATAAAAATAATATGAGGTGTAGACTGTGGGTTAATGTGGCCCTCACAGTTAATGTATGTGGCACTCACAGTTAATGTATGTCAACGAAAGTTACCAAGTTATAGTGAAATTATTCCAAAATGAGTCATCCTATTAAGTTACAATGAAATCCCTTCATAAATACGACCTGTAGTCTGTGCTAAAGTTTTTCTGGTTTTGGGCTCGGGCAGCCATCATGGTTGAATGATCGCGACCAAAAGGGGACGTTCTCATCTGGCCATTATCTGGAGTGATCCTACCAAGTTATAATGAAACCCCTTCATAAACATGACCTGCAGACTAAATGCGACCTATAGACTATGTTAAAGGTTTTCGGGTTTTGGGCTTGGCCAGCCATCACGACTGAATGATCGCAACCAAAAGGGGACGTTCTCATCTAGACATTATTTGGAGGCATCCTAACATGTTACTATGAAATCCCTTCATAAATACGACCTGTAGACTGTGCTAAAGCTTTTCGGGCTTCGGCCTCCTGTAGCCGTCACAGTTGACCAATCGCAACCAAAAGGGGATGTTCTCATCTAGACATTATATGAAGTCAACCTACCAAGTTACAAGGAAATCCCTCCATAAATACAACCTGTAGACTGTGCTAAAGCTTTTCGGGTTTTGGGCTTGGGCAGTCGTTATGGTTGATAGATCGCGACCAAATGGGGAAGTTCTCACCTAGACATCATGCGGAGTCATCCTACAAGTTACAATGAAATCCCTCCATATTACATATGACCGCCAGACTGCAAAACGTTTTTGGGTTTCGGGCTTGGGCAGCCATCACGGTTGACAGATCATGACCAAAAGGAGACGTTCTCATCTAGACATTATACAGAGGCAGCCTACCAAGTTACTGTCACAGAGCAATCGCCCGACTTGGGTTAATTTCCTTGAAAGTACATTTTGTAAGTAATCACGGAAGAGTCAATCGATACTATGTGATAAATAATCTTCCCTTCCCTTGGGTTGCAGATCTTGCCTAACACGGTCACAAGTACATGATACACTTGTATCCCTTTGGTTTGTAGATCTTACATAACGAAATGACAAATAAATATTACACACTGTACTCAACTATAAGCATTCAACTTCTAAGCAATCTATTGGGCTCAGCTGTCCCCTTCCTCTCATTTGTATGACCATTAATATGTAACCAAGTTAAACCTATTTATACAGTTGATTAAAGTCCATCCTGCGGCGTATTCTCGCGTACTTGATAAGGAAATTATGCAAGAACATTACCTAAGAAAACTGTGTATAACCCAAGCAAGCCACTGGTCCTCACCAAAAATTCACCTGACAGTGGATTTTGACAAAGAAGCCGAACCGCAGTCCTTGGAGAGTTGTAGTACCCTTCGTGGGGGATTTTCCCTCACATTGGTCACCCTCCATGTGACACGGACAAGCGGATGAGGACCACCGGAACAGTACAACCACCGCCAAGAAGAAGAGGAAGAGAAAGAAGGGACCCTCCGCCAGACGACGAGATGCCCGCCGAATGACGGAGTTCCTGGAGAAGAAGAAGGAAAAGGAAGAGAAGGAAGCAAGTGAGGGCGTCAAAAGGTCATCTCCTGTCACCCCTGAACAACCCTTGTCCAGCCCGGCACCCTCCTCCCAGGAGGAGGGTCCGGAGGACTGTGGGTCGTCAGGTGACAGTTCATCATCTAGCTCATCAGACTCTTCATCTGAAGAGGAAATGGAGGAGGATGATCTGTCAATGGTACAGGAAGCTGTCTCAGATGACGCACCTTCAACCCCTCCAGCTCTTGCTTCTCTGGCTTCTTCGGACCAGGAATCTGACCAGGAGGAGAGCATCCCGGAATCCGTGGAGGCATTCCTCGGGAAGAAGATCCAGGACGACACAATCCGAACTACGCCCCAAAACACCTACAACTTTTATTCTCGAACACGACTTGAACTTTACGCAATCAGGATAGTCCTTCAAGCTGATCTGGCAAACCACAAAAAAATCTCAAGAAACAGCAGCAAGGATCAGGCCGTATGTCGCCAAAGAAAACCCAACTCTTCCGCCTGATCCGACAACTCCACCAACAACTATCTCTCCAACACATCCTCCTCCTCCAAAGAAAACCGCAGGAGACACAGACGCCGCTGACTATCTTAACTTCTTCCTCCTTTGCCACGGACAGACAAGCTAAATCATATACAATTAAAGAGGGTCGAAAGGGCTTGTCCCAAACCGTCCCTGCGCGCCTTCGGCGCGCGAAACCATTCCGTCCCGTCCTCACCAACATGGAATAAAGTCTTGAAGGAAATGTACAAGATTCTGCTTATATTTTAAGGTAAGAACTTTATATTGCTGTATATAATTTTGATATATTTTAATGTGCCTGAGAATTACTTATGAAATTGTTTGAAATTAGTTTTGCGCAGAACTGTCATCAAGTAAACGCTAGCTTTCTGTGTTAGATCTATTTAGCTCCCCGAAAATAATTCGTGTAGAGCAAATTATTATTAAAATACTGAAGTGAGTGCACATGAATTGTAAGACTTAGAATCAGCTTTCAGTGCGTCTCACGGGTTGCAAAAGTACGATTCTGTAAAGAAGTATCGGAGTATTTATAAATTTATTAAGAGCTATGAGCTCAAAATAAATAAGAGCTGCGAGCTCGAATAAATAGCTGTGCTAAGAGCTAAGAGCTCAAATAAACGATGTTTAAGAGCTGTTAGCTCTCATGAATAAATAGGAGACGAGAGCTCGACTAAGGCAGAGTTTTATAGCTGCGAATTCGGATGAACGACCCTTCATTTGTAAACAGTAGAAATAAGGCACAAAGTAATTATATGACTATTTTATTCCTTTTTATATGTATATATTCCATGTTGCTATTGAAAGCAGTTTTAGCGTAAATATATTATTTTGATATTATTTAACAGTTATTACTCGATCTAGAGAAGGGGTTTT
This sequence comes from Pictodentalium vernedei, assembly GCA_031216915.1. Taxonomy (NCBI): domain Eukaryota; kingdom Metazoa; phylum Mollusca; class Scaphopoda; order Dentaliida; family Dentaliidae; genus Pictodentalium; species Pictodentalium vernedei. The sequence continues at coordinate 507,297,319 of CM062296.1, read as the reverse complement.
ATAAACCGAGTAATAATGGTCATTTGTATCCCGTGAGCTCATGGAGCTCACTTTGTTTCAGTGCATGAAATTTGAACAGGCTACAATATAGCACTCGTTGCACAACTATGAGAAAGGCTGTTTACCTTTCTCACGGTTGGGCAACATCAGCTATATGTGAACCTGTTAGATCTGTGTAAAAAGCTATAAGAGCTCTTAGTTATTTCCATATATTATTATCCGATATAAAATAGATGAACCATAACACTTGTTTCTCAATATCGAGGGAGGCTAGTTAACCCTTTCTCGTTGTTGAGAAGCATCGGTTATTATTGAATCTTGGAATTGTTTTATAAGCTCTTGAAGCTCAGATTTCGTGGGTATATTTTTAGAGTTACATTCACTTATTCATTTCAATTTAAATATTAAGCATTTTACCTATCATGCTAAGCGAGTGTTATCTGCCTGTATATAAATATATAATATAGCGACCAACATGAAATAAAGTCTTGAAGGAAACGTACAAGATTCTGCTTATATTTTAAGGTTACCCAAGATCACACAAATGAAAATGATTATATTACAATGAAATTCCTTTATAAATACGACCTATAGACTGTGCTAAACTACGGGGTGTAGCCTGTGCTAAACGAAAATGTGAACAGACTCACAGACGTCCACACGCGTGATAGCAATAGCTTATATTGACTTTGTCAAGTTAAGCTAAAAGGGTGCGAGCTCGACTTTCTGCTCAGTTGTGTCCTCACTGTCGTGGGGAGAAGCCACGCAGAATACTCGGCTCTGCAGATATTGTGGGAAGAGGCTTTCGGACAAGGCAACAGAAAGAGACGAGAAAACCATTATTGCCCACAAAGAGATATCAATTTCAGAGCTCATTCATGAAGATCATTCATAGAGATTATGAAGACCTGGTCCCGTTGATAGAGAGAAATATAGAAACATTGGGGTGTTCGTGTGATTCTAACAAAGAAGGGACATATACCGTTCTACAAGCCGTCTGTGAATATTTTAGTTACTGATACATGTTTATGTAGATGTCCTTGAGGTCAGGATACTACTAAATGCAACAAAACAAAGCAAGGAGACACACCAGACAATGCAGTGTATCTAAGAACCTGATGTATGATGGAATTTCTAGTGTTCTACTGATATAAAAAGAAGTCTGTTACGGAAATACGAGTTTCTCTCATCGCCCATCACCCTAGTTATAGTCTTAAAAAGTATGAAAGGGATGTACACGGCACCACATACTCATTTATCCTCTGACCGACAAAGAGTAAAGTCCTGAAAGTCCATTGGTGCAGTTATTATGGAAAATACCTTTCTAGAAGAAGCTTCACATGCAAAAGACATGAATATGATTTCTGTCCTGTTTCTGAAAAAAACGAAGAAAACAAGAACTGAAAGACTGAACAGAAATTGAAAACCAGTGTGATTTCTATCTCATGCTGACCGACCTGAAGCGAAAACCATGATCAAGACAGCTAATGATGATTTGATAGAATGCATATATGATTGTGCCAGGAACATTCGATTTTATTATAACGTGCAATTGATCAAATCCGATCGATCTTTCACGATTCCATACAAACACCAAATCCAGATGATAGCCTTACCAAAGGATAAACTATCTTATCGAAAAAGGTCGATCAAACAGAAAGAAGGATTTTTAGGGAAGTGTTAGGGAAGTTACTCAAACCCTTCGTTGCTGTTCCTTCAGATATTCTCAATCTATAAAAGGCTGTGCTCATAACATATTTGTCATTTGTGATTTGAGCTTCGAACAGAGCAGACACATTGCAATTCTGTCGAGATTGTTCAACATGAAAAAAATCACCAATTGAAGATTTAGAATCCGACGAGTCGGAAATATCTGAATCTAAAGAAGATGCAGAGCCCGAAAAAGAGAACCAATAGGCGATTCTAATGATATGGTGGAAAGTATCGCCAGAAGTGCCTACAATGATTACCAAAAATTTAAAAACCGCATGAACAATTGTTACATTGACGATGGAATGGATAAAGAAGCAGCCACATCACTTGACAACAATGCAAGAGAAGCCATCGCCGCGAAATGCAATACGCTGGTGCAAATTACGAATGTTTGCAAGAACCTGACACACAAGAAAATTCAAGAGACTGCTAAACATCTTCGTTGAGAAGAGTAATATGACTTTGAAGAATCCCAGAAATACGCATTGGAAGAGAAAATATCTGTTTGATGACCTCTTGGCAAAATACTCATTCGAAGTGGAAGGTGATGAAGAAGATGACGAAGACAAAGAGCCAAGGAGAAAAAAGATTCACTGTTAGAGGGAAGAAACATACAAGGACCGTTCATGTGGAAATAAATTCACTTGTGTCCTGACCGCCGAAGAGTGATGTCTGTGTCCACAACACTGCTCAGATATAAAGATGACCAACACATACAAATCTTCAAAAATGATGCCGGATTGAAACTGACTTTCCAGGAATTGGTCCAAGTGAATCGTACGGTTTTATGGAGTGAAGAGAAGAAACCAAGTCCAGCGCACATGGGTTGTGGAAAAAACTAAAATATGTAGAGATGCCGTATGGTGTCGTCGGATTGTTAACCAAAGAAGAGTTGAAGAGTGAAAGTCAAAGAAGAACGAAGTGACTGACTTGCCTACCCAGTGAATGAAAGAGACGAAAGAACCCACCGAGTAGAAGACTAATGTTTAAGAAAATAAAATTATGAACAATAAAGTTAAGAACAATGAAGTTTCCACTCAAACAACAGAACCCACCAAGAACAATAATGTCCAGAAGATTGAAGCTTTTACTCAGCCTGCAGACCAACCCAAGGAAGAACAATAGGAAGAGAAGCATGATCTGGACACTTAAATTACGAAGCAGCCTGACGACAAGACAAAGAGACAGATTCAAACGAGAGTTCTCACTCAGAACGATGTGATGGACTTACCTTCCTACAGAGCACTAGCAAACAAACCAACCCAACAAAACCAAGCTACCAGCGTTCAGCGAGCGAACATACAGAATGAAGATACACAACCTGAGTAAAGCAACGAGAAGGAACGCCTTCAGCGACCAACATGAAGCCTTTGATCAGATGGTTATCACTCTAGCTGGGAAGAAGAGGGCGGAGGAACTATTTACCAATCAGAGATGTATTCGATGAAGAAGATGTCTTGGGCAATTGACTGCGAACTGAACAAAGAGTATACTGTGATTGTAACAATATAACAAGAGGGGTGTGTCCATCCCCATTAGCTCACCAACACATGGCATGCAAAAAATCTAGGCTTATTACAAATCTGTAAAAAGATGTTCGATCATGTACATGCACAGCAAAACAGGTCAGGACAAAAAAGTCTAACATTGCATTAAAAAAGTCAAAAATCCCCGAAAAATGTCCGGCCAAGGGTTAATGTCATCTTATATTGATGCATTTAACACATATATGAAATATAAAAGCCACAGCATACCGGTGGTAGCCTCCACTCATGTATAGCAAAACAGGTCAGAAATTTTCTAAGTCCACACTGACAAAAAAGTCTAACAGTGCAAAAACACTAAAAATCAATAAAATATCACTGCGCAAGGGGTCTGTGGGTAATTGTAAGCCACAGAAACACATTATGAGGGGCACAGCAACAGAGCTGAAAGTCAGTGGACTGGCACAATAACTTTAACACAAGTGTTGATGCCGACGCGCCTCGGGTCATGACATAAGCTCACACAACTTCGTTGATGAGCTAAAAAGTGGAATGTTATATATTCTTATGTTGTTTTTTCACCCAACTCCCTAAGTACCCAGATGTAACGTATCCTTCAATACATATCTTCCACTACTCGATTGTGCCTATGTGCTACGTGTAATGTGCACATTCCTCATTAGGATACAAGCACATATCAGCAAATCCAGTGTGTGTCCACATGCTGCATGTGATGTGTACACTGTAATACGCTCTGCACAAGCAAGCACATGTGCCAATGTGCTGCGTGTGTTGTGTCCACATTGTGCACTAGCACACAGCACATTCCACCAAACACAAGGCCAACCTTCGTGGAATCCCTTCTATGGTCTGGCTATGCCTATAGAATCCCTTTCTCATGTTGTGTGTGCATTGTGCACTAGCACACAACACATGTATCACATGGGCTCCTCCGATGAAAAAGGGATTCTATTTATTTTTTCATCTATTTATTTATTTTATTATCTAAGGCTATATCGTGGCGATGAAAAACACGAATTATAAGAGCCACCACCACTTTCCATGAAAGAACAATGAATCCATGGAATTTGTTAAGAACACGGGAAATAAAAATGAGTAGTGAACACAATAATGATAAAATGAGATCAGATGTCTGAGAAGAATTATAATAATTCAAACCGCTGAATAGATATGAATATACGCGAGTTTAAAAGAATAAAAACAATTTAAAATTTACTAGATGGATTTCAAATCACAAATCGAATTTCCAGGAGTCATTCAACGAAGCACAGTCAACGCCGAAGCGTCCAATGAGATAATGGTGTATGTTGCCTTTTAACGCGCTAAGCCACTCGGTAATACATATGCCGTCGTCTGTTTTTAACGACATATGACAATGAAAGTATCAATGACACTGTAGCAGAACTTGACAAACCTGAACTTTGTTAGTTATAAGTGAAAGGGCAAAATTGAAGATCACTGGTTCCAGTGTTATTTGGTGAAACTTCAACACACAGCATTGTGTGTGCACAACGTCATCACAATCCATGCATTTTTAAATGTAAACTGTAGGGCTGGCTGAAGAAAAATGTTGATACACAAATGCAGTAAGTTCAAAGGTAAAAATTATACAAAAAGTAATGCATCAAACATGCCCATGACCTGCAGATGTTTCTGGTGTAAACATTATCAACTTCTGGAGCAGTTATTTGCTATACATCAAATTCAAGACCTGTTTTGAGCGTCACGACGTGTCTGATTGATCTCCCTTTGATCTAACGTATAAGGGGGTTTTGACAGTAATGCTTTGAGCTAACGGTGTTTCGACACTGTGACGCAGTTGTGCAATATCATAATTAATATAGGGTGTGGTGTAGGCTTTTTTGTTTTTATATTAATAAATATATTTAATTAGCAAATGATTTGAATTAAGTAACTGATTCTCTCATTTATAACGTAGTGTTCCAAAGTCACGCAGTGTAACCTATATTCTTGAACGTTTATTTTATGCTCTGCCAAGTTTCAACACAATTCATTCATAACTATGCCCTGCACTGGCCTGTAGGGAGTGAAAAAGGGATACGTTGCTGCACAAAGTCACTAAGTTCAAAGGTTGGTGCTAACGACTACGTTTTATGATGTAAATGAAAGAAAATCAAAAGCTCCCATCTAGAGGTCACCCTGAACACGCATACCAAGTATAAAAGCAACCTATTCATAAATGTGCCCTATAGTGCGTTCCAAATAAACATGTTGATGAAACAAATGCACTAATTTTAAAGGTCAATGCTGACGGCAACGTTTTTTTACGGAAATTGAAGAAAATCGATAGCTCACATCTAGAGGTTACCCCAAACATGCATACCAAGTTTCAAACTGATTCATTCATAAATTCACCCCGCAGGGCTTGCCAAAGGAAAATGCTGATGCACAAATGTAACGAGTTCAAAGGTCATTGCTAACGGCAACACTCGGTAACGTCTTATGAGAAATGAAAGAAAATAAAACGCTCCCATTTAGAGGTGGCTCCAAACAAGCACGCCATATTTCAATGCGATTGGCTTGTGTACCTTAACTCTGCGGTGCTCAAAGGGAATTGCAGACAGACAAAATGGCAAAGTTGAAGGTCTTTGCTATTGGCAACTTTTTTATACAGAAATGGAAGAAAATCTAAGCTCTCATCTAGAAGTCATCCAAAACAAGCATACTAAATTTCAAACCGATCCATTCATAAATGCACCACACAGAGCGTGCCAAAGAAAGCTGTTGATGCCAAACAACGGGAAAGTTTCTCGACGGAAACGAAAGAACATCAATAGTTCGCATCTAAAGTTTGCTCCAAACCAGCACACCAAATTTCAAACCAATCGGATTATAAATGCGACCTGTATCGTGTGTCAAAGGAAATTGTCGACAGATAACTTGATTTTGTTGCTAATGACAACATTTCTCGACAGAAATGGAATGAAATCAAGAGCTCCCACCTAGAGGTCTGCGCAAACAAGCATACTTAGTTTCAAATCGATCCATTCATGAATGCACCCTGCAGGGCGTGCCAAGGAAAATATTGATGCACAAATCCACAAAGTTCAAAGGTCAAGGTAACAGCAACATTTTTTAACGGAAATGAACGAAAATTGATAGCTCCTATCTAGAGGTCACCCCTAACACGCATACCAAGTTTTCAAGCGATCTGATGATAAATGAGACATGTGCAGTGTACCAAAGGAAATTGTCGATGTACTAAATTAATAAGTTAAACATCATTGCTAACGGCAATGTTTCTCAACGGAAATGAAAGAAAATCAATAGCTCCCATCTAGAGGTCACCCCAAACACGCGTATCAAGTTTCAAAGCAACCCATTCACGAATGCACCCTGCGTGCCAAAGGAAACATTGATGCACAAAGTACAACGGTCGTTGCTACGGCAACGTTTTTTGTTGGAAATGAAAGAAAATAAATAGCTCCCATCTGGAGATCACCCCAAACACACATACCATGTTTCAAAGTGATCTGATGATAAATGCGACCTGGGTCGTGTGCCAAAGGTTAAATGTTGACATACAAAATGGATAAGTTGAACGTCATTCCTAACGGTAACGTTTCTCGACGGAAATGAAAGAAAATCGATAGGTCACCCCAAACAAGCATACCAGTTTCAAAGCAATCCACTAATAAATGTATTCTGAAGGGCGTGTCAAAGGAATATTCTGATGCGCAAATGCACGAAGTTCAAAGGTCATTGCCAACGGCAATGTTTTTCGACAGAAGTGGAAAAAAATCGACAGCTTATATCTAGAGGTCACCCCCCAAAAAAGCAAGTTTCAAAGTGATCCGATCATAAATGCGACCTGTGGAATGTGCCAAAGGAAATTGTTGACGCACAAAACATATAAGTGAAACGTCATTGCTAACGGCAACGTTTCTCGGCGGAAAATCGATAACTCCCATCTAGAGGTCACCCCAAACAAGCATACCAAGGTTCAAATCAGTCTATTCATAAATGTTCCCCGTAGGGCGTGCCAAAGGAATATATTTATCCCAAATACACGAAGTTCAAAGTTCACTGCCAACGGTTTTTCAAAGTTTTTTGACAAAAATGGAAAAAAATCGACAGCTCCCATCTAGAGATAACCGCAAGCAAGCATACCAGGTTCAAAGGGATCCGATTATAAATAAATGCGACCTGTGCAGTGTGCCAAAGGAAATTGTGGACGTATATGTATGTATGCATGCTGACGGATTGGAAGTGAGGACAACAGCTCAGCCTGACTTCATCAAGTTGAGCTGACTAAAGATAGCCTAATCTTGGATGTGACGTAAAAACATCAGAATGGCAATAAATCTAATTAGAAGGGGTATTAGTACCCCGTGGCTCACCAACGGGTGGCCAATGTAAAGTGTGGCTTCCAAAACATGCACACAAAAGTAAAAAATTCAAGTAAATAAGCATGGAAATGGTTAAATAAAATATTACTATCCCTGAAAAATTAAGGCACATAAGCAGGGAAAGGCTTAAATAATATAATACTAGCCCTAAGAATCATGTTAACATAAAACAGGAACCATGGCAATATGCTGCAAGGTAAATCTTCACTTGGAAAAAAAGAAAGACAAATATGAAAACATACACACAAAAGTCCATAAAATATAGCATTTCTTTCAAAGGGTTAAAACTGATAAAAAAAATACCCTGAAAATGTTACAGTAACCACCATGGCAATATGCCAGTAAAATAGAAGTACACTTGAAAAAAAAATATCCCAATACCAGTACACAAAAGTCAAAAACTTGTACACAAAAGTCAAAAACCTGCATAAAAAAAAGTCCAAAACATGCACACAAAAGTCCAAAATTAGGGTAAAAAAGCAGGGAAAGGGTTAACTAATATAATACTAGCCCTATGCAGCATGCTAACATAAAACAGGAACATGGCAATATGCTGCAGGTTAAATCTCCTCATGGAAGAGAAGAGAGACAAATATCAAAACTTGCACACAAAACTCAAAAAAATTATAACATTTGTTTCAAAGTGTTAAAATTGAGACACATAGCCTGAAAATGTTACAGAAACAACCATGGCAATATGCCAGTAAGATAAAACTTCACTTGAAAAAAAAACATTACCAGAACCTGTACACAAAAGTCAAGAAACTTTACACAAAAGTCAAAAACCTTTACACAAAAGTCCAAAATTAAGGTAAATAAGCAGGGAAAGGGTTAAATAATATATTACAAGCCGTAGGAAACACGCTAACATAAACAGGAACCATGGCAATATGCTGCAAGTTAAATCTCCTCTTGGAAGAGAAGAAAGGCAAATATGAAAACCTGCACACAAAAGTCAAAATAATATAATACTGTCCCTAAGAAACATTCTAACATAAAACTGGAACCATGGCAATATACTGCAAGGTAAATTACTCCTTGGAAGAAAAGAAAGACAAATATCAAAACCAGCACACGAAAGTCAAAAACCTGTACACAAAAGTCCAAAATTCAAGTAACTAAGCATGGAAAGGGTTGAATAAAATATTACTATCCCTGAAAAGCATGCTGACATAAAAAAAAATCCCCCCCCCCCCCCCCAGAAAAAAAAGAAAAATTCAAAACCGGCACACAAAAGTTCAAAATGTATGAATCCGGACGCCGACGCAGAGGCCGCCGACATGAGGGCTATGCCATATATGCTCACACAACTATCGTTGGTGAGCCAAAAACTAAAAAACAGCTATCTCCTATGTTTTTTTCAAGCTGTACAACATACTAAAATTTCTTGAAAATCCAACGCATTTCAAGTTTTGATCCCCCCCCCCCCCCCCATGACGTCGCCTTAGAGTTCAGCTAACATGGTTAGTAGGTAATCTAGGCCGATTTAGAGACAGGTGTACATGTACGTGTACATGTACACGTACATCGTTGTACACCTCCATAGGATTTAGTGTTAAAATCGTTTACAGGTACACGATTTTAACGTTTTTTAGGGTGTCTTAGAATCGGCTTTGCCTATTCAAAGACCACTGATTGTATCCAAGAGTGAAAGAAAACGCATGAAATGTTACGTACGTGTACATGTACCGTTTTGTCTTTGAATCGGCAAATGGGTTTCCCCATAGGGTTCAGTGTTAAATTGCGAGCAAAAAAACGTTTTGCCGTTTCTAAACCATCATCTTGTCGGTTCTAAATCATCCGCGTCCGTACACGATTTTAACACTGAAACCCTATGGAGACTTACACGGAAATCCATTTGCGGATTTTACGTCCGTCGGAAATCGAATCGTGTCCCTGAACCGGCAAACCCACTGTCACGTTTTCCTGAAGTAAAACTAACACATGTTATCGTTATGACCGAATGAGGTTTTCGTTCAAAAGAGTAGACTATAAAATATGAGCGTCAGTTTTAAAAAGGAGTTGCGTGAATGAAAAGGCATCCATTCAAAAGAGTCGACTATATAAAATATGATCTGTAAAAATAGACATTCGTGTCTTGGTTCGATGTTATGAAGGGAAATTGAGTTTAGAGACAATTAGAGAAAAGAATAAAAAAAAAGTGATTGATATATATAGGAGAGAAAAAATATATATAAATAAATAGTTATTTAAAAAATAATATATCAAATCGAATAGATAATAACAATAAATACGTAAATCATGAGCGATTCTCAGACTATTAGAGTAAGGTTTCTTTTAAAAATGCTGATGAGAGCCTATGCATTCTGCGTGAACGAACAACTAGGTCGTCTCTTGTTAGAACGATGCGTCAGATGTCGGGATCACCTAGACTTCGATCACGAGAATCATTCGTGTCTGTGGATGGAAAGGGAAGATATGGTCGTCAAGTATTTCAAACCGGTGTTCGAACGCGTTCAAATCGATGAAGTGATCGCGTTTTGGAAGAGATTACTCTTCTGTACGGATCGAAGCAAGCCCACAGTTTCAGAAGAACTGAAATTGGCACGTAAAAGTCTGACTTTAGGAGATAAGGGATGCATCATGAAATTATTGTTCAATGAAGCATACGTCCAAGTTTCTCGTTGATATAAAATAAGGGAGAATAGAAAATAAAATAAATAAATACACACATAAATTTTTTATCTAATATTAGAAAGAAAAAAAAACCCACAAAAATGAGAACCAGAAATAAATTGTATCCGACGTTAGTGGACGACGAGGATGAGAAGCCGATCAGCGTTTTGCCGATGGCACCGTCGCTAGAAGAAAAGGAAAGAGGAGAGAGGTATCAAATCAGTAGAATCCAAGAGTATCTAACACGAGAGAGAGATTCTCGTCATTCCCTCAAGAAGAAGTATTCGTGTTTCGTGAAATTCGTCAATGCGATCGACACGACACTCATCACGATTTCCATGGGTTTACACGCGGCCGGCATCGGATTGTTGTCGACCGCGGCCGGCATTCCGATCGTGTTGACCATAGAAGGAGTGGCTCTCGCCGCCGGATTGTTTAGCACGCTCGGAAACTTTTTGAGTAGGAAATTATATCTGAAGGCAAGGAAACACGACAAGATTCGCATCTTGGCCGAGTCCAAGAGCGACAAGATATCCGAAATGATTTCTATGGCGTTGAAAGACGGTAGGATATCGGACGGAGAATACTTCGCGATATTGAGCGAGAAAACGAAATACAATGTCATGAAAGAAGCCGTGGAAATCAAGACTCGTCAGATCATCAAGGAAGAGATGAAGGATTCTCTCGTGGAAAAGGGGAGGAAAGAGGCCAGGGAGGAATTCAGTAAGATGATAGAACTCAAGAGCAGCGATTGAAAAAAAAAATATATATATATATATATATAATAAGAACAGAATTAATTATTAAATTTATATATAAAATAAAAAACGAAATTAATTTAAATAACTCTTAAAAAAATGTATTGCGTAAAGTGTAAGAGAGTTACTTCTCGAGAAGTACGAACTAAAAACGACAGACAGATGCTTCGCGGAATTTGCGATGTGTGTGGTTCTGTCAAGACTGGATTCGTCAAAAAAAAAGAACGCGAGCAAAGGTAAAGGCATCGTGAATAAAATGATCAATAATCTACCTTTCAAAATGCATCTGCCCGGTCACAGTTTCACGGGACCCGGAACGAAATTGAACAAGAGACTCAATGCTGATCTGACACCCAAATCTTGGAGCAAACCTGTGAATAGGGTTGACGCGGCCGCGTATGATCACGATCTGTGCTACGCCGGACATCCCGACACCAAGACTCACAACGACGTCTGCGATAAAAACATGTTGAGGAAATTGAGAGGCATATCGAATCTAACCAGGAGAGAGAAGATAGAACGTTCGCTGGTCGGCAATCTGATCGGTGTGAAACGTCGATTCGGATGGGGCGTTCAAAAAAAATAGGCGCATCTGAAAAGAAGAAGAAACGTTTATTGACAACCGAATTGGCCGAGGAGTTACACAAACCCATAGTGCGTAAATTTCGAAAGAGAAGGGTGTTCGTGAAGTGTTTGGATGATATTTGGTCTGCCGACTTGGTCGACATGAGATCATTTTCGAGGTGGACGAGGGCGTCAAATATCTATTGACGGTCATCGACGTGTTTTCCAAATACGGTTGGATCAGAGCTTTGAAGAATAAATCGGGACCTTGCGTCGCCGAGGCTCTGAAGAGCGTGTTCGACTCGTCTTCTCAAAAACCAAGTAAATTGTGGGTGGATAAGGGAAAGGAATTCTACAACAAGCACGTTCATCAATTGGTCGACCTCTACTCGATCGAAAACAAAGAGAAAGCCAGCGTGGTGGAAAATTGGAATCGAACGATGAAGGAAAAGATGCACAGATACTTCACGGCGAATTCGACCAAGAAATACATATACACTCTGAACGGTCTAGTCAAAGATTACAACAACACGTGACACAGATCAATCAAGATGACTCCCGCGGAAGCTAGCGATCCTTGAAACGAAAAACGGGTCTATGCGAATCTATATCCTGAGAGATCTAAGATCAGGAAGAAGTCTAGAATGCCGAAATTTGTGGTCGGTGATCGAGTGAGAATCTACGCTTATAAGAAGCACTTTGAAAAGGGTTATACTCCTCAATGGACTTCGGAAATCTCCGTGATAATCAAAATATTTCACACCGATCCGGTGACTTACGAAATCGAAGCTTTGAATGGAGAAGAGATCATCGGAAAGTTTTACGAACAACAATTACAGAAGACAAAGTTTTGATAAAGAAAACAAATTTTATTTTTATTTACTTTCTTTAACATTTTCTTGTTTTACACACATATATATAAGAGAGAAAAATAATAATAAAAAAAATAATTAAAAACTATTTTTAGATAAAGAAAGCAAGTTAATTAATAAACAAAAAAAAACTAAAAATCCTTTAAAATGACAAATATACTAGATGTAGCACAAAGCATAGTGAAAGATGAAAGTATTCAAGAATATGAGGTTCACGAATACGAACCGGTAACCGGAACAAGTTTGAACAATGCGGGAGAGATAAGAATCAACGTCGAAACTCAAGATCTATTCATACATCCTAGCGAGAGTTACATAGTAGTGCAGGGACATCTCACCAAGGAAGATGGGAGCGACTACACCGACGACGACACGGTTACTCTAGCCAATAATGGCATCATGCATCTATTCAGTAATATAAAATACATGCTATCAGGACAAGAGATAGAATCTGTGTTTCATCCCGGTCAGGCCACCACGATGTTCGGACTCTTGACGTATCCTGATGATTTTTCGAAATCCAGAGGACTTAATCAGTTGTGGGTGAAAGACACTGTCGGCCCTGCTAGAACTACGTCGTCAAGACGTCCAGACCTAAAGGAACGTTTTCATTCAGGATACCTTTGAAACACATCTTCAGATTTGCGGACGATTACAACAAGATCATGTACGGATTCAAACACAATCTGACGTTGATTCGAAAAGGAGACGACGACACAATAGTGAGACTCACTGCGACCAATGCAGGTAAGATAACTCTACACAAGATATCGTGGTTCGTTCCGCACGTGGAGCCTTCGATCGTGGAAAAAGCGCGTCTCTACAAGATCATAGAATCCAAGAGTAAATTACCCGTGGGATTTAGAATGAGACAGTGCGACACGGCTAGCATTCCTCCCTCCACGAATCACTTCGATTGGAGATTGACGGTGAAATCCGCTTCCGAGAGACTGCGTTTCATCGTGGTTGCATTTCGGACCGATAGGGATGGGTCTCAGGAAAAGAATGCATCGCTGTTCAATCACTGCAGTTTGAGAAACATGCAAGTGTTTCTGAACGCCACGAGATATCCAGCAATCGATTACAACGCATCGTTCGACAAGAACGATTTCTGCAGACTGTATGGCGACGGCGCTGATTTTAGAAAGAAGTATCATGGTCTAGACGAATTGATGAGCAACCCTCACATATCTCCCGGCGAATACAAGTCGATGTATCCCATGTTTGTATTCGATGTCAGTAAACAGAGTGAACGACTCAAGAGTAGCATCTTAGACATTCAGATCAAGATGCAATTCGATAGGAACGTGCCAAGAAAAACTGAAGCCTTCGCCCTGGTCCTATCGGACAGAGAATGACAATTCAAATCGGATGGAAATAAGATGTCGATCATTCGATGAGAGACGAGTGTGAAAAAAAATAAAAAACAAAAAAAAAAATAAAAAGTAATGAGTAATTATTAAAAAAACAAAAAAAACAAAAAAAAAAATAAATAAAGTAATGTGATCTAGAGAGATTGAACATCTTTCTAAATCTCATTACTTTTTTTTTTTGTTTTTAATAATCACACATTATATTTTTTTAATTCATTATTTTCCACGCGTTCACTGTTTGTTCAAAGGAACTAATTCGATCAGTAGACTCACCATGGAAGTGGCGGCTTCGGGATTATTGGTTTTCATAACGAAAGTAATCCTGTCTCCGGCATTCACTTTGAGAGGCGTGCCGAACGTGCCAACATTCGCGTGTTGATTCTCAGTCTTTTCGATGCTGTATCTCTTATCACTCTCTACACCATTCACCATGAGATTGACGACCACTCTGTTATTCAAATCCGAGGAAGCCAGACTCATTCGAAGGATTTCACCTCCCAGCGGCATGGGATATCCCACCTGACCATGTTTCAATCTGCTACCTCCATTTCCGAAAGACCACTCAGCTTTTCCCTCATCTAAGGTGCCGGCCTCTTCGACCCACACAGTGATCAATTGTCTAGCATATTTGACTTTCTCCACCACCGAAATCAGGGTGCAGGCATCCGTCATGTTCACAGGATCCGGTAGATTCGTGAGCGCGTGTCCACCCATGTCTAGTTTACCTTCCATGATGTCACCCTTTCTCCAGACCGAGTTGTCGTCCACATACTTTCTGCTGACCGTGCTGGAATCAAATTCGGGATCGTGACTGAGTCCAAATAAATTCTTACCGTTCATGTTGATACCACCCTCCATGGTTCCGCCAGATTGTTTGTTCAGGTAGAGATTGTCCACTTGCGATTCTAGGTATTCCACGTAGCCCTTGTTGACCGCGGTTGAGTCTGCATCCGTGTCGTCGATCTTCGACAGATTCAATATCTTGTTGAATCCCGCATTCAGATCCGATTTCATTTCTCGTCTGTCAGACTTTCTCTGTTCCAGATCTACGTAGTGTTTGGTCGCCACGTCCTTGGGATTCGTGGGAGTGGCCACGTTCGTTATCTTGTTATAATTGGCGTTCAATTCCGAGTGCATCGTTTTCTGAACGTATCTATTTCTCAGGTGTTCGCTGAATCTCGCGTGAGAGTCGTCCGCGTATATCTTGGTCGCGCCATCGGTGGGATCTATGGGATTCGCGACGTTCACCAAACATTTGGATTTCAGATAGAGATCGTCGGTCATGGTTTTATCCACATAATTATCTAGCATGATTCGTTCGAAATCGGTGTTCCCCCTGTCAACGTATTTTTTAGTCGCAGCATCTGCGAGATCTATCGGCTCGGGAAGATTGTAGAGCTTCTTATT
The DNA here is from genome assembly GCA_031216915.1 of Pictodentalium vernedei. Taxonomy (NCBI): domain Eukaryota; kingdom Metazoa; phylum Mollusca; class Scaphopoda; order Dentaliida; family Dentaliidae; genus Pictodentalium; species Pictodentalium vernedei. Next base: position 507,282,120 of record CM062296.1, on the reverse strand, counting down.
GTTCATGTTTAAAGGTTCTTCTCAAGGTTCGTATCTCCGAACGTAACGTTCGTCCAAGTTGGCAATGTCGTAACCATCGTTGACTTCGAACGTCTTCCTCTTCTTTCTTAGGTTGACTTTTTCATCGTCACTTCTACCAAATTTATCGACTGGCATGTTGTTGTGGGATTTTTTTTTGTTTTTAGAAAAAATATATTCAAAATGCAGTTTATTAAAAATGAACTATTTTATTTTTATTTTTCGTTTTTATTCGATTAAAATTTTTTAAAATAAATTATTATCTTTATATATACTATAAAAAAAAATCTCTCTCTAATGTAAATCATTGAGAATGTCTTGAAACCGATCTCCTTCAGACCATCTCTTGAGAACGTAGAGACACAGGTGACCGCAAAACACTTGATCTGGTGATTGCACTTGTTCCGTGTTGTAACGAACCATCGATTTGTTGAAATAGTTCTTTATTTCTTTTGGCGGTGAGATTCCGTAGCTGTCGAAATAATAATTTTTCTTCTTCCCGTTCTTGATCCATGCCACCCAGTGAGTGCCTTCACCCGATGAATCGTCTAGATTTAAAATTCCGCATTCCGATTGTCGAGGTCTTCTCTTCGGCAAGGCATCTCTGGAAAACACGCCTAGAAAATCTTTGATTTTCAAATCTTTTTGCCGCATTCAACAGATCGATGTTGGATAGGGGTTCGTTAGGTAAGATGACACCTTCTACGGATATCTTTATTTTCTTATTCATAAATGCGTATATATTTTTTTTTTTTTTTTTTTTATTTATTTTATTATAATTCACTAAAAATGACGTTATTTTTTTTTTTTTCTTTTTAAACTAACTCTCTCAATGTCTCTATCGATTTCTATAATTTTGAATCCATCTAATTCCTCTTGATTTTCTGGAATCTTATCATCCACAATAATATCTGGAATCTTATCATCCACAATCATATCTGGAATCCAATCATCCACATTCATATCATCTCTAATTAGATCAACAGTCCAATGTCCGAGTGCCAAAGTGCTTATTTTATCGTCTAACACAAATCTCTTATCGTCGTCGGCCGTCAGCAAAATCTTGTTGACTATTTCAGTACACAAGTCGTGATTTTCACTTTGAATCGATTTCATAGTCTTATACACTGGACCACTTCCTAACAGACAATCTTTATACTCTTGAAAAGAGATGTTTTTCTTCACCACGCACGCTTTAACTCCTTTGCACTTCTTGATCTCTTCATCATCTTCTAGACGATAAGCATACAGTTTGGGTCTCAAGCCCACGAATTCGATGATTTGTTTACCGCCGCTCTCGTCCTTAAATTTACACAACACCTTCTTGTTGTCGTCCGATTGAATGTTGGACGGGTGATCAATGGGATAATTGCTCGTGTCAAACCACTCGGCCACATCCTGAGATATATCTCGGTAGACGTCTTTTGTCTCTATCTCATAAACTAAACTGTCCGTGTCGGTGAACAGTAGTTTGTCTTTATCACCAAATTTTCGTTTGACATAATCGTAGTGAAACTCGTACATCAATCGTTTGCTGATATCTAAGATGATCAGTCCGAGATAATATGGTTTGTCAAACTTCAGGTGCGTCTTTTGCATGTGAACGGCCACTAGATTTTCATCGAATATGGTTCGGTGTTTGTAATTAGGTTTCGCCACTAATTTTTTAGCTCTTTTCTCAGATGTGACGAGTCGAACGTCGGTTCTCTTCCTGATGTTTTCCATCAATTTACCGTACACGCAGTTGTTCATGAGTTTGAAGAAATCTTTTTCGAAATCGTTCTCGGCTCGAATTCTGAGATTCGTGTTGAGATCGATGTATTTTTTCATCCAAGGCTCTTCGTCGAATGGAATGATGCGATGTATGTCGACTAATTTCATCCCGTAATCGACGTACTGTTTCAAATTCTCGCTGTAGACGACGTAGTTACGTTTGTTAAATAAATTGGGAATGAGTTTTTCCCTGTCTCCTTCGTTCGGTTCCATTCATTCGGGAGCCAGTGGATAATCATTGTGTGGATCATGTAATTCTTCCGGATAGTTCAAATCAACTTCTAAAATGCAAGGATAGTCTCTCCATTTTTGCATCTCTTCCGGTTCCGTCACCCATTCGAAATTTCCAATCGGTAAAGGATGACTCATAGCCCAACCATACAGATTATTAGCGTCCCAATACTGTATGTATTTAATCGATCGTTTCGAATGGAAACCTTCTTTCATGTAGGGATTGTTAGCTTCAGAATATCTGTGAGAGATCATCGAGACGCCACCTCTCGCAGCCCTTTCGAACATGAGCAACATGTTCACGTCGGATAATAATTCCAATTGGACTTCGGTGGTCTTCAACAGAGCGTCCCACGCCAGGCCAGGTGCGGTGAAATACCAAGCAGGATCCAGATCGTAATTTCGACAACAGACGTCTCGGAAATTTTCGAACACGTCTGCCAAGAGCAGAACGTTGGCCTTTAGATAGAGATCGTGATAATCTCTCATGGTTTTCATATCGAATGATTTCCACACGTTTTTGGCGTGTTCGTAATTCTCGTCGGAAATGTCGGATTCGTATAATTTCGAATAAAAATCTTCTTTCGAAGGAAGTGCGGTGTCTTCGAATCTCTTTAGATCGCACATGTAATCGTAAGGATAGACTCCTTTCCTCAACATGACGTCTACTCGTTCTCCGAAATGTTCGCTCGTGATTTTAAATTTATCCTTGCTCATGTTATCGACTAATTTTTCCAGAGCGGTCGACATGAATTTAAAACTGTCGATGAAACGTATGCATCTACGAATGGATTTCGTTTTTTCTTCCAACGTATTTCCATCGATTACTCTTTTCTTCTCCATGAGCTTCCATTTCGTGAAGGAAATGTATCTTTCTTTGCTGTTCGCAATGCAATTTAATTCTTCGTGTGAGGTGCCGAGATTTTTCACGAACAGATGACTGTCGTAACCCGAGAGATTGTGAAACATCACCGGATAGAAAGCGGCATCTCGATATTTTAAATTACACTTGCTGTGAGCCGGACCACGATGCAGACCCGTGTAATGATCGTGTTCTCTGACCTTCTTATTTTCCTCTGAATTCTCGTCGAATGATTGTCTGCATATGTGACATTCGGTGGCTCTGTTATTTTCATCCTGCTGCTCTCGCGTGATGATCATTTTTGCCGGAGTTTTGAATTTGTCGTATAAGATTTGAATTTTCGATTCTAACTCTTCCACGAACCTTTGGGCCATGTCGTCGTCTTCATACTGTTTCGTGCAGGTGAAGGGACCCATGTCGTGTTGTGAGTCGAAAGTGCATTTCACGTAAATGCAATAGCCCAAAGGTATGTGTTTTTGATATCTTTCGACGTAACTTTGAAGAGCGTTGGGTTGACAGGAACTCATTTTCGTGGTGAAACATTCGAAATCGGCATACACGACGAATGGTACTTTTAACCTTCTATTGTGATTTTCAAACTTCACGATGGTGTTAGGTTTGGGCATTTCAACGGCGACACCTTGATTTTCATTGCAATATTCCTGATGTTTCGCTAACGATTTTTTGCTCTTAAACATGTTCATGCAGTTGCAACATAAACATACCTTATGTTCATTTTATTATTTTGTCTCGACAGTAATCGGCTCGGATGTTTAACCCAACAATAATGACGATTGTCACCATTCGAAATCAATAATAAAATAATCGTCTTAAGTCTGTCTGAGAGGATAGATCGTTCGTTTTTCGTTGTCGTATTCCAAGACGTTCACTGCTACGGTGGGATTTTGAACCTCGAAACGTTCGATGTGTTTTAACTCTGTTGGAAAAGTCACTCTGGTCCAATCGAGATTTTTAGAAGTCTCCTCGTAACGAGAAACTCTCTCAGGATGGATTTTGACAGGGTATAAAGCAGAAGTGACTGCCCATTTAAAACACTGACCATCTTTATTTCTCACGTTGACCACGGCGTGTTTTTTAGCTAAGAAATACGGTAATTTCACGTAGGAAGACCCTTTCAATGAATCGTTTTTAGTTATGTGAATTTCGAGTTTCAACACCTCATCGAACGTCCAATTACCACCTTCATGTTGATAATTTGCAAAAGTCGTCAACATCTTGTCTTTCATCTTTTCGAAAACGTCCGATAAATCTGAACCTCGAAATACGGGTTCGACGTTAGATCTGAAATATGCATTTTTCACGATGCTCTCGCCGGACTTCACGTTGATTTTATTCATCACGCAATGGAGTATCATCTTTATTTTTAGTCCCACGTTCATGTATTTGCAAAACAAATCCAATACTTTTTTCTTCACCCGTTCCATGAACAATTTCGGATCAATTTTCTTCAACGAGGGAACCACGTCAAAAGTTTTAAAAATGCCTTTGATCGCACTCTCCCGTTCTACGGACTTCGATTGAAATAGTTCCGCGGCGAGTCACGTTAGATATTCTTTTCCTTTCCCTTCGTCAATTGCTCGTCGAATTTTGCTCGATATATCTCGTTTGCCTAGAATCTGAAGTGCATCACTCGTTTTCGTTTCAGTTTTTCTTTTCTTTTCTTTGGAAACTTGAAGTTATTCTTCAACGGCTTTTCGTTTAGTCGTCTTCTTATTTTTCACAATCAAAACATTTTCGGTTTTTTTCGACGTCGACATTTCGATTCCTTTTACTATCTTTTTCTTCTTCTCATTTTTCACAACCGATGCATTTTTTGACGTCGTTGCTATCGGCATTTCATTTGCCTTTCCATCGTTTCGCAAATGTTTCTGTATGACTTCAATTTTTTTTGATTTAGTTCTATGATTTCTGAAATGTGAAATTTTTAATAGTTTACAAATCTCGTTTAACTGAGGTACGGTTTTCTGATTTAAATTTTCCAATTTTTTTTTTATCTGTTTCCTTCATTTTGTAAGAATATATTTTTTCGAATTTGTATTTAAATAATTTGTTTAAAAAGTTTTGTTTTTCTTTAATGTGAAAAAAATATTTTTTTTGATGAAATTAATCAATTTTTTTTTTATGTTCCTTAATGTCAAAAAAATTGAATTAATACGAGAAAAAAAGGATGTTAAAATTTAACTTTTATATATATTTAAAGAGAAAAAAAACAAAACTTTTCAAACAAATTATTTAAATACAAAAATTTAAAATATACATTACTTGCAAGAATTCGTAAAACAAAAAAAAAACAAATAATCAATCATGATGACAACATCCACGACGGAATCTCGACATAAATGTCGACGTTGTTTAATAAATCGTTATTCTCCAAAAAACCAAGAAGAAAAAAATTGTAATTTATATTTACGCGTTTCGAAAGAAAACGATATGATTTGTGATAGAAAATCGAATCATAATACTATTAGCGAACAAAAATTAATCAACAATGTCATTCGAACTATTAAAAAAGAAGAAGGTTCAAGACAAATAGAACTCTTATGACTTTTACGCGAAGTCTCGCACGAGGTTCAAAACAAATTTCCGCGAAGCAGACGTGTGTTCATGTCACCCGATTCCTTCTCAATAGATGATGATAACTGCAAGATGCGAAGGTCAATTTTTAAACATTCGAAGTCTTGCACGTTCTAAAAACTCGTGAAAAAAAAAATTGAATTAATATGAAAAAAAAAAAAAAAAGGATGTTAAAATTTAACTTTATTTATATATAAAGAGAAACTTTTTTAACAAATTATTATTTAAATACAAAATTTAAAATATACATTATTTGCAAGAATTCATAAAAACCAAATAATCGATCATGACAACAACACCTAAAAGATGTGAATTGAAACAAGTTGAAATAAATACGGATACAAATATTTATATCTATACATTAGAACACGATCCCATCGAATTGAACAAGGTTAAGATGATAGACTTAGAGCGCTGCCACAACGGATATATGATGTATTTGAAATTGGATGAAGCCATGCTCGATTTGTTTTGCGAAAACCAAAGCGATCTGCTGAATAATATCATCACCAAATACAGAAAACCCCCATACGAGAATGATTTGATGATGTTCTATAGAAAAAAAATATTTCCAGTGATCTCACTCGAACTCGTGGATATATTGAGTGGTGAGAGCGCGTTCACTGATGTAGAAAAACCCAAAAGAGTAAAGATAAAAATTCAAGAGATTTTTATAAATAGAAAAATAACGCATGTCGCCATGCTAATAACGGACTTGGAAATATAAACAATAGAGAGATTGATTTTAACGAAAAGGAAGGAAAAAAAATAATGAGATCTAAAGGTGATCTCATTACTTTTTACAAAAAAATTTTCACATTAAAGAAACTTAAAATTAAAAAACTTTTTTTTTTTTTTTTATATATATAATGAGCAAAAAAAAAAAAAACTTTTTAAAACAAATTATTAAATACAAAATTTAAAATATACATTATTGCAAGAATTCATAAAACCAAAAAACCAAATAATCGATCATGACAGCAACACCTAAAAGATGTGAATTGAAATTGAAACAAGTCGAAGCGTGTAGGAAATTAGGTTTTAAAATCTATACATTACAACAACACGATACCATTGAATTGAACGAGGTCGAGACGATGGGCTTAGAGCGCTACTACAACAAATATCAGATGTGTTTGAAATTGGATGAAGCCATGCTCGATTTGTTTTGCGAGTACCAAAGCGATCTGGTGAATAATATCATTGTCGCCGAAGATAGAAAATTCGACAAGGACGATTTGTTGTTGTTCTTTAGAAATTACATATATCCAATAATCTCACTCGAACTCGTGGACAAATCGGGTGGTGAGAGCGCGTTCACCGATGTAAAAAAACTTGAAAGAGTAAAGATAAACATACAAGACATTTTCGTAAGTGAAAAAATTATGCATGTCAACATGCTAATAACGGACTTGGAAATATAAACAATAGAGAGACTGATTTTTAGCAAAGAAGAAGGAAAAAAAGTAATGAGATCTAAAAGTGATCTCATTACTTTTTACAAAAAAAATTTTCACATTAAAGAAAATTAAAATTAAAAAAACTTCTTTTTTTTATATATATATAAAGAGTAAAAAAAAAAAAAAACTTTTTTAAACAAATTATTAAAATACAAAATTTAAAATGTACATTATTTGTAAGAATTCATAAAACAAAAAAAACCCAAATAATCGATCATGACAGCAACACATAAAAGATGCGAATTGAAATTGAAACGAGTCGAAACGTATAAGAAATTCGGTCATAAAATCTAGAGATTACAACGACATGAACCCATCGAATTGAATGAGGTCGAGACGAAGGACTTAGAGCATAAATACGACAGATATAAGGTGCCTTTGAAATTGGACGAAGCCGCGCTTGATTTGATTTATGAGTACCAAAGCGATCTGCAGAACATCGTCATCGCCGAAGATAGAGAATTCGACAAGGACGATTTGTCATTGCCCTATGGAAATTACATATTTCCAAACATCTCATTCGAACTCGTGAAGAAATTGGGTGGTGAGAGCGAGTTGACCGAAGTAACAAAACTCAAAAGAGTAAAGATAAACATTCAACACATTTGCGAAAAAGGAGAAAACACGAGTGTCAACATGCTAATAACGGACTTGGAAATATAAACAATAGATAGATTGATTTTTTTTAGCGAAGAAGAAGGAAAAAAACGTGATGAGATCATCTTGAAAACACGATTGTCAACATGCTAATAACGAGCTTAGAAATATAAACAATAGAGAGATTGATTTTTAGCGAAGAAAAATGAAAAAAAGTAATGAGATCATCTTTAGATCTCATTACTTTTTTTTTTGTTTTCCTTCTTCACTATTACCATATATTATAATAACATTTCCTTTTTTCTTAAATTTCAGCGTCGATTCTTCTTCTTTTCTTTTTTCTTTTTTTTGTAATATGATACATTTTTATAACAACACATTTGTTTATCCGAATCATAATTATGAACGAATGTTGTGCATCTCTTGGTAACACTCGCATCATTACCATTCTCTTCAGAAGGTAGTGGTGACGGTGGAAAGCGTCTCATTCTTTTCATTTCCAATCGTCTATCCCGCTGTTTATCTAACTCTTTCATCAGTTCTTTCCTTAGATATCCATCATTAGCGTCTAACCATTTTTCCACATCTTTTTTTTTTTTTCGCACTCTGTCTCGCGATATTCATCATTATCGTCTAATTGTTTCTCCACCTTTTTATCTATTTTAAATATATTATTTTATACTTTCTATGATTTATATTTTATATAATTATATAATTTTATATTATAATAACATATTCAAAATCGGTATATTCTTAAACAGCGAATTTTCACCGAGCAACAAACCCTTGCCGAGTCGCTCAATGTTCTGTCCACTCTTCAGATAGAGACTGTTTCCTCTCAAAGAGTTGCCACCTCTAACGGGTTCTAGATACAATTCTTTACCGCTGTCGTCTACGTGGACGCGACACACGGCTCCTCCCTTCTTCAAAAACAGTCGGTTGCCACCCATTAATTTCTCAACTGCCAAACTCGCGAGTCCCGTGAGAGCTCCCACGCCGAGAGTCTTTCCGAGAAAGGGTAGTGCCTTTGCGGTGAAGGGTAATGCTTTTGTGGCGATTCCTGCCAATAGCGGTAGGAAACCACCTTTCATTCTCAAATTGTATCTCAATTGAGTGGGACTCAATCTCGCTGTCAACCCTCTTCCATCGCGAATCGCTTTCTCCATCCTTTTGACTTGACTTCTGGTCCAGGCGATCGAATCCTGACCGCCTCTCGTCAGATCTTCGTGAGTGAATTTGAATCTCACTGCCTCGCCTCGAGTTGTTAACGCTCTCTTAAGTTTCTTCCTCTGTCCTGCGGATATGTTCATGTTTTTAGTCACATATTCTGTAATAATTCTTTTTTTTTAAATATATTTACTTCAATTGTTTCTTGTTTAATAATAATTATTTATATTAAAATAATTTTGTAAAATTAATATTGCGTTTATTTTATTTTTGTTATCTATATATATACACAATATTTTTTTTTTTTTTTGGCTTTTATATTTCTCTTATGTGAAATCGTATCGTCACCCTCTCTCCGCGAAGATCTAACAGTTCACCATTTTGATCCGTCAACGTGGTTTTGAGACTATACAACGTGTCTAAAATCACTGGTAGATAAACTAAATTTCGAGGTCGCTCCACGATCTTATAATCCAGCGACACGTTTGGAAAGAAGGAATAGATCGTCGATTGAGCGCTACCATTCACGTAGCTTTCAGCAATCACGTCCACGTTCACAAGAATGCTATTGACAGCGAGAATGTCGACCGTATTTTCAGATGCCGCGTGGCCTCGATACATCTTTCGATCGAATCCCAACATCTTGCCTATAGAATCGTCCATGTTGAAATCCACTCGAAAATTATCTTCCAAATCCAACATCGTCTGTAAGGTATTAGGATTGGGAGCGAGTCTGATCTTGTTGCTTCCCTTTCCATCCATCTTCATTCGCGTCTGAATGTAATTGTTCAAATCGTCTATGTCGTAACTCCCTTTGGGAATTTGAATCTCCAACCAATCCACTCCGTCGGAATACTTGAACGAGTTATTCTTTTCGGTGACATTGGGAAAGGAATAATGAGTCTCCAGATTCACCAACGCCATCTCGTATCTTTTCTCTCTATTCAATTTGATGAAAGGTTCGAATTTTGTAGCGAATTGAGTCGAATCGCCACTCACCACGATTTGAATGGATTGTTTTGCAGCCGTATTCTCGGCTATGCGTTCTAACAATTCTCCATGTTCGAACATTAGATTTAATTTTTTTTTTTTTTTATTCAAAACTAATTATTTGAAGATTTATTATTTTCTAAATTTTATTTTCACGCTCTATCTTATTATCATCAGAAACATAAAACTTGTCGAATCTGCACCGATATTTTCCACGATTAAATTCGCTTGTCAAATCGATCACGACGAAATTGTAAAGTCCACCATCCCAAACCCTCTTGCAGAATCTCCTGAATTCCACCGCGCACATGTCGTTTGCGATGTGATCGCCGTAGATGTGATTGAGATTCTTGAGATCTTGGCGAAAGAGACATAGAAAATTAGCGTTCTCCCTTATCGTCTGTCTGGGCAATCGAAAATAATTCTGCGACAGGTAGAAACAGTTCACGTTGCTGTGTCGACCCATAACATAATACGATTCACATCGGTTCTGTCTCTCCAAAAGCAGATCATCGAAAATCATGAGATTCTTATCTTCCGATTTCAGTTCTCTAGGATCCGGAACTTCGCTAGCGTTCTCATAAAATCGACACTCGATGTTCGAAGATGCATTTCTCTTCATCAGCTCCATTGCCACACCGTCCAAAATGGTCGAAAGTGGAACTTCACTCTTGTCGAATTCCTCCCCACTGTCAAAGATTCTGGCTATGACGTCCTTGGGCAATCTACGATCCATGCACTCTCGAAGCAATCTGTATTCGGGTTGAAACAAGCTCTTGCCAAACACGAACAATCTGTCATAATCCAACCAGTCGGGTCGGGACAACAGATTCATCAACAGATTGGTCTTTCCACAATTCGATTTTCCCACTATCAAGCCTCTTACGCGTTTGGGAAAGAACTCGTTATTCGACCTCTTGGTCGTGGCATCGTTCCAAGACATATCTTTAATGTTCATCTTTTGTTTTATTTTTTTTTTGTTGTTATTTTAGATTCTTTTCAAACACAATTTTTATGTTTTTTCAAACTTAGTTGTTTAATATTATTATTTATTTATATCACACCATTGTGAGTTCTCTTCAATCCAGATCCACATCGTCATTTTGGCTAAATCTTGTATGGGTACCACAGCATCCTTAAAATCTTAACAACTTTTCGGCGTTCGCTCTAACGCAGCTCGCTTCGCCGGCGGACTGATCAACTTGTCGATCAACGCGTCGGCTGCCCTCTTGCCAGCCACAGAAGCTATCCTACCACTGGCTTCGGAAGCAGCTTTCTTACCAGCATCCAAAGCCGTCTTCTTACCGACCTCAAATGCAGTCGATGCAAGTTTTCTACCCGCATCGCTCGTGAACGCTCGCATTATAGAATCGACGATGCCAGAACCGCCTTGAACGTAAGTTCTGACGTAACCCCTGTTCTTTATCACCAACATATTTTATTTTTATAATATATTTTGTTTTTTCACTGGTAAATCGTTTTGTTGTTTAAATACTTTTATTATTCTAGTGTAAAAATTTACTGTTTTATTTTTGTTTGTTTGTTTCTCTCTACTTATTATATACACATCAATCCTTCAATTCGTTCATCAGCCTTTTATAGTGGTTTTTATTCAAAACCTTCTGTCTTAACAATTCGTCAGATATAGTAACTATCTGATTATCTAATCCTGTGTTACCAGCCCGTCTGCTTGCCATCAACAAACTCAATCTCTGAGACAGAGCGTCAGAATCGCTTAGAAGAAAAGTGGTTTTCACCCCTTTGCCAGTCACCGATTCGATTAACTTCTTGTTCATATCCCATATGGGTTTCACCACTTTCGTCCACTTGTAACCTCTGTTGGCTTTGGGTCTCGTCTCTCTGGCATCGTTATTTCTCTTCATGGCGTGGGTCTGAACCAGAATGTCGCCGTAATTGTCGAAATCCTGTTCCGTGTAATCGCTAGGCTTGTCGTAAAGGAGCAATCTGCGCAGTCCATCAGTCAATTCGTATTTGTTCGAACCAACGATCAATTCATCATCGCTAATTTCTATTTCTGTGTCACTGACAAAAGTTCTCCTCTCCGAATCCTTATAAAATCCATACAACAGATCTCTCTTACCGCCATCATCATCAGATGATGCGACGCTACCAGTGGTGATAGTCGAAGCTGTATCGGTGTCAGTCTCGCTCAAATCTGTTTGAATTCCCGTGGGAATGTAATCCGGTGTAGATTGAACGGAATGCCAATTTCCAAAACTAACGGGCAACGAACCGATTCTCAAAGAACTCTCTTTTATGGGTCTCAATTCTTCGACTATCTCCTTCCTGCTTCGCTCTTGATCCTCCGTCATGGGTTTAAATATTTTTGTGGCTTCTCGTTTGAGTTCCATCTCACCAAGACGTCTGCTTCTGTTAGCCGACTGAATGCCCTTCTTAGCACGTTCATACTCCCCTAAAATTCGATCTCGGCGCCTAGAATCCATCTGTAAAAACATTTTTCGTTTTTAATTGTTTTATTATTTTCAAAATTAAATGTTTAATTATATTTTTATGTTTTTAAGTTAATAAAAATCTTTCCGTCTTTAATATAATAAACTAAAAATATTCACATCTCAACTCAGTGTTGATTGAATTGGAGAAAGTTTAAAAATACTTTTTAAGCAGTACATGACAACCCGGTTTCTGATTTAACGCATTTTGATAGTAATTTACGTTTTGTCAAAGGAATTCCATTCACATATCAAAAAACCATTCACTTAGTGTCGAATTAAGAGAGAATCCCTTTGATGACAGTTAAAACATTCCAACACACAAAAGAAAACTGTTCTTTTTTCCTAATTTTAACGTTAAAGGAACTCATTCATTCATTTCAAATCTCTCTGATCGTTATCGTGAATATATTAAAAATTTTACCACTCAAAACCTAATTGAGCGGAAAATGCGTTTTATTATAACATTATTAAAACGATCCATTAAAACGAAAAAACCTTCATTCACGCCACAACAAAAACATAAAGCAAAATGTTTTCATTCAAACATTCCATTAAGTGTTTATTAAGATTACTTCACAAGAATTCTGATTCTTTTCTCTAATTGTCTCTAAACTCAATCTCCTTTCGTCACATCGAAACAAGACACGAATGTCTATTTTTTACAGATCATATTTTATAATTGACTCTTTTGAACGGATGCCTAAACTCGATTTCCCTTCGTAACATCGAACCAAGACACGAATGTCTATTTTTACAGATCATATTTTTATAGTCGACTCTTTTGAACGGATGCCTTTTCATTCACGCAACTCCTTTTTAAAACTGACGCTCATATTTTATAGTCTACTCTTTTCAGTCATAACAATAACATGTGTTAGTTTTACTTCAGGAAACGTGACAGTGGGTTTGCGGATTCTAACACCCTGGCAACATTCTTCATTTAAAACATTCCATTAAGTGTTTATTAAGATTACTTCACAATAACATGTGTTAGTTTTACTTCAGGAAAACGTGACAGTAGGTTTGCCGGTTCAGGGATACGATTCGATTTCCGACGTAAAAATCCGCAAATGGATTTCCGTGTACGCCTCCATAGGGTTTCAGTGTTAAAATCGTGTACGGACGCGGATGATTTAGAATCGACAAGATGATGGTTTAGAAATGGCAAAACGTTTTTTTGCTCGCAATTTAACACTGAACCCTTTGGGGAAACCCATTTGCCGATTCAAAGACAAAACGGTACATGTACACATATGTACAATTTCATGCGTTTTTTTTCACTCTTGGATACAATCAGTGGTCTTTGAATAGGCAAAGCCGATTCTAAGACACCCTAAAAAACGTTAAAATCGTGTACCTGTAAACGATTTTAACACTAAATCCTATGGAGGTGTACATCGATGTACGTGTACATGTACACGTACATGTACACCTGTCTCTAAATCGGCCTATATTACCTACCATGGTTCATAATTTTCTGGGGTGGCCAGGATGTCAACACAATTTGGGATGTGGGTTTTTTGTAGAGATTATATTCCTGAAATTTAGAAAGACTGAGGATGAAAATGAGGTTGAAAATATTTTATTTATTTATTTATTGGTGCTTGGCGTCACATCAGCAACCAAGGATATATTGAGGCACAATAAATGATGTAGTGTTAAAAGATTCTTTCATAAAGTAAACTGTTAATTACAACATGAGAAAAACGTAAAAAAAATCGGTAAATGATCGTGACATTGCAATAAAAAGCGAGCACGGCGTGAATAATGATAAAAGCTGAAAGAATACCGTGTAAATCAGCACGCTAATAGGACATTTTTTTTAAAAATAAGATATTGTGAAAAGATTAAAAAACAATAAAACTTATTAAAAAGGTAGATTTCTTTGAGAAACGAGAGAATCTGATGAGAAGTATTATGTAAAATGGTTCTCTCAGAGACGGTACGCTATAAAATCGCCGACTGAAGTCATTAAAATCAGTGCAATGTAATAGAATGTGTTCGATTGTCAATGGACATCGACAGGGAACACATTCTTGTCGCATATTGCCCCCCCCCCTCCCCCCCCCCCCCCCCCCCGCCTGTGAAAAGGAATTTGTAAGTCTTGTACGATCAATATGACATCGTGTCAGAATGACGTGATCATTTCTACTTGTCAGTAATAGTAGTTCGGAAGTGATGGAGCGTGTTATTTGTCGCTCTATTCCATTCCTACTGCCACGCAGATTCGATGTACTTATTGATATGTGGTTTAAAATCACTGAAAGGAATTTTAAAATCAGTGAGAGGTCTGTTTAAAGTCTGTTTTTCTGCACTGTCTGTGCTGGTGTTACTGGAGATACCAACATGCCCAGGTACCCGGCAAAACACAATATCATATTGGTCAGTCATGAACGTATTCACCTGCTCACAAAATTCCAACATGAGAGGGTTCTTTAAGTTGAGATTGAGTAAAGCTAGTAAAGAGGAAAGAGTCAGAAAAGACAATCGATTTCCTGTAAATTCTCGATGTGTTCAAGCGCTTGGTGTAAAGCGTTGACCTCAGCTGTAGAACTTTTATATGATATTCTAGCTGACGTGACTTGATCACCAGTAACAACTGCTGATGATACTTTGTCACCATCTTTAGATCCATCTGTGTAGTTGTGTTTATATGCACTTTACTTGGACTTTATTTTGGCATATTTTTGTTTAAACTGCAGAGAGTTTGTCTCAGATTGTTTAGACGAAGAAAGGTCCAATTTAATAACAGTTTTTCTTAGATGCCAAGAAGGAACACGTGATTCATTGTTCTCTTTTTTATCAGATTCAAGTTTGGTGGACATCAGATAGGGTGTAATTCTAATGCCCGCTGGAAGAATTTGTTAAATGAAAGTGTCAATGACACTGTAGCTTAACTTGTCTGTGTGCCCTGTTTGGTGAAAAGGATAATGTTCAATGTTTATGAAAGGATTATGAAAGAAGACAAAAATTGTGATAATTGGGAATATGTTAATTTCTGTTCCCTGTATGATAAGTTTTCAATAAAAACAAGAGGCCCCATGGGGTCTGAAGCGCTCATCTTGAGCAGAACACAATATAAACAGAGTCCAAGAATGAGTCTACATTAAGCAATCCATCTCCATAGGATACACTGTCAGACCTGGAGTCCCCCAAGAGTGACAAAAATAATCCAGGCATCATGCCTTTTCTTCAGTTGATCATAATGTAAAATGTAGAGCTCCCTTATGAAGCCCCTTGATACAACCTATGTGGATTAATCTTAGTTACACACCTCTAGACGGTACTGAATACAAAGTTTTTAATTCTTCAGCTACATGGCCAATTCCGTTTCCCATAGGGAGCCCAAATATTAACCCAGGCTCTCAATTTGAACAAAGTTGAATCTGACTTCCCTAGAGATGTTGTGTACCAAATATGAAAGCATTCTGACTATTGGATCTGAAGAAGATAAATTTTAAAGAAATTTCTTCATATTGCACAGTAGTATAGCAGGAGGTTTTCATGCCTGATTACCCGGACTTTTGCCGGTGCAGCTAGTGTTAAATTCCCATAGAACAGGACTTTTGCCGGTGCAACTTTTGCCGGTGCAAAAGTACGGCTCCTTGCAGCTAGATCCGGCAAGCAGTGTACGTACTGCATATATATTATACTATGGTATGTATAGTGATATTTGTAAACACAGGGCTATGGGTATACAGTATGGGTAAGTGATGGAAAATTAATGGTGAAGTTGGGTTTTCTTGAAAGTTTTTTTCCGCGAAACGGTTGACGTTGCTATTGATGTCGTGACGTCATGATACGCGCACGACGTCATAGAGATGCTGACCACTGTTATTGTCCACTATACAATCTGACATAACGTTGTTCGGGTCAGGGGGTGTCGGACTTTTCGTAAGTGGGTGTGTGGTGATATAGTAGTGGTGGTATATATCCATGTTGGTATCCTATTAGCCCTTGGGTCTTCATATTATCCTATATCTGATATAGCTAGGTCAAGCAGTACTGTAGGATGGGGGTAATGCATGGTCGGCCGGTGTGGTTTTTGCGAGATAGTCCTTGATGGTTTAGATTGGCAGTATAGGATGGATGGTCTGTTGGCCTATTACCCCCTTAGTACTATTTACCTACAGAATCCTTTGTATTATCTTATGGCTGGTATTGATAGTTCGTTATGCTAGGTTAGGCTGTATTATAATCGTTCGTTTAGAAGTGGGGCTTAGGATGCAATGTGTATACCGCTGTAAGTCCCCTGTTAGTCCTCGGTATTATTAACAAACCGATTGCTTTGTATTATTCTATGGCTGGTATAGGTAGTACGTTATGGCAGGTCAAGTGGTATTGTGGAGTGGGGGTAATGCCTGGCAGTATAGAACAGCAGCATAGTATGGACAATATATAGCTCTGTGCACCTCCCCCCCCCCCCCCCCCCCGAAAGCCATTAGTACTACTAATCGACCTAAGCAGCCCTACAGGTCCCATGTTAGCCTTTAGTACCTAATGCTTCATGTTATCCTATGACTGGTATAATAGTATGCAATGCTAGGCATAGAGGTATTGTGGGTAGGAGTACTGCCTGGTAGTTTAGAATGGTAGTATAGTATGGGCGGTATATAAACCTATAGGCCCCATGTTAGTGCTTGGTACTATTAATCCGCCTAATGCTTCATGTTATCGTATGACTTGTATAGGTAGATTGCTCGATCGAGTGACTCGACATACTGCTCTAACGACTCGAAGTTCATCGAGCAAATGAGCTAACGAGCAATTGCTCGTTCGAGTGACTCCTCGACTCATTTCAGTACTTGAGGATACCTATGGCCCGGTATTGTATTTCCTCATTTCCTCAGTCTTCAAAGGGGCGGTCTCTCAAGATTGTCATTCATCAAGCTGTTAACACCTCAAAATTTTCATCAGCCTTCCAGGAAAGTGATTACAATCATATTCTGGAAAAATTAAAAGAGTCATAACTTACTTATACACTTATACACATTGATCCTAACACAGATAGATTTAAACCTAGAAAAATGACGCAGTTCACCAAATCATCATCAAACACTCAGGAAAAGAGAAGAGAAGAAAAGAAGGATGACAGGAAAAACAAGAAGGACAGGGAGCTGGCTGCAAGACGAGAGTCAGCAGGAAACAAGGTTAGTTCTAGTAAACTTAAAAACTCCGGGGGGCAAGCGGATAGGGAGTCGGAGGGGAGCAATGAGTTTCTGGGAAAGCAGTTAGAAGCTCTAACAAAGCAGATCGCTGAATTGAGGGCGAAACTCAAAGCAAAGGATGTCGAGATGAGGGAGGCGCTTAGGGCCAAAGACCTTCAAATTTCTGAGATGCTTAGAAACTCATTTATAATGCCATCCCCACTATCACCTGGATCTCCAGCTAAAGAGATCCAAGTAGTGGCAGAGATCCATTCTGTTCCAGACAGTAATGAGTCCAGCACGATAGAGGTCCTGGCTGCCTCTGAGGGCATTCCTTCTGAAAAAGGAAGCAGTAGCGTTAATAGCGCTAACAATAATGCCAATAGTCGTGGTGCCGAAAAGACAAGCAAAAGCGATTCCACAAGTTCAGCAGCCACGGCATCGGAGGAGGGTAGCAGCCCAAAATCCTATGCTGAGGCTGCACGTGCTCGTGGAGTCAACTCCAAAGCAAATACAAATATAATAGTGGATCCTCTGGGAACCAATTCCTTTAACCCGGATAGATCTCTGTCGCAGTCACTTAACACGCAGGCTAGTGGGATAGCTTCCAGCCACAATACTGAGCACAGCGGGGAGTCTGTTCCCGCTAGTGGCCCCAGCAATATGAGCCAAAAGGGGGGGGGGGGGGAGACCCCCTAAAAAGAAAACAAAACAGTTGCGATTCTGAGTGCGAGTTGCAGGAGGTGACGGGTGCTGACGGTTTCTCCATTTTGACACCTAGAGTGGTAAAGAAGTGCAGAAGACTCCAGCATCCCTCCTCTTTCAGCTCCACTCAGGTCAACAGTACTAACAGGACTAATTCTCATAATGGCAATAAGAAAAACTTAACTGTTGACGATAATGATCTCACTGCCAACAAAAACATTACAGTCAGAGAGTCCGGCCTGGAGGAAGTCACTCAACTTATGAGTTTAGACTTCTCCGCGACCATAAAAAGGACACCCACGAGAGCTGTACAGAAGATACCCACGAGGGTACCCATGGACAAAAATAAAAAACAAGATAAGCAGGCTACACAACCTCTAGGGGGAAATATTAATAATAATAATATTGCCGTGGTTACAAAGGTACACCCCGACACCCCAAAAGAAGCCATCAGCCAGGGTATACCAGACTGTAAGTGGGAAAGATTCACCTCCAGAGCCACGGGCAATCACACGTGGAAGCTGAAGGTGACCTGCCCTAACAGTACAACTAAACGGAAAATAATTTCGGAAGGGGTGACCATCAATGGTAGAAAGCACGTTACAGAGGAGTACCGATCAAGCCCTCCCCAATCCAATGTCATAAATGTCAAAAATTTGGACACGTAGCCAACAGATGCAGGGGCACTCTGACCTGCATGAAATGTGGAGACAACCATCTCACCAAGGCATGCAGGTCGAAGTCCCCCTCCTGCCCTAACTGCAAAGGACCCCACACCAGTAATTATCGGGGGTGCCCCCACTTCAAAAAAGTGAAAACCAACATAGAGTTGAAAAACCTTAACTTAAATAAACCTGACGGCGCTTCCTCACCCCACACAATATGCTCCCTTGTCGCGGGAGCGCTCTACTTGGTTCTAAACAAACATGCCAGCACTAGTCTGACATCTGTCATGATGTTAGCCGGTCAGCGTCCCGGCTCTTCAAAACCCAAATATCCGAATCTTTAATTAAAGCCGCAATCAACGTCCAATAAAGCCACCAATCACCTCCAACCAAACACCGCGACTAAATTACAACCCTATCATGAATAAGTTACAAATAGCCGTGTGGAACGCTAGAAGCGTTAATAACAAAAAGCTTCAGATCAGCCGATACTTCAAAGACACAGACATTGTCTGTATCTGTGAAAGTTGGCTTCAACCCAGTAAAAACTTTTCAGTTAGCGGGTTCAGCACTATTAGAAGAGACCGACAAATCACTAAAGGTGGCGGCGTCGCTCTTCTAATAAAGCAGAACATCAAAACTAAAACAATAAAAACCAATCACCTCGATGCAGAGGTGATTGCAACTGAAATCACTGTCGACAATAAAAACATCGCGATTGTTTGTTATTATAACGACCCAAGCAAAATTGTTTCTGACACTGTCTTTGTATTCTTCACGAGGAAATACAAACACTGCATTTTCCTCGGCGACTTCAATGCCAAACACATGTACTTTGGCTGCAACAAAACCAGCCCCAACGGTGAACCCCTCCTCGAAATAACAAAAAAACATAACCTACATGTGGTTATGAACGACAACTCAGCAACCTATATCAGTAACAACCCACTATTTTCATCTGATATCCTCGATCTAATTATCGCCAGTGATTCCCTGATAAACCACATCGATGACCACTGGGTCGGCGATGATGACTTAAGCAGCGATCACCTCCCAGTCCATGCCTCACTGCAGCTAGGAAACGGCCCACTCAGGTACACCCCCCCCCCCCCCCCACGCTCCGCAGAACTTTTAGAAAAATTAATTGGAATCTCTACCGCGAAATCATCGATATCAAACTCACAACCCCCCCCCCCCCCCGCCCCCCCCCCCCCCCCCCCCCCCCCCCATCTAATGCAGCGGAACTCCAAACCCAATGCGAGGGCATGGAGAAAATCATTAACTCAACTCTAAACGAAATATGCCCAAAAGAAGAAGTGCGCCCCTGGAGAAATACTATCTCGGGCGACACACTGTCACTAATCAAAACCAAACGAAGAGCTCTTCGCGCTCTTAAAACCGCGACTGACCCCGGCAAGAAAGCTGACCTCAAAAAAACATATAACCGCCTTCATGGCGAAGTCAAGGAAGCCCTCAAAGCTGAAAAACAAGCCAACTGGGAAAAGGCAACAGACAATCTAAACGGGGTCCAAGATGCCAAAAACTTCTGGGACTCTTTCAAAATCCTAACAGGGCAAAAAAACAAGGGCGGCAAAGCCGCTGCCAAACCTCTTAAAAGGGAAGACGGTTCCTTAACGCGCACCGACAAAGACAAGGCCGACACTTTTGCCGACCTCCTAAGAAAAACGCATCACCCGTATCAAGGCACGGGCAATGATGACGCTGCCATTAACGCGATCGATGACCTCATCAATGAACACCCTGAAATCTACCGTGACCCCAAATTCGATTACGAGCCAGAAGACGGGGATGACGATGACCTCGTCACCCCCATCACCAATGACGAAATCATCAACGTCATAAAAAAATGCAAAAATTCCTCCTCACCCGGCGAAGACGAAGTAAGCTACAAAATTCTAAAACAAAGCCCAAACTCCCTAATCGAAAAACTAAACAAACTGTTCAACGCATGCCTCACCCATGGCTACTTTCCCAAATGTTGGAAAAAGGCCATCGGTGTCATGATACCAAAACCTGACAAGGACCCCTCCGATCCAACCAGCTACCGCCCAATCAGCCCCCTCAGCTGCATTGGTAAGACATTCGAACGAATCCTTACCAATCGGTTCAGGGGGCACCTTGAAGACATCGATTTTTTCAATAAATGGCAAAGAGCCAATAGAAACCGGAAAGAAGGCATCGAACATGTCTACCGACTAGTCACCCAAATGAAAACCGCTATCAACAATCAGCAAATAGGCGCGGCAGTCCTGTTAGACGTCGAAAAAGCATTTGACTCCGTTTGGCATAATGGAATGCGCTACAAATTATCAAAAATGAAACTCCCCAAGAAATTGCTCAGATTACTATCCTCTTTCTTAAATGATCGCGAAATTAAAGTCAGAGTGAACAATGAAATGTCTGACAGTGTCCCCCTTGAAGCAGCACCCCCCAAGGATCCGCCCTAAGCCCCCTCCTTTACATCTTCTATGTAAATGACCTTAACTTCTCCGAGGATCGTGTTTAAGTCTCCCAATTCGCGGATGATAAGGGCCTCTGGGACTCTAACAATACGGCCAATCTGCTCCAAAAACCCCTGCAACGCGCTCTCGATGACCTAGAACAATGGTGTGCCAAATGGAGAATTAAGCTAAACGCCAATAAAACCCAACGAATCACCTTTACCTGCAAGAAAAATAAACGTGATTTTGACCTAAAACTTATGGATGACACCCTCCCAGAATGCAAAGAAGCGAAATTCCTGGGCATCACCATTGATCAAAAATTGTCCTTTAACAAACACACCGACGACATGGCGAAAAAAGCCACCAAACGCATTAACTTACTAAAAATGCTTAAGGGAACTTCATGGGGGGCCAACCAGTCCACCCTACTCAAACTATACAAAGCCTTTGTGCGCCCAGTACTCGAATACGGTGCAATCATACTAACTGACCTCAACCAAACTAACATGGGAAAACTCCAGAAGGTCCAAAATCACGCGATTAGAGTTGCCATTCGCGCCCCATGGGACACACCCATCAAAACACTCCACGATAGGGCCGATATCCCCACCATTAGAGACCGCCTAGCCACCCTGGCCGCGAAAAATCATGACCGGTTAGCCGAAAGCGAACTAATCTCCGAGCTTGGAGTCGTTTGCGAAAGCCGGCACGTCGATTTACCCAATAACACCCAATAATACCCAATAACACCCAATAATACCCAATAACACCCAATACTACCCAATAACACCCAATACTACCCGATAACAGGGTGGGAATAAATTTTTCTACGGACCCTATCCCTCCCCTTGCACACGGACAGAATCCCTTTCATCAAAACGCTTCGGAGAGAAACCTCACCCGATCCAAGCCATTTTTTATTTAGAAAGTAAAGTATCGGATATAGTTCTCTAAATCAGTATAATAATAAGTGATGAAGATTAGGCAGCGGTGGGAGAGTGGCGGGTGTCCTCTCCTAAAAAGAGTTTGGAAAATGCGTCCGTCGGAAATTTCGGGGGTAGGGGTGCAGGGCAACTAAAAGGATCCTTCTGCTTGTGTTGGGTTGAAAAGGCGTTAAAATTGAGTTAAAATTTGAGAACAATGGAGAGAAAGAGAGAGAGAGCAATTCCACTTGTAAGACCCTTCTGAAAGGTAAGGTTTTTTATTATTTAAATTTCAATGCCCATAAGGTAAACACTCAGTTTCTTTTGGTTTGTCTGCTTGTGTTGGGTTGAAAAAGCGTTAAAATTGAGTTAAAATTTGAGAACAATGGAGAGAAAGAGAGAGAGCAATTCCACTTGTAAGACCCTTCTGAAAGGTAAGGTTTTTTATTATTTATATTTCAATGCCCATAAGGTAAACACTCAGTTTCTTTTGGTTTGTCTTCAGTGCAACACATCAATTCTTGAGATCTTTTTATTGTCGTTGAAGGCGTTGCTAATGTTTTTACTCTCTGACCGACTCGCTGTGAAGTTCCAAAAACAATGACTTCTACTTCCCTTTGACCCTTGTCCAAACCATGTTGCCGCCCAAGTGACATCTTTTGAATTTGCGAAAACAACTCCCAGCTTTTTTACACGGACCGACTGATGTTCTCGTCTAAAGAAAGCGTTATTTTGTTATTCCCAATTTTATGGAGAACCAATTTCTTCGAGGGAGATTTTAAAGAATTAAATTAACTCCAGCATTACCCAGTTTATAGAATAAAATAAAAAACTTGAAGGTGTCTAGACGTGAAAATGTGTCAGTTTGCCATTCTAATCCCTGCTGACACCCCCACCCCATTTAATAAATAAATAAATAAATAAATAAATAAATAAATAAATAAATAAATAAATAATACCATCCCAAATCTGCACATGCCACATTACTGTGCAGCAAAGACACGTCGAAACTCGTGAAGTTGGAACAGCGTTAAATATTGATTCTTGCTAAGAAGGGGAGGGGCTGGAACTGAATTAAAATTGAAGAGTTTGTCATCGACATATCAGTATGTGTGTGAAGGAGATGGTGAGTATGATAGTTGGTATTGCGTACTTTTTTGGTGTGTATGTTGGGTGGGGGGGGGGGTACATTGTTGCCATGGCTATACCCTAGCCCCCTTTGGATTGGCAGGGCGCGGAGACGTTGGCGAAACTAATATTCGTCAGATCACCGATGTTAAGCAACGCTGAGCTCGGTTAGTCTGTGGATAGGTGACCATTCAGTGTTTGATTCGAATTGCCGCGTTGTGTATTTGTGCAAGGCACTTTACCCCGATTACCCACGTGGGTGAACGATGACGCTGTGTTCTGAGACAAACTGCACGTCGAGGTGCACATGTCTTCATCCTATCTAACCCTACCTGTTTTGTGCAATGCATCACGATTATCAGGTATGAAGAGTCTTACTAATTAAGAATTAGCCTATCGAATATCGTGCTATAGGGTGTTATTATTTTACCGTTTTGAATAAATACGGGGGTCAAGGGTCCTGGTCAGTAGAAGAGCTTGGTCGAAGAGCCCGTCGACCAAGCGCAGGGACGCCCGGCGCTTGGAGGCCTTCCGGAATAGGAAGAAAGAGTTGAGTGAGGGGGTTTGAGGCTCTGGAGGCAGCCGCCAGTTCCCCTCCTAGTCCCACTAGTACACCCAATCAACTGCCGGCTCCTGAGCCGGTACAGTTGGATGAGGAACGTCCAGTGGAGACTGAGGAGGAACTGGAAGTTGCTTTTTCCCCGCCTCCCACCCCTCACTCCCCCCTTCCTTCACTACCGGAAAGCCCGGGGGAGGTACAGCCACCACTCACTAGGGAAGACATCATGAAAGAACTAGAGCTGGCAAGGGCAGAACGGGCTAAAGCAAAAGAGCTCAGAGAAAAAATCAACGCGGGCACCTACACACCACCACCAGCCTCATCACCATCACCATCACAACCTCCACCTAAGAAGAAGAGCCGCAAGAAGGGCAGAAAGGGATAAACCTCTTCCCTCCTTCCTTTTCCTCCTTTGACACGCCGAGATATACAAAAACCAAAATTATACAGTCAACGAGGGTCGAAAGGGGCTTGTCCCCCATATCGTCCCTGCGCGCCTTTGGCGCGCGAAATCTCTTCGTTCGACTGGTCAGTACAATCTTCCAAGATGCCCAAGCGCAGAGCAGTCAGATGGCCATGTAAAACATGCCAAAAAGAGACACACAACGTGCAAAGTTTGTTGTGTGAAGTTTGTAATATGTGGTGTCATTCAAAATGTGAAAATACAGATGACGATAAATTTTCACTTTTCGCATCGTCCAGTGAATCTTACATATGTCGATCCTGCAGATCGGTTGAAAATGAACACGACTACTTGTTTGGCCTAACAAGAATAAAATCGGTAAGTAATATTTATTTCCACAAGCACCTGTCAAATTTCCAACATAGTAATTCCGAAGTGCAGCACATTGCGGCTTATGTAGTGTTAATCCTTTACTCGACAAAATTGCGCAAAAAGCCCAGAAAATTACTTTTAAGGGAGCTTCAACAAACTGATTGTAAAACCATGCAAATATGAATATCATTGGAATCGACGGAGTTAACCAGTTCCAGTGATAGCCCCTCACTAAGAGTTTCTGAGATGGGGGGGGGGGGGGGGGGGGGGAGGGGGGGTAATTGTGTTTTTTTTGGTTTTTTTTTGCCCATTAGTTTTTTACTTGTTTTCAATAAAGTGAAAAATAAAAACTCACTTTCAACATTTCGTCGTAAAGGCTG
Organism: Pictodentalium vernedei; assembly: GCA_031216915.1. Classification (NCBI taxonomy): domain Eukaryota; kingdom Metazoa; phylum Mollusca; class Scaphopoda; order Dentaliida; family Dentaliidae; genus Pictodentalium; species Pictodentalium vernedei. The sequence continues at coordinate 507,257,206 of CM062296.1, read as the reverse complement.
ATAAAATAATGGAAAATTAAGTAGGCGATGTGCTTTTCTATGCATGTTCAATGTATGTTGAAGTGTCAAAGATTTACTTCGAAATCGAAGGCTTAAAAAGCGTGAGTTTCATGTTGCGCTTTTCCAGTGAACAATTTCGTGGTGATTTCTTCATCCACCCATTTAGTAATTTATTATTCACTTCTCTATCCAATATTCTGTTATTTTAAGTAAAATAACGAATATATAGAGCATATATCGCACATGGCATATTTTAAGTGGTTCATTTATTGCGATGGTTTTGCAATTATGTTATAAACACATTCGGAGAAAATCCTTAAAGTTTTTATCCGAACCTATCAGAACATCTAACTACGTCAACAAACACTTGAAAATATCAAATAACTCTCCAATATTCCCTGCTCAAAAGAGTTGATCAAAGGATTACCGCACTGTCTCATTATTTCACTGCAATTATTTGATTGGCTATTACCAGCAAATGTGAGCAGATCGGGAGTGTCTATCTTTGATATATTGTGTTGATTAACTTCATTCGTCACTTTTTCTCGCAGCCAAATTGAAATGATGAATAGTTATTCCGGTTCACCGAAACAATCGATTATTTTGGAGGCAAATTGAAGGAGGGAATAAAAACAAACTTTCGGGGAGCTTTTATTTCAAAACATTGCTAGGTTATGATCTCTTATGAGAGGTCATAATCAATGTTTTGGAATAAAAAAATTCTCATTCTAGAGGAATAATTATTGTTAAAGTTTTTCTTTCTTCCTGAGCTTGTCTCACTTTTTCATTTTGTAATTAAAAAAAAGGACAAGCAATTCCATTGTCACCCGAGTTTGTAATTCAAATACCTTACCTTCAACTTACCCCAAATTCAGGACATATTGGATTAAATTCTTGAAAAAAAATTAGTTAATTTTGTCATACGCCCCCTTCAAAAAGGCCTTATTAAAGATTTGTGGACAAACAATAATGCTGAATCAATAAACAATAGATTAAAAAAAGAAACTGATTGGAAAATTAAAAGATTACCTCAATTAATTTCAAAACTAACTAAAGTATCAGACATGCAGATTTTAGATTTAAGACGTGCGCTACATGGTATGGAAAATTGGAAAATTGTTGACTCCAAAAATGAAATAAGCACCGACAAATGGGCTGAGGCTGGAGCCAAGGAAAAACAGAAATGGTTTGTAAAAGTTCTACAAAAAAACAAAAAAAAGAATCGTTCAACGATAAAATCAAAATATGCATCTTTTGAATGTGTCAGACCTAAACAATCTAGCGGGAAGAAGCCCGGACAAAGGAGGCGCTGCCGTTCTGAAAAAACTCGATGTAACAGATTAAAATAAATAAATAAATAAATAAATAAATAAATAAATAAATAAATAAATAAATAAATAGTGTTGTTCGCAACACTCAATGGGGTGTTCGATTAGGTGGTACGTTAGCGACCGACTTGACGATGCCAGGCCGCGGGTGAATAATGGTGAAAATAGTCATTATCCGCTCGCCGCCCTGCATCGTCGAGTGACGTCAAAAATGGATTCTTAGCGTTTGTGATACAGTTTCAATGTTATTAAATATCTTTTTAGTCTGACTTGATCAACATAGTACATTGGTTTCCTTTGTGTCATTTCCAAAAGTCCCAAATCTGAGTTGCATTGTAAATTTGTTCTCTAGACTACACAATTGGAAAGATCATTTTAGTAATGTCATGATTCTGAGGGCAATAACAATGAGTGGTAATAATAGCAATAACATGATTGTTGTGGAGCATCATGGTTCATAAGCGTCCCCACAGCAATGAAAAACAGCCCTGGGCTTATTAACGTCCCACGGTTTCGTCTCGGGTCTTTAATAAATCCTCGGGCTGTTGATGATTGCTGCGGGGCCGCTAATGAACCATAATGCCCTCCAAATTCATGTTATTGTTATATTTATACCACCCACTTAAAAAAAGGGGGGGGGGGGGTTGTTGTTGACAATTGCTATCTGCGACCTCTTTTAAACTAGTGAATGGATTTCAGTGAAACCTTCAAACATTCTTTTACATACAGTGAAGATGTGTACCTTCTGTTATAATTTGTGCTAATGTTATGTGAACTGGTCTTGTGCTAGATTTATTTCAGATATTTATCACTTTTATTAAAAAAAAGGAAAGACAAAAAAATGTTTGTCATTCTACTCCTTCATTTCTTTCTCACCTTACATTTTCATCAAATTTTAATCTTTCTATTTGCCATCCCTTCCATCGCCATTGGAAACTTTTAATTGTGGCATTATAATCTTTTTTGTTTTTGCGCTTCGATGGGCCTGTGAATCAAGATAATTGTTTTTCGTCAGGGTGAAGCTTCATTTTGCCGTCTACCCTCTATCACCCAATAAGTAGTTTGTCAGATTGTACAGGCCAGTGATGAATTGCTGAATAAAATAGTGGGTGGGCTGTAAAATAGTAGATGGATGGTACGTCATCTTGTAGCGCTGACCGCCATCGAAGACGTCGGGGGGGGGGGGGGGGTTCTCCCCTCCGATGCCCTCGTTGACGGTCAGCACATCAGGGAAGCATGAAAGGAGATTTACCCACCATCCTTTGTAAGTTGGACCGGAAAAGATTTTTGAAACTACCATTAGTAAGGGAGTCCTGATTGATTTTCATATCTTTCTGTCGCATAATGACACGCCGTAGGCAAAGGGTTAACTGTCCTCATGACAAAAGTTGTTTGAGAAAATATATACGAAATGGCAGCTTTTGAGCTTTGAACGAAGCAAAGCGGTACCTTGATATGGTGAATAAATCTAATACTGATCGCGCATCTAAGAACTAAATTTCGAGGTAACTGGAAGAAAATAGCCTGCGCTGTTTTTGTTTGTCGACTTTCTCAACTGTCTTCGCTTGGGGCCGAACGATAACAAGGGCCGAGTTCTCCTATGAGCAAACTTCTCAGAATGTGAGCCCAATTGCCGCTATCTCAGCGCGCCTGACACTGCATTCACTTTTTATGCACATGGACCCTCAAACAGCATGAATTTGAGGATGGAATGATTCACAAACAAATCAGACCACATTTTATCCAGAACATTATGTCCGGGAGATTAAGTGCAATAACTTGGGTCTTGGGGAATTTGTCCCCGTGCCAATTGGGTAGTATTGAGTGCTGTTAGGTGTTATTGGGTAGTATTGGGTGTTATTGGGTGTTATTGGGTAGTATTGGGTATTATTGGGTGTTATTGGGTAGTATTGGGTAAATCGACGTGCCCGCGAAAGCCGACAAAAGCCCAAAAATTGCAATCAAAACTAAGACCGCTCGAATAAAACTAGGGAACGACAAGGTGAACTAACAGGCAGAAAGACAGCTTAACTGACGCAACTGGTGACACCGGCCGAGTACCTGAAGCAGTTCCTCTTTCAACAAGCCTAGACATGGGAGAACGAATCACCTACAGTCAATGAGGGTCGAAAGGGGCTTGTTCCCCATACCGTTCCTGCGCGCATTTGGCGCGCGAAACCATTCCTTTCGTATTGTATTATTTGAGAATGCCTATCGAGGATACCTTTTATAGGATACTTATCTAAGGATACTATTACCTATATCACAAGGCATACCTATCCCGGATTCCCCTTATATGCTGTTGAGCAATTACTGACAAGTCATTGCTCGAATGACTCGAAGCTCATCGAGCAAATGAGCTATCGAGTAATTGCTTGATCGAGTGACTCGGCATACTGTCAAACGACTCGAAGTTCAGCGAGCAAATGAGCTAACGAGCAATTGCTCGTTCGAGTGACTCCTCGAACGACTCTTAGACTCATTTCAGAAAAAGAGATTCCATAGCCACAGGCATTTTCCGAAAAGGGATTCTTAAAAAGGGATTCCGTAATTGGGATTCCTATCCGAGTCCGTAAAATTTGGATTCCGTGTTTTGACATCAGGCATTACCCTTACCCACAGTACCTCTTATCCTAGCATTACATACTACCTATACAAGTCATACGATAACATGAAGCATTAGGCAGATTAATAGTACCAAGCACGAACATGGGGCCTATAGGTTATATACCGCCCATACTATACTACCGTTCTAAACTACCAGGCAGTACTCCTACCCACAATACCCCTATGCCTAGCATTGCATACTACTTATACCAGTCATATGATAACATGAAGCATTAGGTACTAAGGGCTAACATGGGACCTGTAGGGCTGCTTAGGTCGATTAGTAGTACTAATGGCTTTCGGGGGGCCCACAGAGCTATATATTGTCCATACTATACTGCTGTTCTATACTGCCAGGTATTACCCCCCCCCCCCCCCACTCCACAATACCACTTGAACTGCCATAACATACTATCTATACCAACCATAGAATAATACAAAGCAATCGGTTTGTTAATAATACCGAGGACTAACAGGGGACTTACAGCGTTATACACAGTGCATCCTAAGCCCCATTTCTAAACGAACGATTATAATTCACCCTAACCTAGCATAACGAACTACCAATACCAGCCATAAGATAATACAAAGGATTCGGTAGGTAAATAGTACTAAGGGGGTAATAGGCAAACAGACCTTTCATCCTATACTGCCAATCTAAACCATCAAGGACTATCTCGCAAATACCACACCAGCCGACCATGCATTACCCCCATCCTACAGTACTGGTTGACCTAGCTAATAGGATACCAACATGGGTATATACCACCACTACCATATCACCACACACCCACTTATGAGAAGTCCGACACCTCCTGACCCAAACAACGTTATGTCAGATTGTATAGTGGACAATAACAGTGGTCAGCATCTCTATGACGTCACGCACATATCATGACGTCACAATGTCAATAGCAACATCAACCGTTTCGCGGAAAAAAACTTTCAAGAAAACCCAACTTCACCATTAATTTTTCATCACTTACCCATACTATGTTCCCATAGCCCTGTGTTTACATATATCACTACACATACCATAGTATACTATATATGCAGTACGTACACTGCTTGCCGGATCTAGCGGCAAGGAGCCGTACTTTTGCACCGGCAAAAGTTGCACCAGCAAAAGTCCGGTTCTATGGGAATTTAACACTAGCTGCACCGGGTAATCAGGCACAAAAACCTCCTGCTATACTACTTTGCACTAAGTTAAAATTTTGGCTACCACAGCAAGCCCAAATATTAACCTACGGATCCGATTTGAACAAACTTGAATCTGACCCCCCTAGAGATGTTGTGTACCAAATATGAAAGCATTTTGACAAGTTGATCTGAAGAAGAAGATTTTTGAAGAAATTCCCTCATATTGTACTAAGTTAAGTTTCAGGTTCCCATATGGAGCCCAAATATTAACCCAGGCACTCAATTTGAACAAACTTGAATCTGACCCCCCTAGAGATGTTGTATACCAAATATGAAAGCATTCCAACTGGTGGATCTGAAGAAGATTTTTTTTAAATTATCCCCCATATTGAACAAAGCTAAAATTTGGGCTTCCATAGGAAGCCCAAATATTAACCTAGGGACTTGGTTTGAACAATCTTGGATCTGACCCTCATAACAATGATGTACACCAAACGTTAAAAGATTCTGACTGGTGGTTCTGAAGAAGAAGATTTTTAAAGAATATTCCCCATATTACCCTAAGTTAAAAATTCAGGCTCCTGTATTGAGCCCAAATATGAACCAATGGGCTTTATTTTAACATACTTGTATCTGACCCCCATGAATGCTGTATACTGAATATCAAAAGATTCTGATGATTGGTTCCGAAGAAAAGATTTTTTAAATTTTTGCAAATATGCTAACTCAGCATTTTTTCGCTGCCCATTACAAAACACCCTAACATAAACGATGGCAATTTTTTTTACCAGTCAATTCTACAGGTCATAAGGATGCTACATACCAAATAACAGCTCTCTTTTCCGTGTGGTTTGGGAAATATGGGCGTTTGAAAATATTTATATTTTTAGCTCCCAGGGTTCCCATAGGGATGCAGGAATTTTTTTTTTGCATGAGTCAAGTACTTATGACCCAATAATACCACATACCAAATTTGGTTCAAACCGGACCATCGTTTCAGAAAATAGAAATTTGGGGGGGGGGGGGGCAAAAATCTTACCACTCCCATTACAAAGCCAAATATTGTATCACGAACTTCGTTTGAACAAACTTGATTCTACACCTCAAAAGGAAGCTGCATAATAAATATCAAGTCATTGTACACACTGGTTCATGAGAAGGTTTTTAAAATATTTTGGAGCATTTTTTCCCACTCCCTCCCTATGGGGCTGGGCATGTTGAGTTGAACAAAAAGGCAATGTCCCTTCGGGACCATCACTCACACAAACTTTCACTTGAATTGGCCCAGTGGTTTTGGAGGAGAAGACCAAAACATGGTGTTGACGGACGGATGACAGACGGAGAGCGATGAGATTAGCTCAGCTTAACTTTGTCAAGATGAGCTAATAATATGAGGTGTAGACTGTACTAAAGAATTGAGGGATGGGTTAATGTGGCCCTCACTGTTAATGCATGTGGCCCTCACAGTTAATGTATGTCAACGAAAGTTACCAAGTTACAGTGACATTATTCCAAAATGAGTCATCCTATCAAGTTACAATGAAATCCCTTCATAAATAGACTGTGCTAAAGGTTTTCGGGCTTCGGGCCTGTGTAGCCATCATGCTTGATCGATCGCAACCAAAAGGGAACGTCCTCATCTCGACACTATACTGAGTCATCCTATCAAATTACAATGAAATCCCTTCAAACATACGACCTGTAGTCTGTGCTAAAGTGTTTCGGGTTTTGGGCTCGGGCAGCCATCATGGTTGAATGATCGCGACCAAAAGGAGACGTTCTCATCTAGTCATTATCTGGAGTGATCCCACCAAGTTACAATGAAATCCCTTCATAAATTTGACCTGTAGACTGTGCTAAAGGTTTTCAGTCCCCTGCAGCCATCACAGTTGACCAATCATTACCAAAAGGGGGCGTTATCATCTGACATTATATGGAGTCAACCTACCAAGTTCCAATGAAATCCCACCATAAATACGACCTATAGACTATTCTAAAGGTTTTGGGGTTTTGGGCTTGGGCAGCCATCACGGCTGAATAATCATGACCAAAAGGGGACGTTCTCATCAAGACATTATTTGGAGTCATCCTACCAAGTTATAATGAAATCCCTTCATGAATATGACCTGTAGACTGTGCTAAAGGTTTTTGGGCTTCGGGCCCCTGTAGCCATCACAGCTGACCAATCGTGACCAAAAGGGGATGTTCTCATCTAGATATTATATGAAACAACATATCAAGTTACAATGAAATCCCTCCATACATACGACCTGTAGAATGTGATAAAAGTTTTCAGGTTTTGGGCTCAGACAGTTGTCATGGTTGATAGATCGCGACCAAATGGGGAAGTTCTCTTCTAGCCATCATCTATATTTATTTATTGGTGTTTAAGGTCATATATTTCTGCACAATTGCTAATAATGACCATTTCTAGACATCATACGGACTCATCCTACCAAGTTACAATGAAATCCCTCCATATTAAATATGACCTGCAGACTGAGCAAACAGTTTTTGGGTTTCGGGTTTGGGCAGCCGTTACGGTTGACAGATCATGACCAAAAGGGGACGTTCTTATCTAGATATTATACAGAGGCATCCTACCAAGTTACAATGAAATCCCTTCATAAATACGACCTGTAGACTGTGCTAAAGGTTTTCTGGTTTTGAGCTCGGGCAGCCATCACGGTTGACCGATCGTGACCAAAAGGGGACGTTCTCATCTAGACATGGCCCCAAACCTGAAAATGAAATTTTTTGATGATCGGACAAGAACGACGGGGTGTAGCCTGTGCTAAAGGAAAATGTGAACAGACTTACAGACTAACAGACTTCCGCACGCGTGATGGCAATAGCTTATCTTGACTTTGTCAAGTTAAGCTAAATGAAAGTGTCAATGACACTGTAGCTCAACTTGTTTAAGACATGTACATGTATAGTATAGGACACAGCAATGACAAACATCTAGGTAATGACCTGATAACAAAGGTACATGTAAAGTATTGTAAAGGTGGGGTGACAGTTAGATGCTAAACCAGAAAAGTAATCTATGAGTGGGTCTGACTGAACCCAAAAATATAGCACAGTGATAACAAAGGCACCCAAAAACACTTGTTCCTGTCACAAGGTGATAACAAAGGTACCCCAAGAAGTTTCGTGAAGATCGGTTCATAAAAACAGACTCTAGCCTGAGCCGTATTGAGATGTGCACTTACTGTGTATAAGTAGCACTGAATAAATCAAAGTTCATCTAATTTGTATAATTTATGCACGAGAAAAAACCTGTATTATATGTGATGTATTCCATGTTACTAAACATTCCTACAAAAATTTATTCAAATCAGAACTTTCATATAGAAGTTCTGTACAAAAAAACGATTGCACTAATTTTGGTACAAAATGGCTGCTGGCGGCCATCTTGAATTTTGGACCGCACTCAAAAACACTTGTTCTTGTCCCACGGTGATAACAAAGGTACCCAAGAAGTTTCGTACAGATCGGTTCATAAATACGGCCTCTAGCCTGAGGCGTATAGAAGTTGTGTACAAAAAGCTGATTGGACCAAATTTCAGTACAAAATGGCCACTGGCAGCCACCTTGAATTTTGGACCGCACCCAGAAACACTCGTTCTCATCCCAAGGTGATAACAAAGGTACCCAAGAAGTTTCGTGAAGATCAGTTCAAGAATACAGCCTCCAGCCCTAGCCGTATTGACATGTGCACTTACAGTGTATAAGTAGCACTGAATAAATCAAAGTTCATCTAATTTGCATAATTTCTGCACGAGAAAAAAACCCATATTATATGTGATGTATTCCATGTTACTAAATATTCATACAAAAATTTATTCAAATCAGAACTTTCATACAGAAGTTCTGTACAAAAAACTGATTGCACTAACTAAAGTACAAAATGGCTGCTGGTGGCCATCTTGAATTTCGGACCGCACCCAAAACCACTCGTTCTCGTCCCACGGTGATAACAAAGGTACTCAAGAAGTTTCGTAAAGATCGGTTCACAAATACGGCCTCTAGCCTGAGCCATATTGGCACTTGCAGTTACAGTGCAAAAAGTAACACTAAATAGATCAAAGTTAGTCTAATTGGCATAATTTATGGACAAGAAAAAAACCCGTATTATATGTGATGTATCCCATGGTACTAAACATTCATATAAAAATTATTCAAATCAGAGCTTTCATATGGAAGTTCTGCGCAAAAATCTGATTGTACCTAATTTTGTACAAAAAGGCGGCCAGTGGCCATCTTGAATTTCAGACCGGACCCCAAAACACTTGTTCTCGTCCCACGGTGATAACAAAGGTACCCAAGAAGTTTCGTAAAGATCGGTTCATAAATACGGCCTCTAGCCAGAGCCATATTGGCATTCGAACAACAGTGCTGAAAGTAACACTAAATAAATCAAAGTTAGTCTAATTTGCATAATTTACGCATGAGAAAAAAACCTGTATTATATGTGATGTATCCCATGGTACTAAACATTTATACAAAAAATTATTCGAATCAGAGCTTTCGTATGGAAGTTCTGCGCAAAAATCTGATTGCACCTAATTTTGTACAAAATGGCTGCCAGCAGACAGCTTGAATTTCGGACCGGACCCCAAAACACTCGTTCTCGTCCCACTGTGAAAACAAAGGTACCCAAGAATTTTCGTAAAGATCAGTTCATAAATACGGCCTCTACCCCGAGCCGTACTGAATTGTTGACGGACAGACAGACGACTGGCCGTGGCATAAGCTCAAATTTGACTTCCGTCAAAGTTGAACTAATTATTCAACATTTTCTCAGTTTGAGACACAATTATAAGCAGGGTTTGATGGATTGGCCAACAGTATAGAAACACATTAAGTGATGGTTTAATTCTGCTCTTCTCAAGAGAAGGCTCCTCTGTCTCAATGGGCATCGAATCTGCTGATGATGTTCTAAAGATCCCAAGGCTGATTCTAATACCACTGTCATGAATTGCATTAAGTGGTTTGAGATGCTACTTTCTCACAGAACCGTAAACCACACAAGCATAATCTAATTTTGGTCTAACACTAACAGGAGGTTAAGTGCCTTTTTACATCTCACACTTAGTTGTTTGATATGAGAAGTGACATTCAGTTTATTGTCAAACAATAAACATAAGAATTTCACTTCCTTAACAACTTTAATGGGACAGCCATCAACTTTCAATTCGAGATAAAGGTGGTGCTTCCGAAGCTTGCAGAAATGAACACAATTCGTTTTGATCTTCAAAAACTTAAAAACTCTTTTTCTTTAGCCCATTTCTGAATTCTATTTAAACACAACCAATGCTTGCTCTCAATGGCATTCATGTTTTTACTACTTTAGCACAAGGGGGCGCAGTGGCTCAGTAGGTAGAGGTGCAGGCTGCAAGTCGAGAGGTCCTCGGTTCGAATTCCACCTGCACCCGCGTTGTGTCCTTGGGCAAGGCACTCAACCCCGATTGTCCACATGGAAACACGATGACGCCGTGTGCTAAGGCATACTGCACATCGATGGTACGCATGTCTTCAACCAATCTAACCCTGCCTGTGCTGCAGTGTGGAGTTACGATGTTGGGGAGCTGGCAGCTGCTCGTCGTTGCTCAGTGGTTCTCTCCGGGTACTCCGGCTTCCTCCACCCGTAAAACAGTCATGGTCATGATCAGCCATTGTGCATAAGTATATGACCTTAAACACCAATAAATAAATACAATAAATAAATACTGCTTTAGCACATCAAAAATTCATCGACATACAATGAAGAACACAGGACTCCACATGAAATCATTGGTGGTTCAGTGGCTGGTTAGACTTATTAGTCTGAGATCCCAGAATGGATGATCACACGACAGTTGTGAACAAGATTATTTCATTTGATTGAGTTTGATTTTTATTTCTTCTTTTATCCTGTCAAAACATTGTCAGTTTGAAGAATGTGACTTTGGTGATGCCTTGATGGAAGGGAATACCTATAGTTTCTAAAGCATGTGTAAAAATTTACACCCTCACGTATACTGAATGGCTGGATGTCCAGCATAATCAACTAAATGTACCAGTACGACACGTATGCCCCAAAGCACAAAAAATGTGGAAAACTGATTCTCGGGGTTTTCACATCATAAACTAACTTCAAGGTCATGATCTCCGTGAAAAATCATTCAACCAGGACCAAACACAAACTTTATTTGTAGGTACCTAGGACAAAGCCACACACCAAAAACAAGTCTATTATCTCAACGTATGGCAAAAAAAGACCAGAAAACCTATTTTGGAAGTTAAATTATTTGAGTGGGACCAAACCTGAACTCGATTTACAGATAGCCATGACAAAGCCACATACCAGAAAGCCAACTGTCTCAATGTATGGTGCAAAAAAGTTCCGAAAACTGTTATTTCGGAATGACCGAAAGACTGAATGATGGATGGACAAGGGTAACACTATATGCCCCCATCCATTTTATGGCAGGGCATAAAAAAAGTTCATCTCTGAGAGCTTACAATTCACGGCTGTTGCTCGAGTGTCATGGAATGGCCAGTGAGTTACTTTATCAAAACATTCTGCCAGCTGCATCTGATGCACTTTCTTAGCCTGAATTGTTGACAGGTTATCTTTTTCTGACTGTCTTGTCATTCCTTGCTTTATCTGCCTGGGCCTAATTTTCTTCAAATTGCTTGTGTACACGGGGGGCAATTATGTTGCAGATGGCTTTCACATTGGAACTCGTGGAGTTTTTAGTCATTGTTACTTCATGAAATACCACTGTCTTACATATGTTACAGACACCCTTTATGACATCAGTTGCTTTCACTGAAAAGTGGATCAGGCCTTTGACTGTTTCCACAATTTTGGAAACAGATTAACCCTTTACCTAACAAATCGCCCGCATCCGCCCACGTAATATGCAAATTGAGCAATTGAAAAAATTAAATTTTTCAAAATATTTCAACAAAACCATATCATGTGACCCCTCACTGGAACACGCTCATTGAGCTCATCACATGATATGGTTTTGTTGAAATTTTTGGAAAAAATTTAAAAAATGATATTTAAAATAATAAATTTTGAAATCGTCTGCATTGGGTAAAGGGTTAAGACAGAGGTTTTTTATAAGTGTTCTAATTCTAATCCTTCATACATTAATAAAGAACATGTCACTCACCCATATTATATGCAACATTCTTTCAAATCAGGCCGAGGTTTAAAATATTTGACACTCCTGTTACAACCACAAATATTGCCCCAAACTTTGTTTGAACAAACTTCACTCTACACCTCAAAAGGAACCTTGACAGCTCTGCACTGTTATATAGTAAATGTTTCCTATAGTTACAGTTACTTTTGAAAGTATACTGGCAGTCGGAAACATTGTTGGAAACCAGTGCCATAATGTATAGTAGAACCTGTCTTGAGAGACTGCCCTTTGGGCCACACAAAAGTGGTCTCTCAAGACAGGTGGTCTCTCAAAACAGGTTTCAAGTTTTCTGAAGTCAGTGAATAACCAACCACAAAATTCAGAAATGGAGAAGAATGGATTTTTGTAATTACTTTGTAGTTGCTCTTTTTTATGAAGTTTTTGTAACAAATTGAAATGGACTGTTATAAAAATTATAAAAATAAATTAAGATTTTCAACACTAATTTATTTTTATAATTTTTATAACAGTCCATTTCAATTTGTTACAAAAAGATTTTCAACACAAATTTTTTTTTAGTCCTATCTGTCACATTTCAGGTATGTATGAAATTGTTTATTCAGCAATAGCCCTAATCTTTTCACAGGGGTCTCATAAAAACATCTCAATCTGTAATGAGTTAGCAATTGAAACCCAATTAAGAGCTTTTAATTATGTTAGTATAACCACAATGGATTTTCCAGTTCCAGAACAGGTGGAAAGTTTTTTGTCGTGGTTTCAGTCTTCAAAGGGGCGGTCTCTCAAGACAGGTCTATCATGGCATAAAAATACAAGTTGGTACCAGGTCACAGTGGTCTCTCAAGACAGGTGGTCTCTCAAGACAGGTGGTCTCCCATAGCAGGTCCATTATAGAGTAAAACCAATCGGTGCCTGGTAGATGTGGTCTCTCAAGACAGGTGGTCTCTCAAGACAGTGGTCTCTCAAGACAGGTTTTACTGTATTGTCTCTTATGTCTGCTCATAAGGCCCCCACAAAGTAGATCTTCTGTTTTTCAAGCCATTTTTTGTAAAACTGTTTTAGGCCCCATAATCTACAGAATAGCTAGTGCAAGAAGGCTTTGCAATGCTTGTTGTACTCAAGGGACAAATTTATCAATTTTATTACCTTGGGTAAAATATTAGTCATAAACCATTTAATTTTTATTTTTTCAAGTTTGCATTGGTTATAAAAAGAGAGCATGGGGCAGCCAAAATGACCATTAGACGTAATGCAGTCTGACATTTTAACCTAATAAAAATCTGAATTAAGCACTCATTTTACTGCCAAACAGGATTAAATGCTCCAATCAAAATGATAAATATATTAGAATGATTGAATATGGTGAAGTTGAGTAAAAAACTGTCAAAAGAAAACTCTAACCATGACACTTTAACTATCACATCACTGTTTGCAGATGGACAAAAAGACAGATAGCTGGATGAACAGACTAACACAATGCCACGACAAAACTGTAATTATCAGAGTTAAAATAACAAGAAGTCTCTCGGTCTATACAGCTCCGCTTAGGACCACTTGCTGATATGATGCTGGTTCAAAGCCCTGACACACCTTTGAGTAATAAGCCATAATTGGTCCAATGAATAAGATCTGTCCATCATAGCAAGTTATATGGACCGGACAAAAGTCATCAAATTGTACAACCTGAGCAAGAATGGTATTCAAGACTCCATCTGTTTCTGCTTGTGACCTTGAACTTGATATGACAATGGGCCAAGGTCATGACACAACATTAGGTTATGGGTAACAATTATGTGAATGGTGAACAAGATCTTTCACACAGAGTCAATTATACAGACCAGGTAAGGGTTGTATAACAATATCGAAGTTTTGCTGTCTGTTACCTTGACCTTGAGGATATGACCTTCATTCAAAGTTGCAGCAAACCTTTGAGACATGAGCAATAATTGTACCAAGAGTGAATAAGATCTGTCAATCATTCCAAGTTATATGAACCAGACAAAGGTGATAGTGAAATGTCAAAGTACAATATCAAAGTTTTGACGTTTGTGACATTTATCTTCATATGACCTTAAGTCATATGTTGAATGTGGACAGTATATGGAAGAAGAAGAAGAAAGTCACAACACACCTTTGAGTCATGAGCAATAATTGTACCAAGTTTTTGAATAAGATCTTTCAATTATACATTGTACAACTCGAACAAGAATGGTATTCAAGAATTCAAGTGTTACTGCTTGTGATCTTGAACTTGATATGACAATGAGTCAACGTCATTTCACAATGTTAGGTTATGGGTAAGCATTGTGAGAAGGATGAAATATAGAACCTTTGTGAGCACGCTCACATACCCCACGCGCCCCGATATTTCAAGCTCGGAAAAGTGTAATTTTTAGGAAAATAACCCGGAAATCTGTTACTTATATTTTTCAGAGTCCAGGGCCCGTAATTTCCGCAAAAATCAGCCGAGCAGAACAAAACGCAAACTTGATCTGTAAGTCATTGTGGTAGACTCACATACTAAAATGGTCGTAATTTCGATAATATCTGAAAGCGTTCAGAAAAAAAGTCCGGAAAACTGTAATTTTGATAAACTTTTCAAAGTCTATGGGGGCCGTAATTTTGGTAAAAATCAGTGGAGCAGAACAAAACCCAAACTTGTTCTGTAGGCCACCATGTTAGACTAACATACCAAAAATCAGCTCAATATCTGGAAGCGTGTAGGAAAAAGTCTGCAAAACTGTAATTTTGATGCATTTCAGTAAAAATCAGTGGAGCGGAACAAAATGCAAACTTGATCTGTAGGCCACCATGTCAGACTAACATACCAAAAATCAGCTCAATATCTGGAAACGTGTAGAAAAAAAGTCCGAAAAACTGTAATTTTGATGCATTTTTCAGAGTCCAAGGGCCGTAATTTCGGTAAAAATCAGTGGAGCGGAACAAAACGCAAACTTGTTCTGTAGGCCACCATGTTAGACTAACATACCAAAAATCAGCTCAATATTTGGAAGCGTGTAGGAAAAAAGTCTGCAAAACTGAAATTTTGATGAACTTTTCAAAGTTCAAGGGCCGTAATTTTGGTAAAAATCAGTGGAGCGGAACAAAATGCAAACTTGATCTGTAGGCCACCATGTCAGACTAACATACCAAAAATCAGCTCAATATCTGGAAGTGTGTAGAAAAAAAGTCTGGAAAACTGAAATTTTGATGAATTTTTCAGAGTCCAAGGGCCGTAATTTTGGTAAAAATCAGTGGAGCGTAACAAAATGCAAACTTGATCTGTAGGCCACCATGTTAGACTCTCATACCAGAAATCAGCTCAATATCTGGAAGCGTGTAGAAAAAAAGTGCAGAAAACAAGTAGGACTGACCTGTGAAGCAGCCATAACTGGAGTTGATATAAAATTCTTTGAAATTTAAATCGCGGAATCATTGGCGAAAAAATCCACTCAATTTTCAGGGTGAAATTTGATGAAATGTGCCCAAATTATACATATTTCAGTGGTAAGAGAAATCCTATCTCGGCAAGAATATCTGCCAGCAGCATGCAAGCAGTTAAAAGAGAAACAAGTTAAAATTTATTAAAGTGATTTATTTCCTTGAGAAATGATAGAATCTTGTGCAAAATCTCTAAGAAACCCTACATTATAATACTGACATCTGACATATAAAAATCTATAGAGTGTCAAAGAATGCGCTCTACATACAGTCAACATATGATGACAAGGAATACAATCAGGTCGCATATTACCTTCCAACAAATAGGAATGTGTAAGAATGTGACCAATTACCAGGCCTCGATTTGTTCACCAAAAATTGATTAGCAACTTTTTTGTAGCCCATGTTGTGTGTCCAAGGACCCTCTGGGTCAACCATGGTTCAGCTTGGAGTGAGAATTTCCTTGCATCTGGGAATATAACTGAGCCTAACATTCAAACTCATTTTTCAAAGTGTATGAAGAGAAATTATATTTTTCTGTTACTTACAAGTATTCAAATGCTGGATGAGTCCAGGTAAGAAAATATATTGCTCTGATATAGGTTGATCCCATCTTTAATATATCGATGGAATCATCTAATTTTATCCTATATTTTCGCTATGTATGTCCTGCTGAGTTAAAGAACAAAAGTAAAATTTACCTTCTCACATACTGTACTTTCAGTTTCATGAGACACATGTTTACTTCCTGGAAATAAGTAAATGAGTGTCCCTGACATTCCAGTTCAATGTCATCAGGATTTCCCCACCCACCAATTAGAAGCGATATATGTTCTCCAAGGTACGCATGGTAGTTGATGATATAACTAGTATACATCGTACCATCCAACTCACCGATTGTGAGAATACTTTTTGTGTTTGTAGATTTTATCCTCAGGTAAAAAAATGTTAATCAATACCAGCTATTGCATCACAGCTCGCAATTTTTGCTTCACATTTTGCAATGCGAAACTGAACAAATGAAGGCTTGATTACAGAAACATTAAATTTAGAAAACAGATGTGAACTTCGTGAATAATTAATATACCTCTTGACTAAATGAGTCACC
The DNA here is from genome assembly GCA_031216915.1 of Pictodentalium vernedei. Taxonomy (NCBI): domain Eukaryota; kingdom Metazoa; phylum Mollusca; class Scaphopoda; order Dentaliida; family Dentaliidae; genus Pictodentalium; species Pictodentalium vernedei. The sequence continues at coordinate 507,240,416 of CM062296.1, read as the reverse complement.
AGCTGCAACAGGTTTTTTTTTAGATGATTACAAATACAAGAAATGTTGTAGAAAAAAAGAAATGAGTCACATTGAGTGCCTATTTTGAACGGAGTTAATCACAGAGACTGATAGTTTATTGCTTGTTCCTTTTCCCAAAAATATTCCTTTCTCTGGCAAAGAGTATTGTAGATCTGGGTATCTTCTGCATATACAGAGATGGTTGCTGAGTGTACTCACAAATGAAATGTACAGTTAAAATTTAAGTGGTCTTGCTCCATCAGATGGCTGGCAAATGTAGAATGTAGCATTTCCTTGGTATCTTTCCTGAAACAAAACAATAATGAAAGTTTCTTAACCCTTGGCACATTGGCAGTATAATATCATTGTTTTAGGCCTAAAAAAGTTGAAAATCTGTTCCCTCCCACAAGCTCCTTTTGGCTGCTGCATGCTCTCTTTTTATAACCAATGCAAACTTAAGATATAAAACTTAATGGTTTATGTCTGATATTTAAACCAAGTTAATAAAACTGATAAATTTGTCCCTTGTGTGTAACAAAGGCTTTGCAATGCTTTAGCATTGCAAAGCCTTCTTGCACTCAAGGGATGAAATTCACCACCATCCATGCTATTCTGTAGATTATGAGGCCTAAAACATAAAACAAAGAAAGTTAAAAAATTTATAGTAATTTATATATTTTTTTATACTTACCAATGACCCAGACTTAGCTGGTGCTAACTCTTAAAAATATAGGGCCAAACACAAATTTTGCCCCCCAATCCCCAAAATTTGCATCTAAAACCAAAGAAAACATGTCCTGAATGGCTCTCCACACTTCACCTCTACTGCGCATGCGCAGTGTCAAGGACGTCCCGAAATTGGCGCCAATAATCATTCTTGTAACCAGTGCCTGGTAAGCGCTATGTACTCAGCGGGGAGGTATGAGTTCCCAACTCCTGGGAGGGCCATCCCCGTCTGGGTCATTGGTAAGTATAAAAAATATATAAATTACTATAAATTTTTTAACATTTTTATACTGTACCAATGACCCAGACTTAGCTGAATAGTAAAAAGGCTGGAGGGCCTAGGACATAGAGCAAGTTGAAATACGCTCAATTATATAAAATTAGGGGAAAAGGAGTATTAGGCCTTACATGTATCTTTCTTATTTATGATAAATTAGAAAGACACAACACCTTCCAAAATTGACACAACACCTTCCAAAATTGAGCATCATAACATCCATGTACTCTATTAATATCCAGTATAATCCTTATACTAATAATTTTTAAAGTAAGCCAATAAATAAAGTCTAGAGAATAGAGACTCTTTATACTCCTAAAAGTGTATGAGGATTGTATAATAACGCCCATTTGACACGTGATATATTCAAAAGCTAAACTTTAAAAACTATGACCTGAATGAATTTTTAAAACATAAACTTCTCACTTAAAAGCCATCCCAATAACAGCTCAGAATTACTAACTCCGGAGGAGGTATCACCTTGTTTTCATAATAAAACAGGTGACCCAAGGGAACACCCTACCCCCCCCCCCCCCCCCTTTTTCTTGCCCTGGGTCAAATAGCCCAGAGTGAAGAGGGCAGCCGGACGGAGTCACTGCCGGAACAGAAAGCCTACCTAGCTATAGTAGCAACTGTTAAGTGAATGACATTCTGAGCAGTAGATAATAGACCTAACAATGGAGGCCTCCAAAAATGGACTCAATATTTCTGAGATAAAAATTCATGAAAGTGGATGGCTGAGCGCAATGAGCAGCCTTCAAAAATCTACAATAGCGACACTATTAGTGTAAGCCCAAGATGTAGAAAGAGCTCTTACTTCATGAGCCGAAATCTCAAGCACAAACTGCTGAGTCAATGATGTACCATAAGCAGTACTGATAGTTAATTGAATCCATTAGCAATAGAATGGAGCGTAATGTCCTTCTATTAGGCATCAAAGACAGAAGAAGCTTACGTCCGTACTAATAAACTGATATCTGTTTATAATTACGTAAACTCTAACTGGACAGAGTAAAGGCCTATGCCCGTACGAAGACGGAAGGACCTTAATAACAATAGGTTCCGGATATTATTAGGAGCCTGACTCTTAACCAAAAATCCAACCTAAGTAGTAAAGGAAGTAGTGTTTCCGTCACTACAAAAGTGAGAATCGTCCACCAATAGTGCATGAAGCTCACTGACTCCTCAGTAAAAGAGAAGACTAACAGAATTACTGTCTAAAAAGGTCAGAATTTGAAAACTACTGTTTCCAGAGGCTCAAAAGATTACTTAGCTAAATAAGAACCGAAGCTAAATTCCGTATAGGAATTTAATCTAATGATTATAGGTCTATTTATCGAAAAGTTTCTAACTGACTTAGATAAAGAGACATAAGACTCAATTGTAAACTATCATAGAGTGCATAGGTATGAGATAACATAGACCTATAACCTTAATAGTAACAGGCTGCAGTAGATCTGCAGTATACTAGAAAGTTGCAATGTCTAGTATGGAGGGATCAAAAATATCAACATAATGATCCCTACACCAACGACGGAAGAGCCTCCACTTTAGCAGCATAGTATAGCGAAGAAGAGGTTCTCCTACAGTAAGAAATCGCGTCCAAAGCTCGTCCTGTACAATGCTTGCCATGCAAGAAGGAACACACAACGGAATACGTGAAGGTTGAGACCTTGCGGGTTGTGATGAAGTTGACACGATTTCCCCAGCGAAAGAAGATCCTCTCATGGAGGAAGTTTTCGCGGTAAGTCCCACAGTAGACACCTGAGTAAATTTACCCACGGTCTCTGTGAAGACAGAGATGCTATCAACAGAATTGTATTATGGATGTTTATCTTAGCAATACTTGCTGAATCAACAGTGCTGGAGGATACGCATATCCTATCATTCCGTCCTATTAGATCAATAGAGCGTTAACAACATAAGCTCAGGGATCCGGACATGCAAACACATACAGTTGCAAATGAATAGTGAGTTGTGTCGCAAATAAATTATCATTGGGCGTTCCCATTGATAGCAAATCTGATTGAATACTTGTTTGTTGAGAGTCCATTCTGACAGCAACAAGCGGCCCTTACGTGAAAGGGAGTCTGCTAATACAATCAGACGACCCGGAATATGACGGACCGAAGCAGAACTTGGTGTACTATAACAAACAGAAGGATTCTTTCCGTTAAATTGAATAACGGAATCGAATGAGTGCCTCCCTGGTTCCGGAGATACGCAACTACTGTCGTATTATCGGACAGGATTTGGACATGCGTTTCTGAATAATGTTCATCCAATGACATAGTGCAAGCCAAAAGAACATTATTCCCTGGAAGGTAAGTGCTTGCCTAGAAACTGCGGAACCCAAAGACCCTGGCACTTCGAATCCGTTGGGATCAATATTGTACCCCAACCTGTTTGACTGGCATCCGTCATAATCATAAAACTCGGACCCGGCAACTGCAGTGGCACTCTCTGAGTCAACCACCGAATGTTGCCCCAGTCTGAATCTGTTGCTACACTTCATAGACAAGAGAACGTGTATATCAAGCAATTCATAGATTGCTGAAGAGTTGCCGTCGAAGAGAAGCTTCTCCGAGACCGAAGCGACTCTGAGAGAGTTCTTCACCTTACTATCCACGCGCGTGGATGTAGCTAGGGCTGCGTCACGTCTAATCAACTCCAGGTTGCCACTGAAGGGCGGAGTTATACGTGGAAAAACTACTGCCCTTGAAAGAAATCACATTGAGGATCATATCCTGGAATTCTTTCTCTTGAAGACGTAATGATAACGCCTCAGCAAGGTGGTCTACGTATGATAAAGCATCTAAGTTAAGTCTATTAGACATCATTGTCGCTTCCAACATCGTGGTTGGAATTGACATAGACGGCGAAAAAGATAATTCCCAGTCTTCAACCCTGCCGTCTAGACGCATATGAACTCTCGGTATGCCCTGTTCTGCCAAAATAAATTATTTCCTAGAATTGATAAAAGGCAGAAGAGCATTGCGGACAAGAAACTAGACTATCATGCTTGGTAGCAAGCTTATATATAGCGTCGTTAAATAATTCAAATGTTCTAATGACATTATTGGACTGTGTCGGTAAGTCAGGGACAATGTCCCTGAACCGATCCAAAACTCCGTGTCCAATGACACTATTAGTCTCTTATCCAGCATCGCAGCAATGTAGTCCGACGGAACAACCTGTGGAAGATAATGCCAGAAGAAATGTATGGCAGCTTCCGTTGTTCCAAAAGGGAAAGCTCGAAATCGTCCGAATCCCTTTTGCCATCCTGTCGGACCCTATAAAGTGTTCGGTCGTCCGAACCTGATGCAACAGTGGAGCGCACCGACCCAGCGCCGTCGGATAATTCCTGATCCAACCGAGAATCTGTCAATTGCTGGGATACTGCGATATACTGTGCTAACTTGGATAGCACGTCCGTCACTGAGGCCTGTGGAGAAGCGGTCTTACGATGCATTGCCGCTGGAAGCTCCGTGTTCGTTACCCCGTGCATACTTCTATTATGCGAACGGAGTGTGTAGGCCTCGTGTCCCTTGGCTACCGGATGGCGTGACCTGTTTGCCGTGGAATCACTGAATGACGAAGCTGGCCGGATACTCGAGGTCACGTAGCCAATGTGCGGTCGTGTGCGCTGCTGTGAGGATGAGGAAGCATTATCGACAGTCTCTCGGACTGTCAATATAACGGAGCGTCCCAAGCGGCGGACATATGCTCCGAATGAGAAATATCTGTACCACAACATCCGGTCCCATATGTTGTTGTACGAGAGACGGACCTCTCTCGCTCGCAGCCCGGACGGACCTGGACGAGCTAGGAACCGGACTAACAGGCTTCCTCCGATCTGTCCTCTAATCCGTCGTCACTGGGTGTGTACTAAAGTTTATTATAGTGCTCGCATCACCCAAATCTCCTTCAGAGACCGCAACGGACAAACCCGGCTGCTGAACCATTCGATGAATGGACGCTACACCGGGTGAGCTAGCGAATGTCAACTCCGTCGATCCTACTAGGGACCTCTTAGGCGATTGACATATTCCATGAGCACTTATTGCCGCTAGCTCTTCATTAACTATGACGACAGAGGCACACTTTTGAAAGACATCTCCGTAACTTTGCGAACAAGAAACCAGACATGCTTGTTAATAGCAAGCAAATAATAATATATATAGCGTGGTTCAATAATTCGCAAGTTGTGTGACATTATTGGACTATGTCGGAACTGAGGGACGATGTCTCTGAACCGAACCAAAAATTTCTGTGTCCACCGACGCTATCAGTTTCTTATCCGGCATCGCAGCATTCTGGTCCGATGAAAGAACCTCTAGAAGATAAAGTCAGATGACATAAACAACAGCTTATGTTGTTCCGAAAGGGAAAGCTCGAAATCCTCCGAATCCCTTTCGGCATCCCGTCGGACCGGATGAAATTTTCGGACGTCCATACCTGCTTCCACGGAGCGTCCCGACCCAGCATCGTCGGATAATACATGATGCGACAGATTCTGTCGTTGCTGGGATGCTGCAATAAGCTGTGCTATTTGGGATAGCACGCCTGTCACCGAGGCCTGTGCAATAGCGGTCTTACGATGCATTGCCGCCGGAAGCTCCGTGTACGTTGACTCCCGCACACTTTCTTATGCGAATGTCCGGAGTCTGCAGGCCTCGTGTCCCTGGCTACCGGATGGTGTGACCTGGTCGCCGATGATTCTCTGATTGGCGAAGCTGACTGGATATCCGAGGTCACGTAGCCAAGAGCGGTCGTGTGCGCTACCATGAGAATGAGGAAGCCTTATTGACAGTCTCTCTGGACTGACTATATATCGGAGCGTCCCGAGCGGCGGACGTATGCTCCGAATGCGAAACATTTTGTACCACAACATCTGGGGCCAGATGTTGCTGTACGAGAGAGGGACCTCTCTCGCTCGCAGTCCGGATGGACCTGGACGAGCTAGGAACCGGACTAAAAGGCTTCCTCCATTCTCCCTCTAATCCGCCGTCACTGGGTGTGCATTTGGTTGATTTATATTGCTCGCATCACCCCAAAACTTCTTCTAGACCGCAACGGATGAATCCGGCTGCCGAACCATTCGATGAATGGACGCTACACCAGGCGAGCTAGCGGACGTCAAAGGCCGTCGAACCTACTAGGGTCCTCTTAGGCAATTGACGTATTTACATGAGCACTTTTCCGCTAGCTCTTCATTAATTGTGACGACGGAGGCACACTTTTGGAAGACATCACGGATACATCACCCTATTCTTGATCGTCTGAAATAGAGATTGAAAAAGTAGAGTGACCCTGCGGGGAAAGGACCGGAATGGCCAATTCCCCACTAACATAACGTGACATGCGCTTCCCATGTTGTCATCGAAATTAACACATACAGAACAGGAGTTAGTGCGAGTACACTGACTACATATACAATGATTATGAAAGTCAGAGGAAGATTTCTTCTTATTACAATTGAACAATATCCTTTCATTGTGAAAAGAAAACAAAGTCCTAGTACTCGCACCAACCCCTGACAATCAAAATACATAACAATATGATCCATTAATATAGAAAAAATAATTGCAATCAAAAAATTTTGAAAAAATATTTTTTCAGAACAGCCCAAGTTTCTGAAAAGTAACGTTGAGCCCCAATGGATCCCAAGCCTAAGTGTGGACAAAAATTCTAAAAATATTTTAAACAATTTATGCAACACTTACGAACAATAATAATGTATCTAGTTATGATTAAATTAACATCCAGATATTATTTTCAAGAAATCCCCCCTCACACAGAGGGCTGTTGTAAATGTAAACAATAAGTGTAAAAACACCAGAAGAAGACTCCAGGCACCCTGGCCCGAAATCAGTTACCAATAATACACTATCTGATGCAAAACAGAGACTTCCAGGGAAGAAACTGCAGAACATCAGATGGCAGATGCAGAACACTATGCCTAACCACCCACAGGTGAAGACGTAAACATGGGGAAAGAACAGAATTCATTCTGTTATCCAGCTAAAACTCCCAAGAAATTTTAGTAATAAAATTACAGAAAATTTGCCAAAAGCATGGGAGAATAGCAAGAGGGGACTTAAAGGAAAGGGAGAGAGGAAAACACTGAACAAGCAGTGTAATTTGATAACAAGAATGACCACAACAGGCTGTTGCCTCAAAAATAGGTAACTTAACATAATTTCATTAAAAAATTTTAAGTTACAGCCCTGATAATTTTCTGTCACTCATTTCTCCTCTCCTCCTTCTATATCCTCCTTAGAATCACCATTTCTCTAATATTTATGTGTCTGGCATCATTTAAACTGAGATTTACAAGCACAAAGATCAGTCAGATGTTAACTGATGAAGGGCCAAATAAAGAATGATTAATGGCGCCAATTTCGGGACGTCCTTGACACTGCGCATGCGCAGTAGAGGTGAAGTGTGAAGGGCCATTCAGGACATGTTTTCTTTGGTTTTAGATGCAAATTTTGGGGATTGGGGGGGGAGGGGCAAAATTTGTGTTTGGCCCTATATTTTTAAGAGTTAGCACCAGCTAAGTCTGGGTCATTGGAAAGTATAAAATATGAACTTTTGATTGCAAAGAAATAATTACAAAAATAAAAAATGCCGATAGGATCACTGATCCAATGTCGTGTTGTGACAGCACAAAAGTGGGTTTAATCATTATGAACTTATAGTCGGGAAACCAATTGTTTACAATTTACTATGTGAAGGGTCACTGTGACCTTGACCTTTGACCTAGTGATTCTGAAATAAATAGGGCTCTTTCTTGCACCAATGCCAACCTACCTATGAAGTTTCATGAATGTAGGTTGAACCATTGTCAAACAAGAGCGCACGAATCGCTGAAGCAATACAATGTCCCCTACCGGACTAATAAGCATTAATAATTATACAAATGTTATAACCTAGATGTGATCAGAATGAATTCCGTTGAAGCATTTTCAAAAAAAAAAGTCCAGAAAACTGATATTTTGGTGCTTTTCCATATTTCCAAGGGTCATAACTCACACAAGAATAATGCAATCAGCATGAAACTCAAACTTGATCTGTAAGTCATCGTTCTACAGAAGGTTACCAAGAATGAAATCATTCGGTTGAAGCATTTCCAAAAAAAGTCCGGAAAAATAAAGTATGACTGACAGACTGACTGATAGACTGACGGACGAACAGAGTGCAAATGAAACTTGATCTGTAAGTCATCGTTCTATAGTAGGTTACCAAAAATGAAATCATTCCGTTTAAGCGTTTTCAAAAAAAGTCCGGAAAACTAAAGTATGACCAACAGACTGATGGATGGATGGATGAACAGAGTGTAAATGAAACTTGATCTGTAAGTCATCGTTCTATAGTAGGTTACCAAAAATGAAATCATTCCGTTGAAGCGTTTCCAGAAAAAGTCTGGAAAACTGATATTTTGGCGCGTTTCCATATTTCCAAGGGCCATAACTCACACAAGAATAAGGCAATCAGCATGAAACTCAAACTTGATCTGTAAGTCATCGTTCTATAGTAGATAACCAAAAATGAAATCATTCCGTTGAAGCGTTTCCAAAAAAAGTCCGGAAAACTGATATTTTGGTGCTTTTCCATATTTCCAAGGGCCATAACTCACACAAGAATAATGCAATCAGCATGAAACTCAAACTTGATCAGGTTACCAAAAATGAAATCATTTCGTTGAAGCGTTTAAAAAAAACTCCGGAAAACTGACATTTTGGTGCTTTTCCATATTTCCAAGGGCCATAACTCACACAAGAATAATGCAATCAGCATGAAACTCAAACTTGATCTGTAAGTCATCGTTCTATAGTAGTTTACCAAAAATGAAATCATTCCATTGAAGTGTTTCCAAAAAAACTCCGGAAAACTAAAGTGTGCAAACCTATAGTCCCCTCCGGCGATGCCGGTAGGGGACTATTTATCATCTGGAAACCAATTGTTTACTATTTATTATGTTCATGGTCACTGTGACCTTGGCCTTTGACCTAGTGAGTCCTAAATAAATATGGGTCTTCCACTCACCAAGGCCAACCTATGAAATTTCATGAATGTGGGTCAAACCATTATCAAGTTATCGTCCGCAAACCAATTGTTTATGATTTACTATGTTGAAGGTCATTGTGACCTTGACTTTTCACCTTGCAAGTCCAAAATAAATAGGGTTCTTCCTCTCACTGATGCCAACCTACCTATGAAGTTTCATGAATGTGGGTCGAAACATTATCAAGTTATCATCCTGAAACCAATTGTTTACGATTTACTATGTTGAAGGTGACTGTGACCTTGACCTTCCACCTAGCGAGTCCAAAATAAATAGGGTTCTTCCTCTCACTGATGCCAACCTAACTATGAAGTTTCATGAACATGGGTCGAACCATTATCAAGTTATCATCTGGAAACCAATTGTTTTGTTTTACTATGTTCAGGGTCACTGTGACCTTGACCTTTGACCTAGTGAGTCCAAAATACATAGGGATCTTCCTCTCACAAAGTCCAACCTACATATGACGTTTCATGAATGTGGGTTGAACCGCAGTCAAGTTATCGAAGGAAACCAATTGTTTACAATTTACTATGTTCAAGGTCACTGTGACCTTGACCTTTGACCAAGCAAGTCCAAAATTAATAGGGTTCTTCCTCTCACTGATACCAACCTGCCTATGAAGTTTCATGAACATGAGTTGAACTATTATCAAGTTATCATCCGGAAACCAATTGTTTACCCCCGGCTCCCGTCCAACTGCCATTCATCAAACTATAAGTCGAATTTGACTTCGTCACAACTCGACTAAAAGTAAAATAAAAAAGTGCCTGCCCACATGCAATTTTACAAAAAATGGCCTGTGAAACAGAATATCTATTTTGTGAGGCTTTATGTGGATAATAAAATTACTCACAAAATCATCGTGCAGAGTGTTTATGTTATTTATGCTATCCCTCTCAAATACAGATAAAACCTGAAGCCAAGTTGATCAACATATCCACCAACACTGTCATTGTGAACTTTGAACTTATGAATATTAATAAGCTATTCAATTGCAATGAAGACAGGGGCTGGACGTCCCTGTCACTTTTCGTCCCAGTTTTAAAACAATGACAACCAGAAATCTAAAACTTAACTATTTTTTGTAACTTCAAATATTTTTTTTACAGATGTTATCCCAGAAATTAATAATAAATTCAAATAAATCTAGAATTTATATCTTAACCCTTTAAGAACTGTGCTAACCATGCATCACATAAGGTACAGTTTTGGGCTATGTGCGTACATGGTGCAGAAACAGAAACAAAGGGAAAGGAAATCCTGCAGAATAATAATCCATTCAGACATTAATAATGACTGCTTTGTGAACATTTATTACTAACACAAACATACCACCGACGATAACTAACAACACTTAAAACACAATAGGTCATAAGAAGAACCAAGCAAAGGAGAGGAAAATGCAGGGTGCGAAGTGCTCACACCCCATAAAAAGCTGTATTAATTAATATTCACGAAGAAAGGTAAATAAACACAACAGTGACCTCTTTGTGGGATATTTTTTTCGAACAAAATGTCTTGGCACTTAATTGTTTTAACTCATGTCTGAGCTGTCTCTGTAATGTGATTTTAGTTCGAAATAAAATAATGCTGTGCATGTATGTAAAAAATGTCTTATTAAAGATATTGGTTTCAGCTGAACATAAGGTAGTGGGTACAGTACATTTTATTCAATTGTTAATTGTTAATAGCCCACATTATAATTGTGTTTTCAACTGTTTACGAACTCAGCTGCCCACAACATCGCCGAGTTTTTCACCCCAAAATTGGATAGTCTATCCTACTGATGTATGGGATGCACCCTTAACTTGGGGATCATTTTTTATGGAAAAAGTGTGACTAAAACACCGGCTGGATAAACTTTGCTTTCTACATGTGTGGCGGTCATGAAATAGCCACAATACAGAAAGTAGTAAGTGTTCGACAATCAAAAACTTTATTTTTTTTTACGTGAATCTACTAAGATTTGAGTACTTGGAGATTTGGGTGAATCGATTCGCGGATTCACGTCATAATTTGCCCCCTGTTACTCTGTTAATTAGTTCAGCAATCTAAACATAATCATCAGTATCAGTGGCTATCAGTCTCAGACACTGATAACTTCATTCAGATTCTGTACTAGTCTACGATATACCAGTATATTGCAGTATCTTTTTCAATACCAATACCGGTATTGAAATTTGAATACCGTGCAGCCCTACTTGGGATGAATTTTTTAAAAAACATTTTTGAACTCATTTTTTTATTTACAAATAAGCTTATGACTCCTCATTGGAATGCAGGGTCATATGCTATGTTATGGCAGCAAAAATTGGTAAAAAACTGCATGGTCAGGCATATTAGCCTCCCCAAAAACATTTCAGGGAAACTGAGGTTGATTTTCAGGGAAATGCCATGGCTTTCAGGGAAAAGTTTGTGTGACAGAAAATACTGTATGCAACAAGTCGACTACCACTAAATCACCTTCAATGAGAGGACTTCTCTCCACAGGGGATACTACAAACTATAAATGAAGCTCATAAATGTATTACCAAATATTAATATGGTCCAAATATATAAGTATAAATTTTCATTTTGTAGTTATACTTCTGCTCATCTCAACTGGTTCTGTATCCTGTCTAATGGCCTATTCAAACTGTATTGTATTTCAAAACATTGGAATCACAACAGTAATCAAGTTTCTTCTGATTCCCCCCACTCCCACCCCCCTAATTAACTCCCGCAAATGTTAAGACATTTCACTTCTTCAACTTCAAAAAATTTCTTGCAGTTCTCCTACAATCACTTCATGGCTGCTGAACAGCAGATATGAGTTGACAAAAAATAAAAATTATAGAAAATTCTCAGGAGTTTAAAAAAGATTACGCAACAGAGAACCGCTTGAAAAATGTAAAAGATACACAAAATGAACTTCACTGTAGATCCTATCCATTTCAATTTCATTTTGCAAAAATAATAATAAATATAAAAATATAATAAAAACACTTCCAAAAGAAGCTTTAAACTTAGAATTGAATCAGAGTTGTCCTCAGTTCAACTTTCCAAACACTGGCTCATTTGATTCAAAGATTTTCACGAAAGAAAGAGGTGATTCCCAGACAGATATTTTTATCACTAGAAATAAATCAAAGAAACTTCCCCAGTATCTCCCAGAATTCAAACCTAAAAATGACCATGCCCATCAATCAACTAAATTATGATTTACATTATCTTTTCAATGTTCAAACACAGTGCTGCAATTTGTAAAGCAAAACTTGGGTGCCCTTATTCAAATGCATGAAAAATATAAATAAACACTCTTGAAGAGGAATTCTCTTGTTGAAAAAAAACTTTTTTTTACAAACTAAACATCTGACGGAGTTGGTGATCAGGTGTTTGAAACCGGGTCACCACAATGAAAACAGCTGATCGATTTGAATTTTGTACACTTTATAAAAAGGTACAAACATCTTATTTTGCTTTTAATAATGAATTCTACTATCATTTTAATGATTTTCAAACAGGGTACTGCCAAGACTATAAATCTTTTGAAACTGATTGCAAATCGACCCTCGAATTATTTCAAAACTGCCAAATGTTTTGACTGATATTTTCCTGAATTTTTGGCCCAAGATCTTTTTCCAGGATGCCGGGAACAACGTTGAATTCCTGGGATTTTCCCGGGTATTCTGGGAGGGTTAACATGTCTGTGCATGGTATTTCTTTTCAACAGCGCTGGCCATATATTGCTAGTACATTAAGTAAAGAATGGGTAATGAATAGGGAAGTTAACTGGTAGAGTGCTGGAAGCCCATATTTGGGCTTTATTCTGAAGTACAGTTACTGTAACTTAGAGGCTTCAAATTCAGTGGCTGGGCTTCATATTATCATTGAAGTGATCTTATTTAGTCGGTTAAGATTTGCCATTACAATTTATAGGAGAGTGCTGGGCACTCTCCTATAAATTGTAACAAGGCAAAGACATGTGAATAAATTTTGGTGGCCCAAAATAATCTAGCACTCTACCAGTTAATCAAAAGAAAAAACTAACTACTCACAAGCATTTGGGTGTGACCCTAAATAAATCCTGTACTTGGAACGAGCATTTTGATCATATCTGTGCCAAGGCTTGGACTCGTATAGACATGTTGAGAGCTCACAAGTTCACTCTTGATCGCAAGGTCTTAGAAAAGATATACTTCGCATTTATTAGGCCCCTCCTGGAATATGCAGACTGTGTTTGGGACAACTGTTCAAGTACACAGGCTGCGAATCTAGAAAAAATTCAAGTAGCTGCAGCGAGAATTGTTACTGGTGCTACAACTAGTGCCAGTAAAAGTTTACTCTACGCGGAAACTCGATGGGATTCACTGCAGGAAAGGCGCCGAAAGCACAAGCTACTTCAATTCTTCAAGATGTATCATAAACTTGTTCCTCCATACCTTTCAAACAAAGTACCGCCAGTTACTTCGTCCATCAGTCTTCACCACAATACTCGATCAAATAAAACCCACCGAGTTCCGTTTTGTCATACTAGTTTGTACCAGTCTTCGTTTCTTCCAGATGTTACCAAACAATGGAATATGTTGCCCGTCTCGGATAGGGAAAACTGTTCCATCATAAATTTCAGAAGGTTTCTAAATGGCGGGAATCAACGTCCGCCCACATTCTATGCCGGGGCCAAATCTCGAGCAGCTCAAATTTATCATTGTAGGTTGCGTCTGCACTGTAGCGGTGTTAACGCCCATCTGTATGATAATCACCTCTCGTCTTCACCTCTGTGTCTGTGTGGTGGCATAGAAACGACTGAACACTTTCTTCTGTACTGTACAAACTATACAGATGTACGTAATCTAACAATTAATACATTGCCGTTTACCTTTGATCTTTCTATGCTCCTGTATGGGTCTGAGCATTTGAGCATCACTGACAACTATCTTGTGTTCAGAGTCGTGCAAGAATATATCATACAAAGTGGGCGCTTTCACTGAGTTGCAGTATATATGTAGACTTGTTTCATTATGGTATATCGACAGGTGTATATGCACCAGTAAATACATCACAATAACATTTTTGACACTAACCTTCCTGGGGAAGTATACCGCGGACTGCCCGGAGTCCGCCCCTGCACTGTCTCTCCGTACCAACAGTATCCTGTTGAAATTAATTTTTAACTCCTCTGAGCTGGAAGAGTGGTGAGAACAGTCCAGGCGCGGACTCTTGACTCGTCTCTTGTCTGTTTGCGACGATGGTACTGTTCATCAATAGAGTCATAGACTACACTCATGTGATCGCTTCTGGTATTAATACTGCTTTCAAGTTGGTTTCATCTGCAGATTATTCTGCGTCTTTGTTTCCATTAGTCTATTTGTTTTTCCTTTCTTGACTTTTTTTTTTCTTTTTTGTTCGTTTAATTTTTTTCTTCTTCTCTTGTGCTTTTCTTCTTGTTTCTTCATTTTTTCCCTCTTTTTTCCCTAGTTCTGACACTTTTCTCTTTCTATCCAACAACGACAATGAGTTCAAACAATATTTTACTCAGTTTTAACAACCACCTATATACTTTGTAATTTAGAAATGTTCTAGGAGACGGCTTATATAAGCTAAGAGCTTTCTGCCGAATCCTCTCACTTGATATTGTCATCTACTTCTACATGTCTTGCTGTACTGCATACATTTTATTATAAATTCTGTACAGTTAATGTAACATTATCAGTCTTTTGTATGTATTATATCATGTTCAGTTCTGAATAAATATTGTTTAAACTAAACTAAAAGAAAAAATTAATATTTATCCCCTGTGCATTGATTTCAAAATATCAAGACGCAAATTTATTTATTTATTGGTGTTTAAGGTCACATTTTTCTGCCCAATGCCTAATCATGTCTGCAACATGGATATAAAGGCAAGCACACCCATTTGTTTATAACCATGTTGCCCATTTTAGAGGACTTCCACTCCAGGCATTGGTAACTGGGTTCTATTTTATAAGTAAAACAGAGATTGTTTACCACAGTGAACAAGAACTACTTCACTTCCTGGAGTTCCAACAGGAAAAGCTATAAATGTTTCCTATAATGCAAATAGGAATTTAGCCAATTCAATCTTTGACAGTTGCATTATAGGAGAAATCTGCTGTCAGAAATTACATTTTTTCAAACAAAAAGCTGAATTTCCACATGTAAATCATTTCAACAGGGTTTGTATCCATACCTGAGAATCAAATTCAAACACTATTTAACCACTTTTCACGGACTGTTAACAATTTTCAAGGACTAATGTCACTATCATATTGTTATGATGGCCTGTCACATCAAGTCTATTTTGTATCATATTCAATATTACACAAAATTAGGAAATGCCAAAAGTGAACTTTTGAAAAAACTATTTCCCCAAATGCAAAATTCTTTTCACAACCTAGAATGATAAATCTGAATAACCACAACTCATTTGAATCAATACTCCATCTATAAATAATATTTTAATGATGTTCGAAAAAAAACACCTAACTCATTTTTGAGTCAAATTGCGAGGTTTGTGCTTTTTCTAAAACCCACTCCCAGCACAAATACTTAATCATCTGTGTTTTGTCATCAAATACCAGCCTTATCTTCTTTATATCAATAAGAGCATAATATTTTATATAAAATCAATACAATCACTTCCAATGACCCTCCAGAGTCCCCAAAACAAATGGTTTTTTTTGTTTTTTTTTGAAGTGCATGTCACTTGAATTAGTACGCCATTATACAACAAAACTAAAAGAATGAAAGTGTCAATGACACTGCAGCTCAACTCGTCCAAGAAAGGACTGAACTAAATAGAAAGGTCCAGTAATGCCATGTCACTCACTGAAGTTTCTACAGAAAAGACATCACACCAAAGCTACAAATGAAATCTGAAAAAAATTGGGTGAGGTATGGGGCCTGTTGGGTGTACTAATGGAATTGTTGACAATTTATATGTCAAAACCAAGATAGCCGGTGGGGGCTATCTTCTTCAAACGTTTGCCGAAAAATTTGATAACTCCCATCTGGACATCATACCAAAGTTACAATAAATTATAAAATTTGAAAAAGATATGGTGAGAGATGCAGCCTGTACAGTCTGCTAATGGATTTGTTGGCAATTTATATGCCAAATTCAAGATGGCCACTGCCGGCCATGTTTTTCAATAAAATTCAGAAAAAGTTGCTAGCTCTCGTCTCGACATCACACCAAAACTACATATAAAATTTGAAAAAGATTGGGTGAGAGATGCGGCATGCAGAGTGTACTAATGGAATTGTTGACAATTCAAATGCCATGCTGGCAGCTATATTTCTGAACAAAATTAAGAACTATAGGCTCTAAAGAGCCTATAATCGCTCATCTGGCAGAACTCCATATAACAAGAGGCCCCAAGGGGTCTGAAGCGCTCATCTTGAACAGAACACAATATAAACAGAGTCCAAGAATGAATCTACATTAAGCAATCCATCTCCATAGGCAACACTGTCAATCCTTGAGTCCCTCAGGAGTGACAAAAATGATCCGGGCATCATGCCTTTTCTTCAGTTGATCATAATGTAAAATGTAGAGCTCCTCTATGAAGCCCCTTGATACAACCTATGTGGATTAATCTTAGTTACACACCTCTAGAGTGTACTGAATACAAAATTTTTAAATCTTCAGCAAAATGGCCAATTCTGGCAAGCCATATGGAGCCCAAATATTAACCCAGTCTCTCGATTTGAACACAGATTAATCTGACTTCTCTAGAGGTGTTGTGTACCAAATATGAAAGCATTCTGACTGTTGGATCTGAAAAAGATAAATTTCTTCATATTGCACTAAGTTAAAATTTGGGCTACTATAGCGAGCCCTAATATTAACCTATGGATCCGATTTGAACAAACTTGAATCTGACTCCCCCCCCCTAGAGATGTTGTATACCAAATATGAGAGCATTCTGGCTAGTGGATCTGAAGAAGAAGATTTTTGAAAAAATTCCCTCATACTGTACTAAGTTAAATTTCAGGTTCCCATATGGAGCCCAAATATGAACCCAGGCCCTCGAATTGAACAAAGTGGAATCTGCCCCCCCCCCCCCCCACCCCTCCCCCCCTAGAGGTGTTGTATACCAAATATGAAAGCATTCTGACTGATAGATCTGAAGAAGATTATTAAAGAAATTTCCTCATATCGCACTTAGTAAAAATTTGGGCTACCATAGCGAGCCCAAATATATACCTAGGGATCTGATTTGAACAAACTGGAATCCCCCCCCCCCCTCCCCAGAGATGTTGCATACCAAATATGAAAGTATTCTGACCGGTGGATCTGAAGAAAAAGATTTTTTAAAATTATCCCCCATATTGAACAAAGTTAAAATTTTTGCTTCAGTAGGATATTAACCTAGGGACTTGGTTTGAACAATCTTGAATCTGACCCTCATAACAATGATGTATACCAAACATTAAAAGATTCTGACTGGTGGTTCTGAAGAAGAAGATTTTTAAAGAATATTCCCCATATTACCCTATGTTAAAAATTTGGGATCCTGAATTGAGCCCAGATATGAACCAATGGGCTTTATTTTAACACACTTGTATCTGACCCCTCCTATGAATGCTGTATACCGAATATCAAAAGATTCTGATGATTGGTTCTAGAGAAAAGATTTTTTTAAATTTTTGCAAATATGCTGACTCAGCATTTTTTCAATGCCCATCACAGAACACCCTAACATAACCGATGGCAATTCTTTTTACTATATAATTCTGCTGGTCCTAAGGATACTTCATACCAAATAACAGCTCTCTGTTCTGTGTGGCTTGGGAAATATGGGTGTTTGAAAATAATTCTATTTTTAGCTTCCAGGGTTCCCATGGGGATGCAGGAATTTTTTTTTTTTGCATGGGTCAAGTACTTATGACCAAATAATATCAAATACCAAACAAGTATTTTGCTGACAGTACCCATCTTTGTGCAGACAGGAGAGGCATTAGGTTAAGCATTAGAATATAGCCTGTGGCAGCCACATTTTTCCATCCTCTCATAGACCATTCCTGTCAAGTTTTGATCCACATTGGCTCAGTAGTTCAGAGAAGGAAAAGTGTTCTCCCATAGGGTTTCTATGGGAACTATAAGTCACAACTGCAGACATGTTTGCAATCCAATCAACATTAATTGAGGATCATTGGTAGAGGGGGGGGGGGGGGGAGGGGGGGGGGGGGTGTCCAGTTATTGACCATGTGAAGTTTCAAAACATTTGGCACTGTGGTTTCAGAGGGGAAGATTTTTTCAAAATCCATCAATCAGAACCAGAGAATGTCTCTGGTGGCCCAATTTTCCAACCAACGGGAACAAAAAGAGGATCGTTTGTAGAGGGCCTCCTATAGACCATTCCTGGAAAGTCTGGTTCACGTCGGCTTGGTAGTTCCAGAGAAGAAGATGAAAATGTGTTTTCCCATAGGGTTTCTATAGTAACTATAAGCCACAATTGCTGCCATGTTTGCAACACGATCAACATTAAATGAGGATCGTTGTAGAGAGTGTTCCAGTCATCAACCATGCAAAGTTTCAAAACATTTGGCCCTGTGGTTTCAGAGAAGATTTTTCAAAATCCACCAATCAGAATCAAAAAATGCTTCTGGCAGCCATGTTTTTCGATGCACGGTAACAAAAATGAGGAGCATTTGTAGAAAACCTCCCATAGACCATCCCTGCCAGGTTTGGTTCACGTCGGCTCAATAGTTCCAGAGAAGGAGATGAAAATGTGATTTCCCATAGGGTTTGTATAGTAACTATAAACTGCAATTGCGGCCATGTTTACAACATTAAATGAGGATTGTTGGTAGAGGGTTCCCAGTCAGCATTTATGTGAAGTATCAAAACATTTGGCCTGACAGTTTCAGAGGAGAAGATTTTTGAAAATCCACCAACCAGAATCAAAGAATGCCTCTGGCGGCCATGTTTTGACGATTGTTTGTAGAGGACCTCCCACAGATGATTCCTGCCAAGTTTGGTTCATGTCAGCTCAGTAGTTCCAGAGAAGAAGATGAAAATATGATTTCCCATAGGGTTTCTATAGTAATTATAAGCCACAATTGACGCCATGTTTGCAACCAATTTGTTTTGAAACTTCATCATTTATCTGAAGTTTCAAAACATTTGGCCTTGTGGTTTCAGAGGAGAAGATTTTTGAAAATCCACCAACCAGAATCAAAGAAAGCATCTGGAAGCCATGTTTTTCATCCGACGGGAATAAAATAAGGATCGTTGGTAGAGGACCTCCCATAGACCATTCCTGCCAAGTTTGGTTCACACCGGATCAGCGGTTGCAGAGAAGAAGATGAAAATGTGAAAAGTTTACGGACGACGGATGCCAAGTGATGTGAAAAGCTCACATGGCCTTTTAGGCCAGGTGAGCTAAAAATTTGATAGCTCCCATCTAGACATCACACCAAAGCTATATATGGAATTCAAAAAAAATCAGGAGAGAGATGCGACCTGTAGGGTGTGCTAATGGAATTGTTGAAAATTTATATCCGAATCCAAGATGGCTGCTGGCAGCGATCTTTTTCATCAAAATTCAGAAATATTTGATAGCTCCCATCTAGACATCAAACCAAAGCTACATATGAAATTTGGAAAACGATCGGATGAGAGATGCAGCCTGAGGGTGTGCTAATAGAATTGTTGACAATTTATATGCCTAATCTAAGATGGCCACAGGCGGCGATGTTTTTCAATGAAATTTGTAAAAAATAGATAGCTCCCATCGAGACATTGCCCCAAAGCAACATATGAAATTTGAGACTGATCGGCTGAGAGCTGCGACCTGTAGCGTGTGCTAAAGGAATTGTTGGACAATTTATATCCAAATCCAAGATGGCCACTGGTGGCTGTGTTTTTAAACGAAATTTGAAAAAAAATAGATAGCTCCCATTTAGACATCACACCAAAGCTACATATGAAATCTGAAAAAGACTGGGTGAGATATGCAGCCTGTAGGGAGTGCTAATGGAATTGTTGGCAATTTATATGCCAAACCTAAGATGGCCACTGGTGGCCATGTTTTTTTTTAACAAAAATCAGAAAAATCGATAGCTCCCATCTCGACACTGCCCCAAAGCTACATATGAAATTTGGGACAGATCGGGTGAGAGCTGAGACCTGTGCTAAAGGAATTGTTGAACAATTTATATCCAAATCCAAGATGGCCACTGGTGGTCAAGCTTTTCAACAAAATTAAAAACAAATTGATAGCTCCCATCTAGAAATTGCCCCAAAGCCACATTTGAAATTTGGAACTAATCGAGTGAGAGATGTGGCCTGTAGGGTGTGCTAAAGCAATTGTGGATGGACAGATGTATGTATGGACGTACATACAGATCTACAGTCATACAGACGTATGGAGGGACGATGAATCACAACCCATCCCAATAGCTCATACTTGACATTGTCAAGTTGAGCTAAAAAGGAGTGTAAAAGCAGACTTTAAACAGCAGTTTTTTATGATGTAAGTCGATTTGCACTGAGGGTGATTTTAATTGGTCAGCTCTCATAGGGAATCCTTCAGAAGGAGATGGGTTCTCAGAGGAACTTCACTTGTCATACTTCATACCAAAAGGTCACTTGGCTTGAGATGCATAAATTTTACAGCAGTCAGAATTGAAAAACACCACCACAAAATTATCTTGGATAATGTGTTACCACACTACCACAAGACCTGATCTGGAAGTGGTGGCTTCTCATTTACAAAACAGTTTCATTTTTAGCCTTTTTACACCACACTGCTTGGTAATATTACCGCTTGCAGCTTTCCCTTTGGAAGCCTCATGCAACAGCATGTAACAGTTGGTTGTCAGATTCTAAAGTTCCACAATTTTACAAAAAATTTGATTCAAAATTGCTTTTCCAATATATGGTGGCTGCAAGAAGCTTACAAATGCATTAACTTTTTAAATATTCTGAATTTTGTTTTGTCAAGTTATTCAATTGTTTTTACTAATTTTGAGAAATAATACACATTTTCAGCACTCCATCTATTGTCTGTCACTAATATTTTTCAATCCCTTAAGTTTTTCCTCTGTGCTAACAGGTAATTACCTTTCCCACAGATTCTGAAGTTGGTTCATTCCAGAATATTATATAGATATCCATTTGTTTCTCTTGTATTTTTTTGTTGAGAGACTCATCAAACAACACAAAAATGGTCCCTTGATAAAAGCGAGGAGAGGCATTTCAAATAATCTGCAACTTCAAACGCAATCAAATAATGAGATTTACCTTGGGCACAGGAGAATTTTTTTGTGATCTGACTATCTGGGAACATGCATTGAAATAACAAGCTAATTCCTTGGTTGCCGACATAAGATGCATTGATCGTTATGCAGTGATCAAACCAAAGAATTTTGGCTTCTATGACCCAATTACTGAATATAAAATTCCTCAGTCACTGCCGGTGGAACTTGTCGTTAGTGATGAAATGATTAATTGGTTAATCAGTTACAGTTCGGTTTCTGCTGTTACCCGTTACAATTTTTGCTACTGGGTAACTGCTTTCTTGTGAATGAAATTGACGCATGTTATGTTATGCGTTCAGGCTCTTTGTGTATTTTGTATTATGCCGATGACAGAAGACTTTTTCAAAAGGTTAATTTCCTGATTTGTAATGATAATATTTAGAAATTTAAAGCCTTTGTTCCCAACTTCCCACATTAATTTTGATCACTGATAAACGCGACAGTACTATCAAAAATTAAAATGTTTCAAGTACACTAGACCAGATCAAAGACTTCCACCAAGAATTGAAATCAACATCCCCTGTTTCATTTTTACATCTGGTCTCTCTTTTATCTGTTTTTTGGTTTCTTGATACTGTTGACAGAAGTTTAAATGTATGCTTTCAACAAGTAACACCAATCATAATATTAAGTACTTCACACTCACAAACCCTATTTTTAATATTTTTCTGATGAGCTAAGTTGAAGTGCACTGCGAATAACGCGACTGAACAAACTTTGTGTGATTCTGCAAGAAATGTTTGTGAAATAATACGGTATCACGGTGATATTGGATATATTTTTTGAACATGTTCTTTCTGTACCACTGCTTGATGACAAATATGAATTCAATAAAAAATCACCAGAAAAAAAATCCAACTGAGATTTTCTTTTAAATTGTTTGTGTCCGAAATATGTGGCATCACTGAGCAATGCACATCAAGGGGGATAACTGGGCAGTACACAATGTGACAAACATGTGCTTTCAGTTTTGTTTAATTTGGAAAAGGTGATGTAATGCTAAACTTTAGGGTGGGTTACTTTTCTTTTTAACTTTATTAATTTCATTAAGAATTTAATAAACTTTCTGATCATGTTCAGCACTGTTACATGTTCATCAAAATGCCAATGCTATGAAAATCATGACCATGGCATAATGGGCATACTATTGACGCATATCTTTCATTTATTTACTTTAATCTTCCTGTATCAGTCATCATTGGACTCCAATGATGACTGATACAGAAAGATTAAAATAAATGAACGAAAGGTTTTTCCAAATCTCGTAATGGCCTGTTAAACCTAGGGAACAAAACACTCCATAATAACGACACCGCGGATCAGTGTTGTCATTATTGTGGAGCTGATTAGAATGGCTGGTTTTGAGGAAGGGTGAGAAAACATGTGGTTGTATTCACTGAATCACTGTATAATATAACTTGGGTATACCAGGAATTTTGCACACTCTTAATGAAATCTATCTTGCCATAAAAGAGCGGTTAATCAGTACTTAATTGAATAATAGCAAACAGGTACTCGTTACAGTTTTTTCTAACCGTTTCAGCACTACTTGTCATTGTTTCCACATTCTTGTTAACAGCACAAAGCACTAATTCTGTCGAATTTGAAGGAACACTTGTTTTTTCTTTCAGTATTGTCTTTTTAGGAATATTTCTAACAAACAACCAATAGTTGCATTTGAAAGTTTTTGATGACAATCTCTTTTCTGGTGCAATTTTACCGCACTTTTGCTCATCACTGCAATGTTGAAACCTTTGCGGCAAATAGTGCAGTATGCTTTGCTTTCTCTTTTGCATGGATAAGTTTTAATCCAACCCGACTTAAAACTGCAATTGCCCACAGGCAAAACATACACAGAGCACATGTTTGGTACATTGAGGTCTAACAGTTAAACACTTGTAATTGATGATGTAATACACAAACTTCTTGTGACAAAATTATGACTAACTGGAATTCCATATGCAGAGATGAAAGAAGTGTGGGTTTCTGGCCAATTTTAGGCCATCGAACATATATGAGATGGATTATCATTAAAGTTATAGTCTCAAAGGTTGCAGGTTAACAGTACATTCAAGGAAGGTGGTAGAATATCATGTACTTTTCAATGACAAATGAATTCAAGGACTTTTCAAGGAAAGGGTACAAAATCAAGGATTTTTTATTTGCATATAAACCCTATTCAATAAGAAAGTTTCAAAAGTATTGAATTATTCAGTTAACAGGAGTATTCAATTAACAAGAATTTGGTTATTTTCTGTATTCTGGTGATAACCTCACCATCTATTCTATTATATCTTGTTTGACAGAGCTCACAGACCTCTTTCAACCAAGATATAATCGAGTTATTCATTTATTTCTTGGTTTTTAAGATCATTTTCAGCATCTTTGCTTTTTTCATGGAATGAAGTCAAGTTTAGCCAATCCTTTATTCCTGTGCTGCCCACTTTAGAGGTATTCCACCCCAGGCATTAATTCTGGGTCCTATTTGACCAGTAAAGCAGAACTATAATATTATAATTGATTAATTGCTTGACTGGATTACAGAGGCCAAATACATCAGTAAACCTATTGAATTCAGTGGTTACCAAAGAAATTCTTTGATATATTACAAGAATTTGTATTCAATTAACCGGAGTTTACTTGACAACCTATAGGCAAGTAACAGGGCAAGTTTGTATGGAAGTTATGATAAATGGTGTGGTATTTGGGAGTTTAAATCCAATTAACCCTTTACCCAATGCAGCCAATATGAAAATATATTACTTTAATTTTTGTTTTTTTTCAAATTTTTCAAAATATTCAAAACCATATCATGTGACCTCTCATTGGAACGAACTTGACAGGCTCATTCTAATTGGGGTGGGGTGGGGTCACATGATATGGAGTCAAAATGTCCAACCTATCAGGACTGAAACACCTATCAAAATGTTTTGTTTTTTTTTTGCTGCTCGTCATAGATTCGGAAATTGTCCTTAAATGCAGGGAGTCTTCTTTTTAACTTTTGCTTCTTCATAATAAGGTAATACAGTGCTTTAGCAGTGGTGTCTAGTGAAGTCTTGGCTGCCTGCCTATACAGGCAGCCAAGACTTCACTAGATACACTACCAAGGTACTGTAATTAAAACTGGCAAGACCACCCAAATTCAGTATGTGGAAACAGTTCTCTACATACACACGAAAGACAAGAAACTCTCCAAAAGTGGAGCTACACTCAATAGGTATCACAGAACTAAATATTTTCCCATAGGCGACCATTATAATGTTCAGGTGAAAAAAATATGATCATATCACTTTAATTTTGGCATTCAAATATCTTTGTTAAGTATAGCCCTTCAGACAACTTTTTCTGACCGGAAAATTATAAATTCATAGTAATTTGTATATTTTTATACTTACCAATGGCCCAGACTAGCTGGTGCTTAACTCAATGTTATTAAGGGCCAAACACAAATTTTGAACTCCCCCAATTCCCAAAATTTGCTTGCAAAACCAAAAATTAAAAGTCCAATCTGGCCATCCATACATTCACTCTCCGTGCATGCGCAGACATCAGGAAGTGACCGGAATTGGAGCCAACATCATTCTTTGTAGAAGAGAGTACTACATAAAAATTCAGCGGGGAGGAATGAATGCCCACTCATGGGAGGGCCATCTCCGTCTAAGCCATTGGTAAGTATAATGAAAGTGTCAATGACACTGTAGCTTAACTTGTGTGTTGTGTTTGATGAAAAGGATAATGTTCAATGTTTATGAAAGGATTATGAAATAAGACAAGAATTGTGATAATTGGGAATATGTTCATTTCTGTTCCCTGTATGCTATGTTTATGATAAAAATAACATGAGGTGTACACTGTACTAAAGAGCTGAGGGGTGGGTTAATATGACCTCACTGTTAATGTATGTGGTCCTCACAGTTAATGTATATCAACAAAAGTTACCAAGTTACAGTGAAATTATTCCAAAACGAGTCATCCTATCAAGTTACATTAAAATCCCTTCATAAGTATGGCCTGTAGACTGTGCTAAAGGTTTTCGGGCTTCGGGCTCTGGCAGCCATCATGATTGAATGATCGCAACCAAAAGGGGACATTCTCATCTGGGCATCATCTGGAGTGATCCTACAAAGTTACAAAGAAATCCCTTCATAAATATGACCTGTAGACTGTGATCAAGGTTTTTGGGCTTCGGGTCCCTGAAGTGACCAATAGACTATGCTAAAGGTTTTGGGGATTTGGGTTCGGGCAGCCATCAAGGCTGAATGATCGCGACCAAAAGGGGACGTTCTCATCTAGACATTATTTAGAGTCACCCTACCAAGGTACAATGAAATCCCTTCATAAATATCACCTGTAGACTGTGCTAAAGATTTTCGGGCTTTGGGCCCCTGTAGCCAACACAGTTGCCTAATGGTGTCCAAAAGGGGCTGTTCTCATCTAGACAATTCATGAAGTCAACCTACCAAGTTACAATAAAATCCCTTCATAAATATGATCTGAAGACGGTGTTAAAGGTTTTCGGGCTTCAGGCTTGGGCAGCCATCATGGTTGAATGATCGCAACCAAAAGGGGACATTCTCACATGGACATCATCTGGAGTGATCCTAAGAAGTTACAATGAAATCCCTTCAAAAATATGACCTGTAGACTGTGCTCAAGATTTTCGGGCTTCAGGCACCTGTAGCCATCACAGATGACCAACCACGACCAAAAGGGGATGTCATCATCTAGGCATTATATGGAGTCAACGTGACAAGTTACAATGAAATCCTTCCATTAAATACGACTGACAGACATGCTAAAGGTTTTTGGGCTCGGGCAGCCATCAAGGCTGAATGATCGTGACCAAAAGGGGACGTTCTCATCTAGACATTATATGAAGTCAACCTACCAAGTTACAATGAAATCCCTTCATAAATATGACCTGTAGACTGTGCTAAAGGTTTTTGGGCTTCAGGCTCGGGCAGCCATCATGGTTGAATGATCGCAACCAAAGGGGACAATCTCATCTGGGCATCATCTGGAGTGATCCTGCGAAGTTACAATGAAATCCCTTCATAAATATGACCTGTAGACTGTGCTCAAGGTTTTCAGGTTTCGGGCACCTGTAGCCATCACAGTTGACCAATCACGACCAAAAGGGGATGTCATCATCTAGGCATTATATGGAGTCAACCTAACAGGTTGCAATGAAATACTTCTATAAATATAACCTTTTGCCTATGCTAAAGGTTTTTGGCCTCGGGCACCCATCAAGGCTGAATGATCACGGCCAAAATGGGACGTTTTCATCTAGACATTATTTGGAGTCATCCTACCAAGTTACAATGAAATCCCTTCATAAATATGACCTGTAGACAGTGCTAAAGGTTTTCGGGCTTCGGGCGCCTTCAGCCATCAAAGTTGCCCAATCATGTCCAAAAAGGGGACGTTCTCATCCAGACATTATATGAAGTCAACCTACCAAGTTACAATGAAATCCCTTCATAAATATGACCTGTTGACTGTGCTTAAGGTCTTTGGGCTTCGGACTCGGGCAGCCATCATGGTTGAATGATCGCAACCATTGGGGACAATCTCATCTGGGTATCATCTGGAGTGATCCTAGGAAGTTACAATGAAAGCCCTTCATAAATATGACCTGTAGACTGTGCTCAAGGTTTGCGGGCTTCGGGCACTTGTAGCCATCACAACTGACCAATCACGACCAAAAGGGGATGTCATCATCTAGGCATTATATGGCGCCAACCTAACAGGTTACAATGAAATCCTTCCATAAATATGACCTTTTGCCTATGCTAAAGATTTTTGGGCTCGGGCACCCATCAAGGCTGCATGATCGCGATCAAAATGGGACCTTCTCATCTAGACATTATATGGAGTCATCCTACCAAGTTACAATGAAATCCCTTCATAAATATGACCTCTAGACTGTGCTAAAGGTTTTCAGGCTTCGGGCCCCTGTAGCCGTCACAGTTGCCCAATCACGCCCAAAAGGGGACTTTCTCATCTAGACATTGTATGAAGTCAACCCCCAAGTTACAATGAAATTCCTCCATAAATATGACCTGTAGACTGTGCTAAAGGTTTTCGGGTTTTGGGCTCGGGCAGTCGTCACGGTTGGCAGATCATGCCCAAATGGGGAAATTCTCATCTAGACATCATAAGGAGTCATCCTACCAAGTTACAATGAAATCCCTCCACATTAAACATGACCTGCAGACTGTGCTAAAAGTTTTTGGGTTTCGGGCTTGGGCAGCCATCACGGTTGATAGATCATGCCCAAAAGGGGACGTTCTCATCTGGGCATTATACAGAGGCATCCTACCAAGTTACAATGAAATCCCTTCATAAATACGACCTGTAGACTGTGCTAATGGTTTTCGGGTTTTGGGCTCGGGCAGCCATACCGGTTGCCCAATCGCGACCAAAAGGGGACGTTCTCATCTAGACATGACCCCAAACCTGCATATGAAATTTTGTGACGATCAGACAAGAACTGTGGGGTGTAGCCCACGCTAAAGGAAAATGTGAACAGACGTCACAGACTCACAGACTAACAGACTAACAGACTTCCGCACACGTGATGGCAATAGCTTATCTTGACTATGTCAAGTTAAGCTAAAAATATACAAATTACTATGAATTTATAATATTTTTACACTGTGAACTAATGTCCCAGACTAGCTGAATTGTAAAAAGGTGGAGGGCCCAGGACTTCAGAATTAGTATATCAACATAGTTCCAATCCTGTAATCCAAGGTGAAAGGAAATTAAAATTATTAGGAATTACATGTATTTCTCTCTATACAGTAATAGAGAAGACATATCATACAAAAGGAGCCCAGTTCAAGTAATTCCGTATACTTAGCATGAAGACTATGCCCTGGACTAAGCCCCAAAAATTAGGATGGCGTATTTAAGAATGAGCGAATATCCCCCACAAACATACGTAATATACAATAAAATTCCAGCTGTATGCAGGATATAATTATGGACAAAACAGCTTCCCTCATAGTTACATACCTATCAAGCCGGAGGAGAGGTAAAAAATCACCTCCCCCTCCCTTTTCTTTTGAAGGAATCTTCAAAAAGAAAAAGAGGAGCGATCTGGAATCAGTAAAAGCGATACCAAAAAGCAATATAAATATTCATCGAACAGGCACTCCGGTATTAATTTATTATTAATAAATGGTGCTTAATGTCACTTCAGAAGTTAAGACTATAGTGACAATCCCGGTAATTAATATTGCCTGCTATATAACGTACACCGAAGACGGCATACGCAGATAGGTCGAAAACCGGTGATATAATATATAACATACACATGTCCAATCGAACCACAATTAACGATCTCTGGAGAGTAAACACACTTCCGAGGTAACCCACAGGCGACCCCATTCAGGTGTACAATAAATTCCAGTAACAACACTATCCGATATCTATGACACTATAAACGTGGGAATATATGAGTTGAGTACCAACATTAATAGAAACCTGGATCTAGAAATGGATGTAGGTATGATTAACAGGCTCCGACATGGTCCGCCCCGAAATAATTCAAAATTTCAAAGGTCCATAATATACAATAAAGCGTCAGCCTAAAAATTATTATGCGTGTGAGCATAAAAATCCCACATGTAATCATCTGAATACCAGTTAACTGGTTATGCAACCTCCGACGTACCCAAAGACGAGCAATTTAATTATGATGAAATATGCGCTCGTATATGACATATAGATGAATAATCACAGGAAACCAATCCAACTAAAATCGAAGTCATAACCCTCCTCACCCGCATTACTTAATCGTTCTTGTGTTAGTCATAAAATAATATAAGAACCTCAATGGTTCCGTCATGTCTAACCAACTCCATTATGCCACTATGGGCGGAGAAAGACATGAAGAACAAAAACTTCCCCTGATAAAGAAGGTCCTCTCGTGGAGGAAGCTTCCGGGGAACGTCCCATAACAGACACTTCAGAAGACTGATCCAAGGTTTCTGTGACAACAGAGGTGCTACTAGTAGGATTCACAACGAGACTGTTTGATCTTAAACATAATCTACTGGATCAAACGATTTGGAGGATACGCGTATCCTATCATCCATCCCCATGAGATCGACAGAGTGTCTACTGCATGCGCTCAATGGTCTGGGCATGGCGACACAAACAATGGTAACTGATTGTTCCGGTGTGTCGCAAACGGATCTATCATGGGGTGATCCCTCTGGTAGCAAAACTGTCCAAATACTTGCTTGTTGAGCATCTATTCCAATTGCAACAGGCGACTTTTACGAGAGAGCGAGTCTGCAAGTACGTTCAGACGTCCCGGTATATGATGGATGACAAGATGATTCATGACGTATAAGGAAAATCTTCTCCGTTAGTTGGCATAACGGAAATGAATGGGTGCCACCCTGGTTCCCGATGTACGCTACTACTGTCGAGTTGTCCGACCAAATTGAACATGGATGGCCATTATTATGTGAATCCAATGTTGTAGCGCTAGCTAATTAACATCATCTCGTTGATGTTTATGTGTTTCACCGGGAACCGAGGGTCCCAAAGACCCCGACACCTCAAGACTGCAGGACTTAGGGTCGCACCCCAACCCATCTAACTCACATCCGTCATAATCGTGAAAGCCGGATCCAGCAGTTGCAGCATAACTCCGTGAGTTAACAACTAAATATCTGCCCAATTTGAACCCTTGTTTTACTAGGTCTGTTAAAACAATACTGGTTCAAGCGAAAGTGTCTTCACACTCCAGTTCTGAGTGAAGAATATCTGGAGGGGATGTGCGTGCAGATGGCCCATCGGAATGAGATCCACAGCCGCTCTGCACAGCTCCAACAGTTGCATGAATTCCCTCACTATTAATGTGTCTGAGTGTAGACAAAAGCGAGCATAACAACTGACTAATTTCACTCTGGGTAACGGCAGGCGAACCATGTTATTGTGAGTCTCAAAGCTCAATCCCCAGTGAATAGACGACTTGTACGGAGCTAGATCCGACTTTTTCTCGTTTACAATGAAACCCAGACGTCAGAGTAATAGAAGCAGACTCTGAACATCATTCTGAAGACTAATTCTGTTGCCGTATCCCTGTAGAAGGTCGTCCAAGTAAGCCGACGTTACCGCAGACAAATGAGCTCGTAAGTAAGACATTACCGAGTTCATTATTCGAGTGAAACACCCAGGGGGCCAGATTCAGACCATAGCATATTGTTCTGAACTGATACACCTTCCCTTGTACGGCGGACCATAGGTACTTTTAGAATGCTGGATGTACCAAGACATGAAAGTACGGATCCTTAGATCTATGCTTGCCGAAGATCACTCGAACGCTCGCTTTTAATGACTGAATGATTTCCATAAATAAACTTTTAGAGCCATGATAAACTTGTTATCCAGCTCAAGTCTATTACCGGTCGGAACGAGCCGTCTGGCTTGGTACGAGAAACAGGTGACTGTAAAAATCTTGAGAATCCTGATTCTCGATGACCTGCATTGCTTCCTTTGATAAGAGAGCTTATACCACCGGTAGGAGAAACTCTCTTAGGCAAGAATTTAATGGAAGATTTGTCCAACATGGACAACTTGTTAATGGGGTTTTACTCGGAATGATAGCCGTAAGCCGTCCGAGACTACACTTCTCACCCACTGATCTCCGTGATTGTTATCCAGTTTTTCGCGGAGCTTGATAACCTTCCGCCAACTGGCCAGCAATAGAGGTCTAAACCATCACCTGTATGACCTGCGAGGCTTACGGGAGAAGGAACCACGTTCTCCCGGTGAAAAACCTCATCTCGTCGTCCTAGGGGCACCTGACCTATAGTCCCGATCAGACCTACACCCTTTTCCGAGTCGCTATACTGACGACCTCCAGAGTAATTATAAGAGGGTTTCTTGTACCCTTGTGAGGGGTTTCCTTTTGACAATTTTTTTCTCTTTTACTCTTGTCTGCTGAAGCGGGTCGTTGATATGCTGACTTCAAAAGCAAAGCACTAGACGCTTTCTTAGTAGCCTGTTCAGACTAATGAAAGCTGGTCATCGAAAATAATATGTCCGGAAACCGAAGCGACTCGGAGAGAGCTTTTCACCTTGTCATCTTATCAGTGATTATGACGCAAGGGCAGCACCACATCTGATTAACTCCAGCTTAGCCACTGTTAGGGTGGAGTTATACGTGGTATACATAATTGCCCTGGAAAGAACTCTAAGAGAGGTACGAACGTCCTCAAATTCCTTTCCCTTGAGACGTTGCGCCATAGCTCTTGTAAGGTGATCTGCGTAAGACATAACGTCCAAATTCGCTCTATTTGAAGAAATTACCGTCTCAATTGCGTCTGAGCGAATAGTGAATGATACAGGTAAGGATACCTCCAGATCCCCAGCCTGCTCATCCAAAGGCAGAAGAACTCTCTGAACATCTTCCCCGACTGTTTTTAAATGAACGTGGTCCAAAAAACGGTATGTATACGGAAGATGAAGATAAGAAACTGCCTTCTTCCTCATACTCAAGAGGATAAATACAGCGTCGTCTATATGGCCGAAGGTCTGCGACACCCTGCGACTTCCTCCTTCATCCGGATAAAGTCTGCGCCTAATGGCACCAGCGGTTTCTCTCTTGTCGTCGCAGCATTCTGATTCGGCAGAACAAAATCAGGGTAGTATTGATGGATGAAAGCCATCGCAACCATGTACTGTTCCGAAAGGGAAGGGTAATCCTCTTCCTTATCCCTTTCACCATCCGAGAGAATCAGTTGCGAATCTCGATCCATTGCATCTGTGCAAACAGACGACTGGACCAACCCAGCACCATCCGGCAGCTCAGATTCTGAGTCTGAGGGAGGCTGCATCTGCACTAGCTGGGATGCTGCAATTAGCTGTGCAATCTGCGACAGCAAGTCCGTCATCGAGGCCTGAGGAGCAGCGGATTTCCATTCCTTAGCCGCATGCTGCTCCTGGGACGGTGTGTCAGAAACGGATCCTTTCTCTGAACGTCCCGATGATCAAGGCCTCGTCTCCCTAGCTACCGGATAGTCCGACTTCACGGGACGAAGAGTGGCTCCTTCTTCGTGCAGCAGGCTGGATATGCGAAGTCGGGTAACTAGGATGCGGTTGTGTGTGCTTAAATAATGTAGCGGAGGAAGCCGTGACTGAAGCCGACCCCGGCTGCAGACTAGATGGAGCGTCCCCAGTGGCGGGCAGACATTTGCTCCATCTCATTCAAGTTTCCAACCAGAAAACTTCATTTCAGCCTTGTGAAACGTAGCGGAGGAAGCCTTGACTGAAGCCGACCCCGGCTGCAGACTAAACAGAACGTCCCGAGTGGAGGGCAGACATATGCTCCAGCTTGTGCAAGTTTCTCAAAACAACATCTGACCCTAGACGCTGGTATATTAGAGAGGGGGGGCCTCTCCCGCTCGTGGTCTATCAGACCTTGCCGAGTACAAGAACTTGCAGACTTCCTCCCAATTTCTGTCATCGCTGGGTGAGCTATTTATATTATAGTGCTCGCTCTACCCAATCCACCTCTTAGACCACAACGGACTTACCCGGCACCCTCAGACGGAGTATCGTTTCACCGGTCAAGCTAGCTGCTTGCAAGAGATTAAAACCTTTACCCAAAGGCCCTAACTCTTGCAATAATGAGCACTGCAGCTAGCTCTATATGCTCCATGGAGCACGGTGACGGTAGCACACTTGGAAGGGTGTCAGAATATCATCACCATGTTCATGTTCCTCTGAAACAGAAACTGACAGAATGAATTAAAATGCGGTAAGAGGCTCGGATCCTCAGAACCGCACCGCCAACAACGTACCGCGACACCCGACTCCAACATCAGTCATCCCAGTGCAACACAAGAATGACAAGAGTCTGTAGGAGTGTATCAACTAGAGTCGATATCAGTCCTCCAAACTCCTCAACAATATATATATATAACTGAGATACATGAATAATAGCAATCATAATTAAATTCAAAATATTTTTTGTAAACAAAAATTTTTTTTTGAAAAATCCCCAAGTTCCCAAAGGGAACATGAAGAGCCCAAGGGCATCCTGATAGAGCCTAAGTGTAGACAAAATCCAAAATTTTTGGAACTACACTACCAGAATAATAATCCATGTATTCTGCAGTATATTACAGAAATAGAATATAAGAAACTACCTGTATATGAGGATGCTGATAATGTAAACAACATCAATGCAAACAAGACATCGAGCACACAAAAAGGTCCAAAATCAGAACCAATTGAAATGCTATCAAATGCAAAGCTAGATCTTCATACGAAGAAAAAACAATACACTGGATAGAAGATGCAAGACTAAACGGTCTAACACCCCTAGGGTGAGGACATAACCCTGGGGAAGAAACAGAATAATATTCTGTAATAAATGTTAAACTCCCAAGAAATTTAATAAAAAATTTCAATAAAACATAGCCAAAAAGCTTAAAAGTTTAACAGGAAGGGTTCATGGAAGGATAGGGAAGGAATACTTAACACACAGTGGAATAATCATTTTTAAAAATGATGATGTCAGGCATATGTCCCGAAATTGGGAAACATAAAATAATTTTATAAATATTATAAAGTTACAGCCCTGAACGTCCAAAACCACCGTTGAACACTTCCTGCATCCAATAACAGCCTTGTATCCACCAATTTTTTCATTGATTTGTGTCTGGCATCCTCAAAAAAAGAGATTTTAAAGCACAGATGTCATTTCATTGTTGATGACTTTTAGGGCCAAACAAAGAATGATGTTGGCGCCAATTCCGGTCACTTCCTGATGTCTGTGCATGCGCGGAAAATAAATGTATGGAGGGCCAGATAGGACTTTTAATTTTTGGTTTTGCAGGCAGATTTTGGGGATTGGGGGGGTTCAAAATTTGTGTTTGGCCCTTAATAACTTTGAGTTAAGCAACAGCTAGTCTGGGCCATTGGTTTACAGTGTAAAAATACAGAGGGTCATGCAACAAGTAAGAGATAAAAACTGACAGAAAGGGAAGCACCAGTCACATGCACAAATTTTTCAGGAATTCTAAACAAAAAAACACAAAAAGTAAATTGTATTTTTTAGGTCCAAAAGTCATCAAATCATCCACTTTTTTATCTGGAATATTCAACAATGCTGCAAGATGTCAATAGAATGTTTCAAACATTTATTGAAACAATATATACTACTCAAAGTTTGCTAAGCACCAAATATTTGACACATCATTGTGAAATTTGCTTGTGACATATTTGCGATATTTTTGGTGGATATGATTGAGGAATGTATCGAGATTGTCCCCAGTGTTTGCATTAGCTCTCTTGACAGGCAGACTTTTCATGACAGTCATGGAAAGCATGTTCTCCTTGATTTTCATGATGTTTTCGTGTACTGTCTACATGTACATGACATGTGTAGGGTATTCAATTGGGCAAGACACTTCACCCCCATTGCCCACGTGGGGACACGGTGACGCTGTGTACTAAGGTGTACTGCACGCTGATGGTGCACCTGTCATCAACCAATGCTAACCCTGCTTGTGTGGAGTTGGTATGTTGGGGAGCTGACAGTTGCTTGCCATTGCTCGGTGGTTCTCTCTGGGTACTCCGGCTTCTTCCACCCGTAAAACTGTCACGGTCATGGTTAGCCATTGTGCAGAAATATGTGACCTTAAACACCAATAAATAAATAATAAATAGGGTATTCAATCTTCATTTCAACACAAACCTTTGTGATTTAATGATTGAATATGGCGAATGCAAATGTAAGAAGACATTTGTCTGAAGCAGAAATGTGGCGGGCTGTAGGGATGGTTGGGCAAGGGGCTACCCATTGTCAGGTTGGTGAAGCTCTTGGTGTGCACCATACAGTGATCACCAGAGCCAGGGCAAGATTTCAGCAGTATGGCACACCAGTAAGACGGCATGGTGGTGGCAGAGACAGGTTAACATCTGCAGCTGAAGACCGGTTTTTGATCATTCAAAAAGGAACTGCTTTGTCACAGCAAGCCAGCTTTGCAGTGACCTTCAGAATGCATCCAGGTAAATGGTTCGATGCAGACTATCCGGTCAAGGTTTCACGAAGGAGGTCTCCGATCGAGAAGACCATGTACTCGCATTCTGCTGGCCCAGAACCACCGCCAGGCACGATATGAATGGGCCATGGACCATGTTGGATGGACCAGGACAATTGGCGACCTTTTTACAGATGAGTCAAGGTACTGCCTAGACCACACAGATAGGCAGTCTAGGGTATGGAGAAGACTAGGAGAGTGATCCCAAGCAGCCAACATTGCTGAGCATGACCACTATGGTGGAGGGTCAATCATGGTCTGGGGCGGCATCAGCTGGGATGGACGTACAGAGCTCTGTGTCCTTGAATATGGAACATTGACTGCACAACGGTCTATTGATGAGATCTTAGATGTCCACATCAAATTGTATGCAGGTGCAGTGGGTGATAGATTCATTCTGATGGACGATAATGCACGTCCTCATGTTGCCCATGCTGTCGGGGAGTACCGACAGAGGGAGGGGATTGAGTGTATGGACTGGCCAGCAAGATCCCCTGACCTCAATCCAATCAAACATGTCTGGAATGAGTTGCAGCTTGCAGTTTCATTAAGCCTGTCCTGTCCAGTCCAGCCAAGAAGTGTCCAGGAGATTGGTGCCATGCTGGTCCAAGAATGGAACAACATCCCACAAAGGACCACCAGGAACCTGATTAGGAGCATGAGAAGGCGTTGTCAAGCTGTAATTAACAGTAATGGGTCTCATACTCGATATTGAAGCCTTGGGCATATTGAAAAATTTCCTCTTTTACCAAAAATATCCATTTCCCATGGTTATTGTATTCAAAAGCTAAAAAATAATGTCAAACACAAATAAAATCTTAATTTCTGTACTTAAATCAAAACAGGTAGTTGGATGTACTTGGTACTTAGCAAACTTTGAGTATGGTAGTGTATTTTCCCAAGGCTGCATATTTTTAGAGATTGCATCATTTCCGAGTGCAACATTTCAAGGCGGGTAACTCTAATTCAAATATTTAGTTCAGTGATACATATTGGGTTTAAAGTCTGGCAAATATATAAACATGAGGTTTGATTTTAACTAGTTTTGTGAGTGTCCCAGAAGGACCTGTCCATATACCCCTCACCATCATGATTATTCTAAGATGAAAATGGGCATAACTCCAATCTAAACCATAATCGCAGGTGCACAGGTTCCCATGGCAGTGAATATCTGTACCAAGTTTCAAAGGAACCGGTCCATAAACGTCTGAGAAAATCTCGGGACAAAAATTACGTCCACAGACGGGTGGATGGATGGACAGATGGATGGATGGTCAAGGTGATTCTGGTATACCTCACAACTTGTTGCGGGGGTGGGGGGCTATATCTATGGAAAATGAAAAAATTTATAGTAATTTATATATTTTTTATACTTACCAATGACCCAGACTTAGCTGGTGCTAAAACAAAAATACCTAGGGCCAAACACAAATTTTGCCCCTCAATCCCCCAAAATTGCATGCAAAACCGAAAATTAGAAGTCCTAACTGGCCCTCCATACATTTTACCCTCCGCGCATGCACAGATGCCAGGAAGTCACCGAATCTGGCGCAAATAAAATCATTCTTTGTAGAAAAAAGATTATAATAATTCAGCGGGGAGGTATGAGTGCCCAGTACTGCCCACACATCTGGGTCATTGGTAAGTATAAAAAATATATAAATTACTATAAATTTTTTCCTATTTTTATACTGTAACCAATGACCCAGACTTAGCTGAATCGTAAAAAGGCGGAGGGCCTAGAACTTCCGAAATATTAGATCAGCATAGATCAAATCCTTCAATCCATGATGAAGAAATTAGAATTTACATGAATGTCTCTTAATACCATAATAGAAGAGACATAACCTAATATGGATCCCAATTATGTAAATCCTAAATCTAAGCATAAAATCATGTTAATTAGGATGTAACAAATAAACAATTTTAGACACTAGTCTGGACTAGGCCCCAAAATTATTATGGCATACTGAGAATGAGAG
The DNA here is from genome assembly GCA_031216915.1 of Pictodentalium vernedei. NCBI lineage: Eukaryota > Metazoa > Mollusca > Scaphopoda > Dentaliida > Dentaliidae > Pictodentalium > Pictodentalium vernedei. The sequence continues at coordinate 507,203,012 of CM062296.1, read as the reverse complement.
AAAATTTCCCATAAACCTACACCACACAATAATACTGCAGCTGATCGCCGAACATAGTACGGACAGACAAGACAGCTTCCTCAAAAGTTACATACCCCATAAGGCAGAGAAGTGGACAAAATGCCCCCCCCCCCCCCCCCAGGGCTCAAAATAACTGGATTAGCATAGCATTTCGCTATGCAATTTCTGAATTTTGCTATTCAATAATAATCAGTCTGCAGTGCTTCTGAATCAACTGCTAATCAATTTTCCAGGGTGAACAGTAAATTGCTATTCAAAATTTTCAGATTAATTTGAGCCCTGCCCCCCCCCCATTTTTTTAACAGAACTTCAAAAGAAAGAGGGGAAAGCTCTGTAATCAATAAGCAGAACCCAGAAACAATATAAATGAATATCGATCAGGCACTCAACAAATTAATTCATGAATAATAAATGGTGCTTAACACCACTTCACAAACCAAGGCTATAGTGATGATTTTGGTAAATAGAATTATCCGCTATAAAATATGCACTGTAGACACCATATACAGGTACAACGAAATCAGTGAGAAATTAATTATAACATATACATACAAAAGCGGGATAAGATGAACAATCTCTGCAGAGAAAACATGCTTCAAGATCATTCACAGGAGGCCTCTGCAATATTAAATCCGGTAAAAAACACTCTCCAACGTGTACTATTTGGTATCAACAACTATAAACACGTGAGAAGATGCAATTTGAGAACCGACAAAATAGAGACCAGGATCTAGAAATGGAGGTAGATATGATAAACCGGCTCCAAAATCAGAAAATAAATACCGGAAACAAATGCAACAGAACTGCATATATGCGTATGATGGTGCCATCCAACACAACCCAGATGCAAAGTATGTATGTATTAAAAAAAAATATATATATGCGACAGTGTGAGTGTGTGTGTGGGGGGGGGGTGGGGGGGAATTCAAATATATATAGAAACCTCCTCACCCACATTAATTAATCATTGCTGGTGCAGACAGCAATAATATAGCGATCATAAAGCTCTTTCACATCAGAATACTCCGTAATGCTACTGAGAGCGGAGAATGACATGAAGAATAAAACTTCCCTTAAAGAAGAAAACCCCCTAATGTGGAAGCTTCTGGTGAATGCTCAATAGCAGACCACATAACCTCAATGAAATCAATAGAAACAAATGAATTGAAGGATACACATATCCTATCATTCATTCCCATGAAAACGGCTGAGCGTCAATGTATGCGCTCAAAAGCCTTATACTAGCGACACAAATAATGGAAACTATTATTCCCATGCACCGAAAAGTTAACTATCCTGAAGAGATCCCACATAAGATCATGAAATAGCCAAACAGTTAGGATAAGTGCAAGATATAGCCAGCGCTTACTTATGCGCTGAAATCTTAAGCATTGACTGCGAATTGGAAGATAAATAACCCAAGCAGTACGAATAGCTAACTGACTTATTTAACAATAGAATGAACATAAACGTCCCTTCTATTGAAAAATAATGACAACAAAAGCACAACTTCTCTTCTGATAAACTCTGATGTGCGTAGAGATACCCTCGGACTCAGGATTGTAACACAATATATGAACTCACGTCCGAAATAAAAGAGAAAACCGTAATATATGCCCAAACTTGACCTTATGTTAAAGGATTCTCTAAAACAAAACAGGTCAAGAGGAAAAATGTCTACCACTCCAGTTAATAACTGGAGTAGACATGTGTGTAAGCGACCCATTGAAATAACATTCCAAGCCGCTCCACACAACTCCATCCGGTGCATAAAACTATCACTGTTAATGCGTCAGATAACCGATAAAAGCGAGCCAAACAGCTGGTTAATTCGCTCTGTGAAACAGATAAACCAGTCAAATGAATAGTGGGATACATGAATCCTATCATAAATCCCATGAAACATTATCTAGTTCACAAAACAAGTGATCTAAAGAACTATACTCACTACAATTGCCGAACGTTCGCTTATCGACTGAAAGATAATAATAAATAACCTAATTATCCACTTACAGTCAAAATCGGCCGGACTGAGTTCTATAAGAGCCTCGAACCACCGGCTCAGGGGAGTCTGATCAGTAACTCAGTCTGACGAGAAACCCCTATCCAAGTGGCTGTATAGACAAACATAAGAATTATATATAGGAGAGATGCCTATACCTTCGCTATGAGCCTTATAAGCGAATTGAGTCTAGGACAAACTCTCCTACTCTTCTGTTGGCTGTGGTCGATTAGACCCCAACTTAAAGAGTCGAGAATAGATGCTTTCTTGTAGTTTAATCCTACAATAATGAAAGCTTACCATCAAAGATTTAGGTATACTAATAACTTGCTATGAGTCCTTACAGACGATTTGAGTCTAGGACAAGCTCTCGTACTCTATTTGCTGGTGATGGTACATTAGACCCCAGCTTAAAGAGACAAGAATTGATTCTTATCATAAAAACTAGAGTAGGAAGAGTAAAGCGACCTTAGGCAAGTTTTCCACCTAGTTAAATGCAAAGGTGAAGACACAAGGCTTCGTTGCATCAGAATAACTCCCACTTAACATTAGTTAAGACTGAGAAATAAATGCTAGGTCTGGAAAGAATTTTAAAAGGTACAAACGACCACAAAATTCCTTCCATATAGACGATGTGTCACAGTACTTAAAGTTAAAGTACATAAGACCATGAGACTAAATTCACTCTGACTAAGAAATTATCTTCTCAATTGTGTCCGAGCGAACAGCTAAATGATGAAGGTAAGGCTAAAACTGGGATCTTAGCCTGCTCAATCAACGTTGAGGAACTCTCCACATCTTCCCCTGTTGTTTTTAAAAGTATGTGAACCATCACAAACGATTAAAAATACAGAGGAAGAAGATAAGAAACCGAATTACTTTTTCCCGCCAGAAGTTAAATATGGTGTCGTCTACAGAATCAATGACCTGTGACACCCGTGTAGACTTGACCGGAAGGAGATCTTAATACCCTGCTCTTTACCCGGATAAAGTCAGCGTTGAACTACGCTAGCGGTTTCTCATAATTGCTTGCAGCATTTTGAATCACTGGAACAAGTTCAAGGAAATGATAATGTATGGTATCTATATCATCCAAGAGTTGTTCCAGAAGGAAAAGATATCCTTCCCATCATACGTTCAAATCAGTTAGAATCACAGTCACCAGCATTTAAACAGGCAGGTGACTGGACCAAATAAGCACTATGCAATAGCTCAATTTTGAGACTGACGTTGAGTGCTTCTGCCTTAGCAGGAATACTGTGATTAGCTGTGCAACTGCGACAGCAAGTCCGTTACAGAGGCCTGAGGAGCAGCGGTCATGAATAGCCTCTTCGCCGGCTGCTCCTAGGACAGGGAGTCCAATATAGTTATTACTGCAGATGACCCGATGAATGAAGACTCATCTCCTTGGCTACTAGATGGTGCGACTTTCTTCACTAAAGAGGGATCTTTTGACGATGCAGACTGGAAATCCTGAGTCACTTAGCCAAGGTGCGGTCGGGAGTGCTTGGTAGACACTAAAGAAGCAAAACTGTAGCCGTCCCAGCTAAGAATTGAACTAAGCGTACCAGACAATAGCTATGTACGTAAGCTCTGACTGACACAAGTTCCTACCAACAACACCCAGCTCCAGATGTTGTTGAAAGAGAGAGAGGGGCTCCCTCTTGCTCGTGCATACCTCAGAACTTGCTGTCTTCTTCTTTCCATCAACACTAGGTGAGCATGGATTCGATCAACAGTGCTCGCTACACCCTTATTCTCTCTCGACCGCCACGGACATACCCAGCATCACATCACCCACATACGAGTGAGATCTGCCGGTATAGCTAGCTGTTTTTAGACAAGGGACGTAAGCCTCCGTGAAACCTAGCTCTTGTCTTTTTTAAAATCATTAAGCACTTTTCCACTAGCTCTAAATACAATGCATATGCGACACATCCAGAGTCACGGTCCAAGTATTCAATCTTAACTGTTTCACCGACGACATGATCTCTCTTTCTAGCCCAAATCGTATACACCCGGTGTCATAGTTCTCAGGGACCTGAGTAACTACTTCACCATTCAAGCTAACTAACGACAACGGACCTGCGCGGTCATGTGCTTTTCGAACATAGAGGAAGCTATAAGACTGGCCGGCCCTGGCAGTCTATGGAAGGAGCATCCTGTGGACGTAAGTTCCAACTGACACAAGTTCGTACCAACAACCTCTGGCCCCAGATGTTGTTATAAGAGAGAGGGACCTCTCTCTTGCTCGCAGTCACAGAAGACCTGGACGAGCATACCTCAGAACTTGTTTGACTGACACAAGTTCCTACCAACAACCCCGGACCGCAGATGTTGTCATAAGAGAGAGGGGGCCTCTCTCTTGCTCGCAGTCACGGAAGACCTGGACGAGCATACCTCAGAACTTGTCTGACTGCCACAAGTTCCAATCAACAACCTCTGACCCGAGATGCTGTCATAAGAGAGAGAGAGGCTCCCTCTTGCTCACGATCCGAACTTGTCTACTTCCTCCTTCCCGTCGTTGCAGAGTGAGCATGTTCGTATGTTTGTAGGGCTCGCCTTATTCCTCTTCTCGACCGCAATGGACATACCCGGCATTACGTCCCTCACATACGAGTTAGATCTGCCGGTCGAGCTTGCTGGCGACAAGGTCATCAATCCTACTAAGGGTCTAGGCCTTGTCTAATACCTGAGCACTTTTGCCGCTAGCTCTTGATTGATTTGCAACGACGACAACACACTCCTTGACGGCATCACAAAGCCACATCATGTTCTTGTTCCTTCTGTAAGTAGAAACTAAAAAACTATAGTGACCTTTTGACGAGAGGACCACCGAGTCCCCTCGCTGTGATAGGACCGATAGTGTCCACTCGCTTAACACAAACCATGACGCCCGTCATTCAGATTATCAAATCTGATACATGGAGTAGAATTAGTGGTAGTACATCAAGTAAACTCATTACAACGACCAAGTAAAAAAAGGAAAGGTTTCCTCTATTTGCCATACTATTAGATAAAAATGAAAGTGTCAATGACACTGTAGCTCAACTTGACAAACTTGAACTTGGTAAGTTATAAATGAAATGGCAAAATTGAAGATCATTGGTACCAATGTCATTTTTTTTTGCCAGTGGCAACATTTTTTTACAGAAACCGAAGAAAATTGATAGCTCCCATCTAGAGGCCTCCCCAAACAAGCATGCCAGGTTTCAAAGCAATCCGATCATAAATGTGCCCCAGAGGGTGTACAAAAGGGAAATATTGTGGTCTGACTAGACTAAATTCTAAGAACGTTGGCTGTGGCAACATTTTTTGACGGAAATGGAAGAAAATCGATAGCTCCCATCTAGAGGTCACCGTAAATAAGCATACCAGGTTTCAAAGCAATCTAGTCATAAATGTGCCCTGTAGGGTGAGCCAAAGGGAAATATTGTAGTCTGACTAAACTAAGTTCTAAGAATGTTGGCTGCGGCAACATTTTTTGATGGAAATTGAAGAAACTCGATAGCTCCCATCTAGAGATCACCCCAAACAGGCACACCAGGTTTCAAAGTAATCTGATCATAAATGCGACCTGTGAGGTGGGCCAAAGGGAAATATTGAGTCTTCTGACTAAACTAAGTTCTAAGTACGTACGCCGACGGACGAGAAGTGATGGCAATAGCTCAGCTTGACTTTGTCAAGTTGAGCTAATAATTACCTAAACCTAATATATGTCATTGTACCACCACCAAATCTACACATAAAATAAGATAACATTAAATATAATCAATGAGATAAATATATCCAAAAGAAAAACTCTTTCAAAAATAAAATAAAATTTTTGAAAAAATTTTTCCTAATATAAGAGCCCAAGTTCCCAAAGGGAACAATGAGCCCAAAAAAGCCTAAGTGTGGACAAAATTATAAAAACTGTGTAAAATTAACCACCACACTATCAGAATATTTAATGTTACTTACAACTGTTGTTCCTAAACAAAAACAGGAAACTACCTAGAGTAATGTAATGTAAACAAAACACCGGAATCAAGACCACAGGCAACATGGCCCGAAGTCAGTAACAGAAACAAGACTATCCGATGTAAAGCAAGATTTTCCTCAGAAGAAAAAACGATACATTGGATGTAAGATGCATGACCAAAATGCCCGAACACCCTAAGGATGAGGATGTAACCCTGGGGATGTACAGAATAATCTTCTGCATAAAACATTAAACTCCCAATAAATTTTAGAAATTTTTTTTATTAAAACAAGCCAAAAAGCTTGGGAGCTTAACTGGGGGGATCAAGGGAAGGTAGGGATGGAATACTAAATAAACAGTGGATAGATCATAATCAATCAGTGATTACATCAGGCTCATGTCCCGAAATTAGGGAACATGAACTAACTTTAATAAATATTATAAAATTACAGCCCTGAACGTTTCAAACCACCGTTTCTTCCTTCCTTCAACCCGTTCTGTCCTTGGATCCACCAATTTAACCCTTGATTTGTGTCTGGCATCATTATTAATTGAGATTTAAAAGCACAAATATCAGTTTGTTGTTATCTGACAAGGGCCAAACAAAGAATGATTTTATTGGCGCCAGATTCGGTGACTTCCTGGTGTCTGCGCATGTGTGGAGGGTAAAATGTATGGAGGGCCAGTTAGGACTTCTAATTTTCGGTTTTGCAAGCAAATTTTGGGGATTCGGGGGCAAAATTTGTGTTTGGCCCTAGATATTTTGGGGTTAGCACCAGCTAAGTCTGTGTCATTGGTTACAGTATAAAAATATGTACTGGTTACACTCACAAGAGTATAAGAGCATTCTTATGTTCTAAATTATTTAAGAAACTGATAATTGATTCTCATGGCAGGAGAAAACTTGAATCAAAACAGATTCTAGTGAATCAGGACATATTTTAAGTCCTGGCGCCCAGTTTGGAATAGCTAACTTGACCTCTGCTATTGAATATGTACCTTTACATGACTGATAACTTTTTCAACACAATCATCCTTGACCAGTGAAACAGTACAGCCTCCAAATCCTCCACCTGTCATTCGGGATCCATAAACACCTTCAACCTCAAGAGCTGCTTCCACTAACTGGTCTAATTCTGGACAAGAAACTTCATAATCATCTCTGAAAAAAATATTAAAAATATTAGCCCACAACCAGAGCTTACTGATCCACTAGATGCAACTGATTAGATGACTTATTTTCTATACCCTGAAACCACATTATAAGTTATTGTGATGAATTGATGGTAACATTGTCTGATTTCATTATAATAACGTATATGTTTCGATACCACCCTACTCATAGCCCAAAATCAACATTGTGAAATGAACAATTCAACTTTTTATGATAAATTCAGTAAATGAACCTTTTGACTACCACACAACTTCACTGGACAAGTAAACAATAAATCAGATAATGGTTGAGGTCATTCCATCTTCGTTCAAATCGTAAACTGATTTGTAATTCAAACAACACTTCATTTGAAACGTCGTCTGCTGTTCGTGTAAATAAAATCTAGAAAAATGAAGCAAGCCATTCCATTCCTGAAATAATTGTGAAACAGGTAACATCATTTCAGATATTATGCATGGTGATGACAAATACTATTGGAGATGTAAACATATAGAAAACTATGTGAGCACTCGTCTAATCAGAGGGCAAGTATTTTAGTCTTATTGGAACAAAAAAGAATTTCATTCAAAACCTTTATTCACTGATCTCTATTCAACTGTATTGCTGGAATGCTCATCGCTCTCATATAGAAAAACGTATCTCTGGCCAACATCTTAGGGTGGGGAGAGGGGCACAATTGTTCCTATAAATTTACAATGCTCAACAACAAAAATTTAAAAAAACCCACATGTTCTTGGTTAGTTCGATATTTTAGGCCTTCTAATCTGCAGAATAGCATAGGCAGTGGTGTATTTTGGCCCTTGACTGCAAGAAGGCTTTGCAATGCTAAAGCATTGCAAAGCCTTGTTGAAGTCAAGGGACAAATTATCAATTTTATCAACTTTGGTAAAATATCATTTAATTTCTATTTTTTAAAGTTTTCATTGGTTTTAAAAAAGAGAGCATGCGGCAGCCAAAAGACCATGCAGGAGGGTTTGAGAAAGAGATTTTTAACATTTTTAGGCCTCAAGTTTTTCAATTTTTCGACACCATGCAATCACTAATCACTCTTTAAAGAATAAACTTTGATGTCTATGATAAATGAAAATCTTGATGATATGCTCAATTTGCTCGGCAATACAAATTGAATATTTACAAAACATTTTAGTTATTATTGGCCAAAAAAATGTGGAAAGTTGAAAACTGTAGTCACAGTGTAACATCTTTCACATCTTTAAATTTCACCAATGGAAGGAGTTATTGAACTGATTGCATTGGTGCATCTTGTTAGGGAGCATAGTGAATTGTCATGTTTTTTGCTGACATTCCAGCACCCCACTTGAATAGTGATCCATGTCTTTATGACATCCACACTGTAAGAACAATGTGTCTGTGGAATGCCAGCAGTCATGGCAAAGCCGAGTAGAGTATCTTGATGGATAGTGAAATAGATGTGTCAGTAATGTTTGCCCCCGCAAGCAAAAAAAAGTCCTGATTCTCTTGAGTTTTTACATCATAAACTAAGTTCAATAACTCTGCAAAAAATCATCCAATGGGAAAAAACTCGAACTCCATTTGTAGGTATCCATGATAAAGCCACATACCAGAAATCAGCTAATTATCTCAATGTACGATGAAAAAAGTCTGCAAAACTGTTACTTTGGAAGTTCAATGTCAATAACTCTTTGAATGAAAGTGTCAATGACACTGTAGCTCAACTTGTCAAGACAAAGACATGTACATGTATAGTATGTGATACAGCAATGACTAACATGTAGGTAATGACCTGATAACAAAGGTACATATAAAGTATTGTAACGGTCTGTACATAAATACTGACTGTTGCCTGTAACAAATGTATAGGTAAAGTATTGTAAAGGTGGGTGACAGTCAGATGCTAAACTAGAAAAGAAATCTTTGAGTCCCAGAGTGGGTCTGACTGAACCCCAAAATATTTGTTCTCATAACACAGTGATAACAAAGGCACCCCAAAACACACTCGTTCCTGTCCCAAGGTGAAAACAAAGGTACCCAAGAAGTTTTGTGAAAATCAGTTCATAAATACGAGCTGTATAGAACTTGTGACAAAAAACTGATTGGACCTAATTTCGGTACAAAATGGCCACTGGCAGCCATCTTGAATTTTGGACCGTACCCAGAAACACTCATTCTCGTCCCAAGGTGATAACAAACGTACCCAATAAGTTTTCTGAAGATCGGTTCATAAATACAGCCTCTACCCTGAGCCGTATTGACATGTGTGCTTACATTGTGTAAGTAGCACTGAATAAATCAAAGTTCATCTAATTTGCATAAGTTCTGCACGAAAAAAAAAACCCTTACAATATGTGATGTATTCCATGTTACTAAACATTCATACAAAAATTTATTCAAATCATAACTTTCATACAGAAGTTCTGTACAAAAGACTGATTGCACTAATTTTGGTACAAAATGGCTGCTGGTGGCCATCTTGAATTTCGGACCACACCCCAAAACACTCGCTCTCATCCCACGGTGATAACAAAGGTACCCAAGAAGTTTTGTAAAGATTGGTTCATAAATATGGCCTCTAGTCTGAGCTGTATAGAAGTTGTGTACAAAAAACTGATTAGACTTAATTTCGGTACAAAATGGTCACTGGCAGCCATCTTGAATTTTAGACCGCACCCAGAAACACTCGTTCTCATCCCAAGGTGATAACAAAGGTACCCAAGACATTTCGTGAAGATCAGTTCATAAATACAGACTCTAGTCTGAGCCGTATTGACATGTGTACTTACTGTGTGTAAGTCGCACTGAAAAAATCAAAGTTCATCTAATTTGCATAATTTCTGCACGAGAAAAAAACCCGTATTATATGTGATGTATCCCATGGTACTAAACATTCACACAAAAAATTATTCAAATCAGAACTTTCATATGGAAGTTCTGTGCAAAAATCTGATTGTACCTAATTTTGTACAAAATGCCTGCCATCGGCCATCTTGAATTTTGGACCGGACCCAAAAACACTCGTTCTCGTCCCACGGTGATACCAAAGGTACCCAAGAAGTTTCGTAAAGATCGGTTCATAAATACGGCCTTTAGCCCGAGCCGTATTGGCATTTGCACTTACAGTGCTGAAAGTAACACCAAAAAACATCAAAATTAGTCTAATTTGCACAATTTACGCACGAGAAAAAAACCCGTATTATATGTGATGTATCCCATGGTACTAAACATTCATACAAAAAATTATTCAAATCAGAGCTTTCATATGGAAGTTCTGTACAAAAAACAGATTTCTGCATCGTCGGTACAAAATGGCGGCTGGCAGCCATCTTGAATTTCGGACCGGACCCAAAAACACTCGTTCTCGTCCCATGGTCATAACAAAGGTACCTAAGAAGTTTCGTAAAGATCGGTTCATAAATACGGCCTCTAGCCCGAGCCGTATCCAATTGTTGACGTATGGACAGACGGACAGATGGACAGACGGCCAGACAGACAGACGGACAACGGGCCATGACAAAAGCTCAAATTTGGATTCGCCAAAGTTGAGCTAAAAATCATCCAGCCAAGACCAGGGTCGGGGTATTCGTATTCAGTTGTATTCGAATACAGTTTATCAAGTATTCACATGTATTCAGTATTCACTGAATGTTATGATACATACATTCGTATTCGTATTCAAATACATTAAAATTTGAGCTGTATTCATGAATACATTTTGAATACATTTTGAATACTTTTTGAATACTTTCTATATTTTGGAATTAAAGAACCATGTACTGAATAAAAGGTTTTCACAGATCAAGCCCATGGACTCCAGACAACAAATTCACACCTCATATCAATATTAAAGACTTAATGATCCCGAATGAAATGGTTTGACGCGCCGAAGGCACGCAGGGACGATTTGGGGGACAAGCCCCTTTCGACCCTCGGTGACTGTAAATGATTGGTTTCATGTCTAGGCGTGTCAAAGGAGGAGAAGGTTCAGGTACTCGGCAGGTGTCTCTGATGGTTTTATCGTCGTTTATGCCGTTGTTTCTTCTTTTTGGGTGGAGGTGGCTGGGAAGGAGAGACTGTGGTAGTTGTTGGTGTAGCTGGGCTGTTGATAATGGAGGACTGACTAGGGTGAAATGGTCGAGTCCTTGCTGCTTCAGGAGTGTTGGTGCTGCGGCTGTTGCGCTGTTCTATGAGCGCCGTCGTGGTCTTGTTGTGATCTTTTGTTTCTTCTATTGTTGCCCTGATGTCTTCTCTTGGGCTGCGAATTTGCTCAAACAGTATCCGTGCCTGTTCCTGATCCAGAGAGGGGGTTGAAATTGGAGAGGGAGACTTCAGAGAACCAGTTTCCATTTCCGTCTCCAACTCGCTGGTGACATCATCATCCTCCAGGTTGCCCCTCAAAGGAGAGGCAGCTGGGGAGTGGATGTGAGTCACAGGAGTTGGAGGGGAGGAAATAGTAGTGGCCTCCTCTGTCTTCTCTTCCGCTTTCTCTTCCTTCTTCTTTTTCAGGAACGTCTCCAGCCGCCGGGCATTCCGGCGCCTGGTGGATGGGCTCTTTTTCTTCTTGCTCTTCTTCTTTTCCTTTTCAGGGCCAGGTCCAGGCTTCTTCGGGTGAGGACCAGTGTGAGAGGGGTTCCTCTCACAAAAGGTGCTACCTCTCCCCGAAGAAGGTGTGGTGGTGTTGTGCTCTTCAACGAGGAACTCCAAGTTCAGATGGACTCTCTTGCCTGTCTCCTGGACAGTCCAGGTGACAGGGCAAGAGATGCCCAGAGCTGCTATTGTTCTCTTCAGTCGCGCTGGTAGTTCCAGTGTTTCCATAATTAAGGTGATAATTAGGATGCTCGCACTCTGAGTTCAGAGGTGCGAATGATCATGAATGGAAAATGATGACAAGTAAAGACTTAATAATCCCTGATATTATTTATATACCACCAAACACCTTGTCTTTATGCACTGAAGGCAATAAAAATAAAACAAAAAAACTTGTGTTATTGGACACAACTCAGTTATTCAAAGATATTATATTCTAAAGTTTTTGGATTTATTTAAAGTTTTTCTATTTATCCATTATTTCACAGTGAAAACACATATTTATTTATTCCTGTTTAAGGTCACCTTTGTACAGCTCAGTATGTCTAATTGTAATCGGTGAAAGCATGTAAATATTGTAAAGAAAATACTACTGCTGTTAGCAAACTTTCAGCCAACAGACCTCCAGGTTTAACCATGAAGTGCATTGGCTAAAACTTTACTAGTCCTTCTTATGTGGTGTCATTGCAATTGATACTTAACGTTCAGGAGGAAACGCCAGTCTTTGATATTTTAGAGGTAATCCACTCACATTTTGTGATGTGTTGTCCATGGAGAGTAGTCTAATTACTATGACACCCATAGAGTGGATTTCCCATTAGGTAATTACTTTAATTTTCCAACAAAGCATGGTAAGCACAATTAAAGCTTCAGCTGAAGGACCATCAGTTTAAAAATGACTTTTAACCCAACAGACAAGAAACTTAAAGGCCTTGCTATAAATACTTCTAATTTAAAAAGTATTCAAGTATTCAAAAATGTATTCATGAATACATTGTAATGTATTTGTATTCGTATTCAAATACATTTGAAAATTTGTGTATTTGTATTCATGAAATTTCAAAGTATTCGTATTCGTATTCAAATACATTTACAAAGTATTTGCCCCAAGCCTGGCCAGGACCAAACTCGATCTGTTGGTACCCACAACAAAACCAAAGCCAAAAGCCAGTTAACTGAATGTATGGTAAAAACAAGAGGCCCCATGGGGCCTGAAGCACTCACTTCTGAGGCCACAAATGAATGTACATTGAGCAATCAATCTCCACAGGATCCATTGTCAATCCTTGAGCCCCTCAGTAGTGACTAAAATAGTCCAAGCATCATGCCTTTTCTTCAGTTAATCATAATGTACAAATTGGAGCTCCCTTATGGAGCCCCTTGATATACAACCAATGTTGATTAATCTTAAAAGTTAAACACCTCTAGAGGGTACTTAATAAACATGGCTCCTTCTAAAATTAACTTGGAATTATGTTTCTATTTTTAGCACATTGAGTCCCATGATAGCTAGGGCTAAAAAATTTTTTTAAATCAAATATCTGTTTCCCACTTATGCTGCACACCAAATTTTGTTAAAAGTGGACTAAGAGTTCAGAGTAGTGAACTAGAGATGTTGTATACCAAATATGAAAGGATTCTGACTGGTGGATCTGAAGAAGAAGAGTTTTAAAGAAATTTCCATATATTGCTCTAAGTTAAAATTTGGGTAATCATAGGGAGCCCAAATATGAACCCAGGGACCCACTTGAACAAACTTGAATCTGACCCCCCCCCCCCCTCCTCCCTACACACACACACCCTAGAGATGTTGTATACCAAATATGAAAGCATTCTGACTGGTGGATCTGAAGAAGGTTTTTTATAGATTATCCCCAGTATTGCACTAAGTTAAAATTCGGGCTCCCATGGCTTCATTTCAACAAACTTCTATCTCTCCCCCCCCCCCCCCCTATGGATGCTGTATACCAAATATCAAAAGATTCTGATCATTGGTTCTGGAGAAAAAGATTTTAAAAATTTTTGCTAATATGCTGACACAGCATTTTTTCGATGCCCTCTACAGAACACCCTGCTACAACTGTAGGTAATTTTTTTACCATTCAGTTGTATGGGTCCTAAGGATGCTTCATACCAAATAACAGTTCTCTGTTCAGTGGGGTTTGGGATATATTGGAGTTTGAAAATATCTCTATTTTTAACTCCTGGGGTTCCCACTGGAACACAGGAAAATTTCTTTGGACATGAATCAAGTACTTATGACCCAATAATAACACAAACCAAATTTGGTTCAAATCGGACCATCGGTCCAGAAAATAGAAATTTTGGGCAGGCCAAAAATCTTTCCCCTCCCATTACAAAGGCAAATATTTCATAAACTTCCTTTGAACAAACTTGAATCTACACCTCAAAAGGAAGCTCCATACCAAATATCAAGTCATTGTACCTGCTGGTTCATAAGAAGATGATTTTTAAAAAAAAATTTGGAGCATTTTCCCCCCACTCCCTCCCTATGGGGCTGGGCAAGTTGAGTTGAACAACTAGAGGCTCTACAGAGCCTGTAATCACTCACCTGGAACCACATATAAAACTTTGATTTCCCATAGGATTTCCATGGTAACTATGAGCTGCAATTGTGGCCATGTTTGCAACATTACATCAACATTACATGAGGATCATTGGAAGAAGGTGTCCCAGTTTTCAATCATGTGAAGTTTCAAAACATTTGAATCCATCAAACAGAATCATAGAATGTCTCTGGTGGCCATATCTTTCCAACCAACAGGAACAAAAAAGAGGATAGGGCCTCCTATAGACCATTCTTGCCAAGTTTTGGTTCAGTAGTTCCAGAGAGAAGATGAAAATGTGATTTTCCATAGGGTTTTTTCAAAAGTAACTATAAACTGCAATTGTGGCCATGTTTGCAATACGATCAACATTAAATGAGGAATGTTGTTGGAGGGTGTCCCAGTTATCAATCATGCAAAGTTTCAAAACATTTGGCCCTGTGGTTTCAGAGAAGAGTTTTTCAAAATTGACCAATCAGAATCAAAGAATGCTTCTGGAGGCCATGTTTTTTCACGGAACAGGAATAAAATGAGTAACAGTTAGTGTTGTATGGTGGTTTACCGGTTTTATAAGTCGGTTTCGGCTTTACTTGAAAACCGAAACTGTGTGACTGGTAAATGAGTATGGTTTTGTTTTTTTCCTAAAATGTCGGGAAGAGATGTTTTCATTATTCAGTTTGCACCAACAATGTCTGAAATGTCAAGCTTTGTCAAGAAATAACAGTGTCGTCAATGCACGCCACATTCTGGGTGTAAAGGAGTCACTGCAGCATGTCCAGATCACTCGAGAATGATGTATGACAAGTTGTCAATCACACATCGTTGACATAAAAATGGGTTGTGTTTTCTGTGAGAATGACAAAACAGACAGCCAACACGCCTACATTTCACTGATTACAGGAAATACCTTGCGCAATTGGCTTCATTTTTGAACAGGTTTGTCTGACATAGTCAATCAGTTTAATTAAAATTACTTATCTACAATCTGTTGGACAGTGAATAATATCATATCTGAAAAAGGTCTTGGCATTTCATTGTCGTATTCGAAAATAACATTTGTCACAGGTTGCCCCACCACGTGTTTCGGATGTAGTCTGTTGCCTCCCTTGACGTGCTTATCTGGGAAGAGGTTTTACTGAGATTCAGTCTTGGGATGTTCCGACCCCGAGACGATTTGTCCTGAAGATTTTGGCCCACTAAAAACACGAAATCGCAAGTTCTTATTCTATTTAGTTCAATATATGAAGGCCAAAACGTCTTGAACCGAAACGTCCCAAGGCCAAAACGTCCCAAGACCGAATCGACCATATCCACGGGAAAAAGCTGCGCTCCGTAATATCGCTGTCAACGTGCCACGGTTGCATTCTCACACAACTAACTTTAAGGGGGCCAACCAAAAGGAAAAAATCAGCAGTAGAAATAGAAAGTGGAATGGCAAGAGGCAAACGCAAAAAAGTTACAATATATAACAGTACACCAGTGAATTTGTGAAATCAATTCCGTTGAGCTAAAACTATTGCATGCGCGAGGTGGGGGCCGGGGCGGGGGGGGGGGGGGGGGGGGGGGGGAGGGGTAGATAGACAATAGGTATTTGGTAAAGTGGTTCGTTTTGAAGCCCACCCAGCTACAAACAATATGACTTTCCCATTCCAGGCCGACATGAAGTGATTGCTGATTATTTTACTAGGGCGTGTGGTGGTGTGGGGGGGGGGGGGGTACCACTGTGAGTGTGTGCGGGGGGGGGGGGGGGGGGGTACTGAAAAGAGTCCATACATCAGTTCATTGTCAAATATGTTAGGATGGGTGACTAGGTGACCCACTTAGCAACGCTTGTTATTATTTGCAATGCCTGGTAGGGTCACTTTGCTAGGCTTCCCAGGGCCCCACCCAGGAGTGAGCACTGAACAGAGCCCTGGGAAATTGTGAATTAGCTCTTTTCGCACCCATGTGTTAATATCAATTCATCATAGACTCTCTTATGCCTGAACTTAAAGACCAGAGGCGGGGGGGGGGGGGGGGGGGGGGGGGGGGGCCTAGAATTGGTGAGTGGTGATATTCTACGAACACTGTTACATTTTATTTTCTTTTATATTTTTTTGTTTTGATAATGCCTGACATTTATACACTTAGTACAAATGCTGGTCACTGCCAATTAAATCATCATCGAAAATATGATAGTATGGGTATTATATTGGCACGACATAGTTTCTGTTGGAAACTGCAGATGTCTTACTATAAAAAAACGAAAACCGACCTATAAACCGAGTTTTTTTTTAAAATACCGAACCGAAACCGAATCGAAACAAGAATAGACAATAGGTATTTGGTAAAGTGGTTCATTTTGAAGCCCACCCAGCTACAAACAATATGACTTTCCCATTCCAGGCTGACATGAAGTGATTGCTGACTATTTTACTAGGGCGGGTGGTGGTGGGGGGGAACACTGTGAGTGTGTGTGTGTGGGGGGGGGGGGGGGGGGTACTGAAAAGAGTCCATACATCAGTTCATTGACAAATATGTTAGGATGGGTGTCTAGGTGACCCACTTAGCAACGCTTCTTATTATTTGCAATGCCTGGTAGGGTCACTTTGCTAGGCTGCCCAGGGCCCCACCCAGGAGTGAGCACTGAACAGAGCCTTGGGAAATTGTGAATTAGCTCTTTTTGCACCCATGTGTTAATATCAATTCATCACAGACTCTCTTATGCCTGAATTTAAAGACCAGAGGTGGGGGGGGGGGGGGGGGGGGGGTGCCTAGAATTGGTGAGTGGTGATATTCTACGAACACTGTTACATTTTATTTTCTTTTATATTTTTTGTTTTGATAATGCCTGACATTTATACACTTAGTACAAATGCTGGTCACTGCCAATTAAATCATCATCGTAAATATGATAGTATGGGTATTATATTGGCACGACATAGTTTCTGTTGGAAACTGCAGATGTCTTACTATAAAAAAACGAAAACCGACCTATAAACCGAGTTTTTTTTTAACATACCGAACCGAAACCGAATCGAAACAAGAAAAATAAAACCGCACAAGACTAGTAACAGTTGTAGAGAACCTCTCATAGACAATGCCTGCCAAGTCTGGTTCATATTGGCTCAGTACTTTCAGTGAAGATGATGAAAATGTGATTTCCTATAGGGTTTCTATAGTAACTATAAGCCACAATTGCAGCCATAATTGCAACCCAATGAATATTAAATGAGGATCGTTGGTTTAGGGGGTTACAGTCATCAGTCACGTTTGGCCTTGTAGTTTCAAAGAAGAGAACTTGAGACTAATAATACATGTTATCACCAAAACTACAGTTGCACTTGTTGTACAGTACAAGTCAAAATAAGCTGTAGGATAATCTTATAAACTATGTATCTTTCACTTCCTACACTAATAAGACCAGAAGCTGACATCATTTTTCTGGAAAGCTCTCACTGTTTGCTTTTCAGAAAATGTCAGATTCTGATCTTGTCAGTGCATGAGCAGCAGTTTTTACTTAGTTTATTGCAAATATGCTACAGAGTATTTTGACTTGTACTGTATACACAATATTTTTGTTTTTTTTCCCCAGTTCTCAGTGGAGGAAACTGGAACCAACCCTTACCAGATTTTCAAAAAACAAGTATTTTGCTGACAGTACCGATCTTCCTGCAGACAGGAGAGGCATTGTGTTAAGCATTAGAATATAGCCTCTGGAGGACACATATTTCCATCCTCTCATACACCATTCCTGCGAAGTTTGGTTCACGTCGGCTCAGTAGTTCCAGAGAAGAAGATGAAAGTTAAAAAATTTATAGTAATTTATATATTTTTTATACTTACCAATGACCCAGACATAGCTGGTGCTAACTCTTAAAATATAGGGCCAAACACAAATTTTGCCCCCCAATCCCCAAAATTTGCATCTAAAACCAAAGAAAACATGTCCTGAATGGCCCTCCACACTTCACCTCTACTGCGCATGCGCAGTGTCAAGGACGTTCCGAAATTGGCGCCATTAATCATTCTTATAACCAGTGCCTGGTAAGCGCTATGTACTCAGCGGGGAGGTAAGAGTTCCCAACTCCTGGGAGGGCCATCCCCGTCTGGGTCATTGGTAAGTATAAAAAATATATAAATTACTATAAATTTTTTAACATTTTTATTCTGTACCAATGACCCAGACATAGCTGAATAGTAAAAAGGCTGGAGGGCCAAGGACATAGAGCAAGATGGAATACGCTCAATTATATAAAATAGAGTCATCCCCTCTAGGGAAAAAGAAGTATTAGGCCTTACATGTATCTTTCTTATTTATGATAAATTAGAAAGATATAACACCTTCCAAAATTGAGCATCATACATCCATGTACTCTATTAATATCTAGAATAATCCTTATACTAATAATTTTTAAAGTAAGCCAATAAATAAAGTAAGTCTAGAGAATAGAGACTCTTAATACTCCTTAAAAGTGTCTGAGGATTGCATAATAATGACCATTGACACATGCTATATTCAAAAGCTATACTTTAAAAACTAAGACCTGAATGAATTTTTAAAACATAAACTCCTCACTAAACAACCATCCCAATAACAGCTCAGAATTACTAACTCCGGAGGAGGTATCCCCTTGTTTTCATAGTAAAACAGGCGACCCAAGGGAACACCCTCCCCCCCCCTTTTTTTCTTGCCCTAGGTCAAATAGCCCAGAGCGAAGAGGGCAGCAGAACGGAGTCACTGCCGAAACAGACAGCCTACCTAGCTATAGTAGCAACTGTTAAGTGAATGACATTCTGAGCAGTAGATAATAGACCTAACAATAGAGGCCTCCAGAAATGGACTCGATATTTCTGAGATAAAAATTCATGAATGTGGATGGCTGAGCGCAATGAGCAGCCTTCAAAAATCTATAATAGCGACACTATTAATGTAAGCCCAAGATGTAGAAGAACTCTTACTTCATGAGCCGAAATCTCAAACACAACTGCTGAGTCAATGATATACCATAAGCAGTATCGATAGTTAATTGAATCCATTAGCAACAGAATGGAGCGTAACGTCCTTCTATTAGGCATCAAAGACAGAAGAAGCTTACGCCCGTAGTAATAAACAGATATCTGTTTATAAATACATAAACTCTAACCGGACAGAGTAAAGGCCTATGCCCGTACGAAGACGGAAGGACCTTAATAACAATAGGTTCCGGATATTAATTAGGAGCCTGACTCTTATGCGAAAATCCAACCTAAATAGTAAAGGAATTAGTGATTCCGAAACTACGAAAGTGAAAATCATCCACCGATAGTGCATGAAACTCACTGACTCTTCAGTAAAAGAGAAGCCAACAGAATTACTGTCTAAAAGGTCAGAATTTGAAAACTACTGTTTCCAGAGGCTCAAATGATTACTTAGCTAAATAAGAACCGAAGTTAAATTCCGTATAGGAATTTAATCTAATGATTCTAAGTCTATTTATCGAAAAGTTACTAACTGACTTAGATAAAGAGACATAAGACTCAATTGTAAACTATCATAGAGTGCATAGGTATGAGGTAACATAAACCTATAACCTTAATAATAACAGGCTGCAGTAGATCTTGTCAAACAAGTATACTAAAAAGTTGCAATGACTAGTATGGAGGAATCAACAATATCAACATAGTGATCCCTACACCAACGACGGAAGAGCCTCCACTTTAGCCGCATAGTATAGCGAAGAAGAGGTTCTCCTATAGTAAGAAATCGCGTCCAAAGCTCGTCCAGTACAATGCTTACAATTCAATAAGGACCACACAACGGAATACGTGAAGGTTGAGACCTTGCGGGTTGTGATAAAGATGACACGATTTTACCCAGCGAAAAAAGATCCTCTCATGGAGGAAGATTTCGCATTAAGTCCCACAGTAGACATCAGAGTAAATTTACCCACGGTCTCTGTGAAGACAGAGATGCTATCAACAGAAATCTATTGTGGTTGTTTATCTTAGCAATACTTGCTGAAACAACAGCGCAGGATACGCATATCCTATCATTCCGTCCTATTAGATGAATAGAGCGTTAACAACATAAGCTCAGAGATCCGGACAAGCAAACACATACGTCTGCAATTAGCAAGTTGTGTCGTAAATAAATTATCATTGGGCGCTCCCATTGATAGCAAATCTGATTGAATACTTGTTTGTTGAGAGTCCATTCTGACGGCAACAAGCAACCCATAAGTGAACGGGAGTCTGGTAATACAATCAGACGACCCGGAATATGACGGACCGAAGCAGAACTTGGTGTACTATAACAAACAGAAGGATTCTTTCCATTAAATTGAATAACGGAAACGAATGAGTGCCTCCCTGGTTCCGGAGATACGCCACTACTGTCGAATTAATGGACAGGATTTGGAAATGCGTTTCTGAATAATGTTCATCCAATGACATAAAGCAAGCCTAAAAAAACATTATTCCGTGGAAGATAAGTGCTTGCTTAGAGACTGCGGAACCCAAAGACCCTGGCACTTCGAATCCGTTGGGATCAATATTATATCCCAACCTGTATGACTGGCATCCGTCATAATTATAAAACTCGGATCCGGCAACTGCAGTGGCACTCTCTGAGTCAACCACCGAATGTTTGCCCCAGTCTGAATCTCTTGCTACACTAGATGGACAAGAGAACGTGTAAATCGAGCAATTCATGGATTGCTGAAAAGTTGCCGTCGAAGAGAAGCTTCTCCGAGAACGAAGCGACTCTGAGAGAGTTCTTCACCTTACTATCTACGCGCATGGATGTAGCTAGGGCTGCGTCACGTCTAACCAACTCCAAGCAGCCACTGAAGGGCGGAGTTATATGTGAACAAACTTCTGCCCTCAAAAGAAATCACATTGAGGATCATATCCCGGAATTCTTTCTCTTGAAGACGTAATGATAACGCCTCAGTAAGGTGGATTACGTATGATAAAGCGTCTAAGTTAAGTCTATTAGACATCATTGTCGTTTCCAACATTGTGGTTGGAAAAGACATAGACGGCGAAAAAGATTATTTCCAGTCTTTAACCACGCCGTCTAGACGCATATGAACTCTCGGTATGCCCTGTTCTGCCAAAATAAATTATTTGTATAAATGATAAAAGGCAGAAATGAGCATTGCGGACAAGAACTAAACTATCATGCTTGGTAGCAGGCTTATATATATATAGCGTCGATAAATAATACACATGTTCTAATGACATTATTGGACTGTGTCGGTAAGTCAGGGACAATGTCCCTGAACCGATCCAAAATTCCGTGTCCAATGACGCTATAAGTCTCTTATCCAACATCGCAGCAATGTAGTCCGAAAAAACAATCACTGGAAGATAATGCCGGAAGATATGTATGGCAGCTTCCGATGCTACGAAAGGGAAAATTCGAAATCTTTCAAATCCCTTTCCCCATCCTGTCGGACCCTATAAAGCGTTCGGTCGTCCGTACCTGATGCAACCGCGGACCGCACCGACCCAGCGCCGTCGGATAATTCCTGATTCGACCAAGAAACTGTCGATTGCTGGGATGCTGCGAAAAAACTGTGCTAACTCGGATAGCACGTCCGTCACTGAGGCCTGTGGAGAAGCGGTCCTACGATGCATTGCCACTGGAAGCTCCGTGATCATTACCCCGTGCATACTACTAATATGCGAGCGAACGGAGTGTATAGGCCTCGTGTCCCTTGGCTACCGGATGGCGTGACCTGTTCGCCGTGCTATAACTGAATGACAAAACTGATCGGTTACTCGAGGCCACGTAGCCAATGTGCGGTCGTGTGCACTGCTGTGAGGATGAGGAAGCATTATCGACAGTCTCTCGGACTGTCAATATAACGGAGCGTCCCGAGTGACGGACATATGCTCCGAATGTAAAATATCTGAACCACAACATGCGGTCCCCTATGTTGTTGGACAAGAGAGGGACCTCTCACTCTCACAGCCCGGAAGGACCTGGACAAGCCAGGAACCGGACTAACAGGCTTCCTCCGATCTGTCTTCAATCCGCCGTCACTGGGTGAGTACTAAAGTAAATATAGTGCTCGCATCACCCAAATCTCCTTCTTAGACCGCAACGGACGAACCCGGCAGCCGAACCATTCGATGAATGTACGCTACACCGGGTGAGCTAGCGAATGTCACTCCGTCGATCCTACAAGGGACCTCCTATGTGATAGACATATTCCATGAGCACTTATTGCCACTAGCTCTTCATTAACTATGACGACAGAGGCACACTTTTGAAAGACATCTCCGTAACTTTGCGAACAAGAAACCAGAAATGCTTGGTAATAGCAAGCATATAATAATAAATATATAGCGTCGTTCAATAATTGGAAAGTTTGTGTGACATTATTGGACTATGTCGGAACTGAGGGACGATGTCCCTGAACCGAACCAAAAATTTCTAAGTCCACCAACGCTATCAGTTTCTTATCCGGCATCGCAGCATTCTGGTCCGACGAAAGAACCTGTAGAAGATCAAGTCAGATGACATACACAACAGCATATGTTGTTCCGAAAGGGAAAGCTCGAAATCCTCCGAATCCCTTTCGGTATCCCGTCGGACCGGATGAAATTTTTGGACGTCCGTACCCGCTTCCGCGGAGCGTCCCGACCCAGCATCGTCGGATAAAACATTATGCGACAGATTCAGTTGTTGCTGGGATGCTGCGATAAGCTGTGCTATTTAGGATAGCATGTCCGTCCCCGAGGCCTGTGCAGTAGCGGTCTTACGATGCATTGCTGCCGGAAGCTCCGTGTACGTTGACTCCCGCACACTTTCCTATGCGAACGTCCGGAGTCTGCAGGCCTCGTGTCCCTGGCTACCGGATGGTGTGACCTGGTCGCTGATGATTGTCTGACTGGCGAAGCTGACTGGATATCCGAGGTCACGTAGCCAAGAGCGGTCGTGTGCGCTTCCATGAGAATGAGGAAGCCTTATTGACAGTCTCTCCGGACTGACTGTATGTCGGAGCGTCCCGAGCGGCGGACGTATGCTCCGAATGCAAAACATTTGTACCACAACATCTGGGGCCATTTGTTGTTGTACGAGAGAGGGGCCTCTCTCGCTCGCCGTCCGGATGGACCAGAACGAGCTATGAACCGGACTAAAAGGCTTCCTTCGTTCTCCCTCTAATCCGCCGTCACTGGGTGTGCATTTGGTTGATTTATAGTGCTCGCATCACCCCAAAACTCCTTCTAGACCGCAACGGACGAACGCGGCTGCCGAACCATTCGATGAATGGACGCTACACCGGGCGAGCTGGCGGACGTCAAAGGCCGTCGAACGTACTAGGGTCCTCTTAGGCAATTGGCGAATTTACATGAGCACTTTTCCGCTAGCCCTTCATTAATTGTGACGACGGAGGCACACTGTTGGAAGACATCACAGATACATCACCCTAATCTTGATCGTCTGAAATAGAAATTGATAAAGTAGAGTGACCCTGCGGGGAAAGGACCGGAATGTCCAATTCCCCACTAACATACCGTGACATACGCTTCCCATGTTGTCCTCGAAATCATCAGATACAGAACAGGAGTTAATGCGAGTACACTGACTACATATAGAATGATTATAAAAGTCAGAGGAAGACTTCCTCTTATTACAATTGATCAAAATCCTTTCAATGTGAAAAGAAAACAAAGTCCTGGTACTCGCACCAACCCCTGACAATCAAAATACATAATAATAATATGATCCATTAACATAGAAAAAATAATTGAAATCAAAATATTTTGAAAAAATATTTTTTCAGAACAAGTTTCTGAAAAGTAACGTTGAGCCCCAATGGATCCCAAGCCTAAGTGTGGACAAAAAATTTAAAAATATTTTAAACAATTTATGCAACATAATAATAATATATCTAGTTATGATTAAATTAACATCAAGATATTATTTTCAAGAAATCCTCCCCTCACACAGAGGGCTGTTGAAAATGTAAACAATGAGTGAAAAAACACTAAAATAAGACTCCAGGCACCCAGGCCCGAAATCAGTTACCAAAAATACACTATCTGATGCAAAACAGAGACTTCCAAGGAAGAAACTGCAGAACATCAGATGGTAGATGCAGAACACAACGCCTAACCACCCATAGGTGAAGACGTAAACATGGGGAAAAGAACAGAATTCATTCTGTTATTCAGCTAAAACTCCCAAGAAATTTTAGTAATAATAATTACAGAAACTATGCCAAAAGCATGGGAGAATAGAGGGGACTTAAAGGAAAGGGAGAGAGGAAAAACTCGAAAAATCAGTGTAACTAAATAACAAGAATGACAACAAAATGGCTGCTGCCACGAAAATAGGTAACTTAACATAATTTCATTCATTAAAAAATTTTAAGTTACAGCCCTGATAATATTCTGTCACACATTTTTCCTCTCCTCCTTCTATATCCTCCTTAGAATCACCATTTCACTAATATTTATGTGTCTGGCATCATTTAAACTGAGATTTACAAGCACAAAGATCAGTCAGATGTTAACTGATGAAGGGCCAAACTAAGAATGATTAATGGTGCCAATTTCGGAACGTCCTTGACACTGCGCATGCGCAGTAGAGGTGAAGTGTGGAGGGCCATTCAGGACATGTTTTCTTTGGTTTTAGATGCAAATTTTGGGGATTGGGGGGCAAAATTTGTGTTTGGCCCTATATTTTAAGAGTTAGCACCAGCTATGTCTGGGTCATTGGTACAGTATAAAAATATGTGATTTCCCATAGGGTTTCTATAGTAACTATAAGCCGCAATTACGGCCATGTTTACAACCTGATCAACATTAAATGAGGATTGTTGGTAGAGTGGGGACCCAGGCAGCATTTATGTGAAGTATCAAAACATTTGGCCTAGCAGTTTCAGAGGAGAAGATTTTTGAAAATCCATCAACCAGAATCAAAGAATGCCTCTGGCGGCCATATTTTTCAACCCACGGGAACAAAATGAGGATCGTTTGTAGAGAACCTACCATAGACCATTCCTGCCAGGTTTGGTTCATGTCAGCTCAGTAGTTCTGGAGAAGATGAAAATGTGATTTCCCATAGGATTTCTATAGTAACAATAAGCCGCAACTGTGGCCATGTTTGTCACCTAATCAACATTAAATGAGGATAGTTGGTAGAGGGGGTCCTAGTCATCATTTATGTGAAGTTTTAAAACATTTGGCTTGGCAGTTTCACAGGAGAAGATTTTTAAAAATCCACCAACCAGAATCAAAGAATGCCTCTGGAAGCCATGTTTTTGATCCGATGGGAACAAAATGAGGATCATTTGCAGAGGACCTCCCATAGACCATTCCTGCCAAGTTTATTTCAAACCGGCTCAGCAGTTACAGAGAAGAAGATGAAAATTATAAATTCATAGTAATTTGTATATTTTTATACTTACCAATGGCCCAGACTTACCTGGTGCTAACTCCAAAATATTGAGGGCCAAACACAAAATTTGCCCCCAATCCCCAAAATTTCCATGCAAAACCGAAAATTAGAAGTCCTATCTGGTCCTCCATACATTTACTCTCCACACATGCACAGACTCCAGGAAGTGACCGGAATTGGCGCCAACATCATTCTTTGTAAAAGAGAGTATTACATAATAATTCAGCAGGGAGGTATGAGTGCCCACACATGGGAGGGCCATCCCCATCTGGGCTTTGGTAAGTATAAAAATATACAAATTACTATGAATTTATAATATTTTTACACAACAACAAATGGTCCAGACTTAGCTGAATAGTAAAAAGGTGGAGGGTCTAGGATTTCCGAAATAGTTCCAATCCTGCAATTCATGATGAAAGGAAATTAGAAAAATTAGGAATTACATGTATGTCTCTCTGTACAATAATAGAGGAGATATATTCTAAATAAGGAGCCATATTTAAGTAATTCCTTATTGTAAGCATGAAGACAATGCTAGTTACAATGTAACAAGTTCCCAATTTTTAAGGCTAGTCCGGACTAAGCCCCAAAAATTAGGATGGCGTATCTGAGAATGAGTGAAAATCCCCCACAAACATACAATATCACTTCAGCTGTATGCAGGATATAATACGGATAAAACAGCTTCCTTCATAGTTACATACTCTCTAATCCAGAGAAGAGGTAAAAATCCCCCCCCCCTTTCTTTTGAAGGAATCTTCAAAAGAAAGAGGAGAGAGCTCTGGAATCAATAAGAGCGGTACCAAAAAACAATAAATAATTGTTGAACAGGCACTCAGGTATTAATTCATGATTAATAAATGGTGCTTAACACCACTTCAGAATTTAAGGCTATAGCGACGATCCTGGTAATTAATATTGCCTGCTATATAAACATATACCGCAGACGGCGTACACAGATACATCGAGAACCGTTGTTATAAAATATAACATACACATGTCTAATCGAGCCACACTGAATGATTCCTGAACAGAAAACACACTTCCTAGATGATCCACAGGCGGCCTCTGTACAAAAAATTCCAGTAACAACACTCTCCAACGTGTACTATCCGATATCTACGATCATAAAAACACATGGGGATATGCAAAATTAGTCCTGACATAATAGAAAGGTGGATCTAGAAATGAAAGTAGGCATGATTAACAGGCTCTGACACAGACCGCCCCCGAAAGAGATTATGATTTCAAAGTCCACAAAATACAATAAAGCGTGAGCCTCATAATATAACGTGCGAGAGCACTTATATTTAGCATGTAATCATCTGAATACCAGTTAACTGGTTATGCAGCCTGCGAGGTACTCAAGAGTATCAATTTAATTGAGATGATTTTTAATTAAGCGCTCGTATATAACAAATCAACAAATAATCATAGGAAACTAATTCAACTAAAAAGCGGATGCGCCCATGAGGTCGCCATAGAACATAAATTATATGAGGCTTGCGGGAAGAAAACTATGTCTTGCCTGGTAATTGCCTCTAAACACATAGGCAGTGTGTGTGTGGGTGTGGTGGGGGGGGGGAATTCGAAGTCATATCAAAATCTCCTCACCCGCATTATTTAATCGTTCCTGTGCCAGTTATCAAATAATATAGGAACCGCGATGGTTCCCTCACGTCTAAATGACTCCATCATGCCACTGTGGGCGGAGAAGGACGTGAAGAATAAAAACACTTGAGAATACTGATCCAAGGTTTCTGTGACCACAGAGGTGCTACTAATAGGATTCACAACGAGACTGTTTAATCTTAAACGTAATCTATTGAATCAAATGAATTGGAGGATACGCATATCCCATCATTCTTCCCAATGAATTCTGCAGAGCGTCTACTGCATGTGCTCAATGG
This sequence comes from Pictodentalium vernedei, assembly GCA_031216915.1. Lineage (NCBI taxonomy): Eukaryota > Metazoa > Mollusca > Scaphopoda > Dentaliida > Dentaliidae > Pictodentalium > Pictodentalium vernedei. Next base: position 507,175,434 of record CM062296.1, on the reverse strand, counting down.
TTTGGGCATGGCGACACAAATGACGGTAACTAATTGTTCCGGTGCGTCGCAAACTAAACTATCATGGGCCATCCCACTGGTAGCAAAACTGTCTGAATACTCACTTGTTGAGTGTCCAATGCAAATGATACAAGCGATCTTTCCAAGAGCAAGTCTGCTAGTATGTTCAGACGACCTGGTATATGGCGGATAGAGAGATGAACATGAAATAGAAAATCTTCTCCGTTAGTTATCATAATGGAAATGAATGATGTACTCTACTACTATCGAGTTGTCCAACAATATCTGAATATGCGTGTCCGCAAATAATGTGAATCTATTGATGTAGCGCTAACAATACTGACATCATTCTTTGATGCTTATGTGTTTCTCCAGGAACCAAGGGTCCCAAGACCCCTGCATTTCGAGTCTGTTGGACTCAGGGTCGTGCCCCAAACTATTGACTCAAACCCGTCATAATCATGAAAGCCAGATCTGGCAGTTGCAGTGGAACTCTTTGAGTTAACCACTGAATATCTGCCTCAATATGGATCCTTTGTTTACTAGATCCGTTAAAACAATACTGGTTTTGAGCGAATGTGTCTTCACACTCCAGTTCTGGGTAAAGAATAACTGGAGGGGATGTGTGCGTAAGCGACCCATCTGAATAAGATGCGTAGCTGTTCCGCACAATCCCACCAGTCGCATAAACTTCTCGCTGTTAATGCATCTGATAGTAGACAAAAGCGAGTATAACAACTGACTAATTTCGCTCTGGATAATGGCAGACGAACTAGATTGTTGTGAGACATTACCAAGTTCACTATTCGAGTGACAGCCCAGGGTGCTGGATTCAGACTGAAGTACATCACTCGTAACTGAAATACTATCCCTAGGACGATGAACCGTAGGTACTTTCTGAATGCCGGATATACCAGGACATGCAAGAACAGATCCATAGATCTATGCTTGTCACACAGTCAATCATTCGAACGCTCACTTTTACCGACTAAATGATTACCATAAATAAACTTATCGAGCTACAATAAACTTGTTATCCAGCTCAAGTCTCTTTACGGTCGGAACAAGCTCTCTGGCTTCGGTACGAGAAACAGGTGACTATAGAATCCTAGAGAATCGTGATTCGCGATAACCTCTATTACTTTCATTGTCAAGAGAACCTTTAACTCCGATTGGAAAGACTCTTATGCAAGGATTTGACGGAAGCACTGTCCATCACGGAATTCAGCTAGTGGAGGTTTCTCTCAGAAAGATAGCCGTAGGCCATCCAAGACCATACTTCTCTTCTACTGGTCTACCGTAATAGTTATCCAGCTTGATGCAAATCTTGATAACCATCCGTCAACTGGAGTGTCCCGTGGATGTAAGTTCCAACTGACACAAGTTCGTACTAACAACCTCTGGCCCCAGATGTTGTTATAAGAGAGAGGGACCTCTCTCTTGCTCGCAGTCACGGAAGACCTGGACCTCAGAACTTGTCTGACTGACACAAGTTCCTACCAACAACATCTGACCGCAGATGTTGTAATAAGAGAGAGGGGACCTCTCTCTTGCTCGTGATCACAGAAGACCTGGACGAGCATACCTCAGAACTTGTCTGACCGACACAAGTTCCTACCAACAACCTTGGACCGCAGATGTTGTAATAAGAGAGATGGGGGCCGCTCTCTTGCTCGCAATCACAGAAGACCTGGACGAGCATACCTCAGAACTTGTCTGACTGCCTCAAGTTCCTACCAACAACCTCTGACCCGAGATGCTGTCATAAGAGAGAGAGGGGCTCCCTCTTGCTCACGATTCAAACTTGTCTACTTACTCCTTCTGACAAGTCTGACGAGCATACCTCAGAACTTGTCTGACTGCCACAAGTTGCTACCAACAATCTCTGACCCGAGATGCTGTCATAAGAGAGAGAGGGGCTCCCTCTTGCTCACGATTCAAACTTGTCTACTTACTCCTTCCCATGCTTCCTTCTTCCGCCGTCGCAGGGTTAGCATGTTCATATGTTTATAGTGCTAGCTACACCCTTATTCCTCTTCTCAACCGCTACGGACATACCCGGCATCACACACCACTACTCGACGTGATACATCTGCTGGTCGAGATAGCTGGCAACAAGGTCATCAATCCTACTAAGGGTCTAGGCCTTGTCTAATACCTGAGCACTTTTGCCGCTAGCTCTTCATTGATTAGCGACGGCGACAGCACTCCTTGACAACGTCATGAAGCCACATCATGTTCTTGTTCCTTCTGTAAATAGAAACTAAACAAGAGGCCCCAAAGAGCCTTAATCGCACACCGGCCAAAGTGGTTCAAAGAAGTATTTGGGGTCACATTCAGTTAGACATGGTTCATCAACACTACAAAGGAATGAAATCATGAGAGACAAATTTTAAGGAACTAGGGACATGGCTTGAACAAACTTGAATCTTACCCCACTAAGGATGCTGCATACCAAATATCAAAAACATTCATCTCCTGGTTCTGAAGAAGAAGATTTTTAAAGTAAATTCCTCATTTTGAACTAAGTTATCATTCGGGCTTCCACAGTGAAACCAAATATGAACCCAGGGACTTGGCTTGAACAAACTTGAATCTCACCCCCTAAGGATGCTGCATGCCAAATATCAAAACATTCCGACTGCTAAATCTGAAGAAGATTTTTAAAGAAAAATTCCTCATATTGTCTAAGTTATAATTCGGGCTCCCAAAGGGAGCCCAAATATGGACTCAGGGACTTGGTTTTAACAAATTTGAATCTCACCCCCCTAAGGATGCTACACACCACATATCAAAACATTCCGACTGCTGGATCTGAAGAAGAGGATTTTTAAAGAAAATTCCTCATTTTGAACTAAGTTATCATTCGGGCTCCCATAGTGAGCCCAAATAAGGACCTAGGGACATGGCTTGAACAAACTTGAATCTCACCCCCCTAGGGATGCTGCATACCAAATATCAAAACATTCTGACTGCTAGATCTGAAGAAGAAGATTTTTAAAGAAAATTCCTCATTTTAACTAAGTTATCTTTCGGGCTCCCATAGTGAGCCCAAATATGGACCTAGGGATATGGCTTGAACAAACTTGAATCTCACCCCCCAAGGATGCTGCATACCAAATATCAAAACATTCCAACTGCTGGATCTGAAGAAGAAGATTTTTAAAGAAATTTGCCTGAAATGCACTAAGTTCGAATTTGAGCTTTTATAGTGAGCCCAAATATGAATCCAGGGGGCCGATTTGAACAAACTTGAATCAGATCCACCCCACAATGTTGCATCCCAAATATCAAAAGATTCTGCCTGCTGGATCTGTAGAAGAAGATTTTTTAAGAAATTTGCCTGAAATGCACTAAGTTCGAATTTAAGCTTTTATAGAGAGCCCAAATATAAATCCAGGGGGCCGATTTGAACAAACTTGAATCAGATCCACCCCACAATGTTGCATACCAAATATCAAAAGATTCCGCCTGCTGGATCTGTAGAAGAAGATTTTTTAAGAATTTTGCCTGAAATGCACCAAGTTCAAATTCAGGCTTCTATACTGAGCCCAAATGTGAATCCAGGGGACGATTTGAACAAACTTGAATCTGCACCCCCTAGAGATGATGTATACCAAATAGGAAAGAATTCTGCCTGGTGGATCTGAAGAAGAAGATTTTTTTTAATTTTGGAAAGAAATTCATGGGTGCTATCAGAGTTATGCCCCTTGTGGTGCCCCCTGTGGGTGCGGCAAGTTTATTTGTACAAGTGTGAATTGACATATGATGGAGAACATGCACACCAAATTTGGTTCAATTTTATCTAGTTATTTGGAAGGAGTAGTCGTTAATGTAAAGTTCACGGCGGACGACGACGGACGGCAGACAGCAAGTGATAAGTTAAGCTCCCTTCGGTGAGCTAAACACTATAGTGACCTTTTGACGCGAGGACCACCGACTCTCCTCGCTGCGATAGGACCAATAGTGTCCACTCGCCTAACACAAACTATGACACCCGTCATTCAGATTATCAAATCTGATACATGGAGTAGAATTAGTGGCAGTACATCAAGTAAACTCATTACAACAACCAAGTAAATAAAGGAAAGGTTTCCTCTATTTGCCATACTATTAGATAAAAATAATTACCTAAAACTAATATATGTCATTGTACCACCACCAAATCTACATATAATATAACATTAAATATAATCAATGAGATAAAAATATCCAAAACTGAAAAGAAAAACTCTTTCAAAAATAAAATAAAAATTTTTGAAAAAATTTTCCTAATATAAGAAAGAGCCCAAGTTCCCAAAGGGAACGATGAGCCCCAAAAAAAGCCTAAGTGTGGACAAAATTATAAAAACTGTGTAAAATTAACTACCACACTATCAGAATAGTTAATGTTACTTACAACTGTTGTTCCTAAACAAAAATAGGAAACTACCTAGAGTAATGTAATGTAAACAAAACACCGGAATCAAGAACCCAGGCAACATGGCCCGAAGTCAGTAACAAAAACAAGACTATCCGATGTAAAGCAAGATCTTCCTCAGAAGAAAAAACGAAACATTCGATGTAAGATGCATGACTAAAAGGCCCAAACACCCTAAGGATGAGGACATAACCCTAGGGATGTAGAGAATAATCTTCTACATAAAATGTTAAACTCCCAATAAATTTTATAAATTTTTTTTATTAAAACAAGCCAAAAAGCTTGGGAGCTTAACTGGGGAGATCAAGGGAAGACAGGGAAGGAATACTAAACTAGAACTATCACTGAAGGTGATTAATACCCCCGCTTTGGGTTTTTAGAGGAATGCACTTCTGATCATGTAGGCGAAGGCCATAAGGAAATGTATACATAAAGATCATTTTTTGTTGTTGAAATTTGTATTTGCATGTGGCCTTCCACAGAACAGCACTGAATACTTAAAGAGCCCACACATATATGGTTTACATTTGGAAAAACACATTTACAATGTGCAACATGTATTCAAAATCGGTTCATTAATGTAGGAGGAGTTGCACACACAAGAATCCCATTTGAAAACCCATAATAAATCCAAGTTAAAGGGAGATAACCTGGTTAAAATTGTCGCAGATCAAAAATTTGGGAATATGCGTATGTTCACTTAGTTGTGCTAATGTTTGAAAGGTTTCGTCAAAATTGATTGATAAATGTAGGAGGAGTTGCACGCACAAGAATTTCATGTAGAAACCCATAATAAATCTAAGTTAAAGGGAGATAACCTAGTTAAAATTGCCACAGCTCAAAAATTTTGGAGTATGCGCATGTTCACTTAGTAGTGATGATGTCTGTAAACTTTCGTCCAAATTGATTGATAAATGTAGGAGGAGTTGCGCACACAAGAATTTCATGCAGAAACCCATATTAAATCAAAGTTCAAGAGAGATAACCTGGTTAAAATTGTCGCAGATCAAAAAGTTTGGAATATGCACATGTTCACTTAGTAGAGATGAAGGTTTCATCAAAATCAGTTCATTAATGTAGGAGGAGTTGCGCACACAAGAATTTGTCCGGATGGAAAGACATACAGACGGACGGACGGACGTACGGATGTATGGACGTACAGGGCGATTCCTATATAGCCCCCACTTCTTCGAAGCGGGGATATAATAAACAGTGGATAGATCATAATCAATCAGTGATAACATCAGGCTCATGTCCCGAAATTAGGGAACATGAACTAATTTAAAAAATATTATAAAATTACAGCCCTGAATGTTTCAAACCACCATTTCTTACTTCCGTCATCCAGTTCTGTCCTTGGATCCACCAATTTAACCATTGAGTTGTGTCTGGCATCATTATTAATTGAGATTTAAAAGCACAAATATCAGTTTGTTGTTATCTGACCAGGGCCAAACAAAGATGATTTTATTGGTGCCAGATTCGGTGACTTTCTGGCATCTGCGCATGTGCAGAGGGTAAAATGTATGGAGGGCCAGTTAGGACTTCTAATTTTCGGTTTTGCATGCAAATTTTGGGGATTGGGGGGCAAAATTTGTGTTTGGCCCTAGATATTTTGGGGTTAGCACCAGCTAAGTCTGGGTCATTGGTTACAGTATAAAAATATGGGAAACATGAAATAATTTTTATAATTATTATAAAGTTACAGCCCTGAACGTCCGAAACCACTGTTGTTCACTTCCATCATCCATTAACAGCCTTGGATTCACCAGTTCTTGCATTGTGTCTGGCATCCTCAAAAAAGGAGATTTTAAAGCACAGGTGTCAGATCATTGTTACTGACTTTTAGGGCCAAACAAAGAATGATGTTGTCGCCTATTTCAGTCTCTTCTTGACCACTGCGCATTTGCAGAGAGTATAAGTATGGAGGGCCAGATAGGACTTTTAATTTTCGGTTTTGTATGAAAATTTTGGGGATTGGGGGGTTCAAAATTTGTGTTTGGCCTTTGATAATATCAAGTTTGCACCAGCTAGTCTGGGCCATTGGTTGTCATATGAAAATATTAAATGAATCCATGTATAACTGGATTTTTGTTTTAATCTAATAGTTACCAGTGTGATGCCTAAAAGATATATATATACTACTCAAAGTTTGCTAAGCACCACATATTTGACACATCATTGTGAAATTCTCTTGTGACACATGTGCAATATTTTTGGTGGACATGATTGAGGAATGTATTGAGATGGTCCCCAGTGTTTACATTAGCTCTCTCGACAGGCAGACTTTTCGTGACAATCATGGAAAGCATGTACCCCTTGATTTCCATGATGTTTTCGTGTACTGTCTACATGTACATGACATGTGTAGGGTATTCAGTCTTCATTTCAACATAAACCCTTGTGATTTATTGATTGAATATGGTGAATGCAAATGTAAGAAGACATTTGTCTGAAGCAGAAATGTGGTGGGCTGTAGGGATGGTGGAACAAGGGCCCACCCATTGTCAGGTTGGTGAAGCCCTTGGTGTGCACCATACGGTGATCACCAGAGCCTGGGCAAGATTTCAGCAGTATGGCACATCAGTCAGACGACATGGTGGTGGCAGAGACAGGGCAACATCTGCACCTTAAGACTGGCTTTTGATCATTCAAGCCTGTAGGAACCGCTTGGACACAGCAACCCAGCTTCACAGTGACCTTCAGAATGCATCCGGGGTAAATGTTTCAACGCAGACTATCCGGGCAAGGTTGCATGAAGGTGGTCTCTGATCGAGTAGACCATGTATTCTCACTCAGCTGTCCCAGAACCACTGCCAGGCACGATATGAATGGGCCATGGATCACGTTGGATAGACCAGAGAAGATTGACGACCTGTCCTTTTAACAGATGAGTCAAGGTACTGCCAAAACAACACAGATAGACATTCTAGGGTATGGAGAAGACCAGGAGAGCGATTAAATGCAGCCAACATTGCTGAGCATGACCACTATGGTAGAGGGTCAATAATGGTCTGTGGTGGCATCAGCTGACATGGACGTACAGAGCTCTGTGTCCTTGACAGTGGTACATTGACTGCACAGTGGTATATTGATGAGATCCTGGATGACCACGTCAGAGTGTATGCAGGTTCAGTGGGTGATAGATTCATTCTGATGGACGATAATCCCCATCTTCATGTTGTCCAGACATGAGTACAGACAGAGTGAGGGCCAGCAAGATCCCCTGACCTCAATCCAATCGAACATGTCTGGAATGAGTTGCAGCTTGCAATTTCAGTCTGTCCAGTCCAACCAAGAAGTGTCCAGGAGTTTGGTGTCATGCTGGTCCAAGAATGGAACAACATTCCACAAAGGACCATCTGGAATCTGATTGGGAGCATGAGGTGTTGTTGTCAAGCTGTAAGCTTTACATGTATCTTTCCTATTTAGAATAAAGAAGAAAGACACAATACCGATCAGTAATTGAGCATAATAATCAATGATCTCTATTAACATCCAGTATAACCCTTTATACTAATATTTTTAAAGGTAAGTCAATAAATAAAGGAAGTCCAGAGAAATGAGACTCTTATATTCATTAAAAGTGTCCGAGGATTGTATATTAACGCTCGTTTGACACATGACATATACAAATGCTTCACACCGAGCTACACTTTAAAAATATTACATGGATGATTAAACATTATCTTTACACTTTAAAACCATCCCGGTACCGACTCGGAATTACTGACTCAGGGGGAGGTATTCCCTTGCTTTTCACTATAAAGCAGGTGACCTAAGGGAACCCCCCCCCCCCCCCCCCCTTCCCCTTGCCCTGGGTCAAATACCCCAGAGCGAAGAGGGCAGCAGGACAGAGTCACTGCCGGAACAGAAAGCCTACATAACTATAGTTGCAACTGTTTAGTGGACGATATTCTGAGCAACTGATAACAGACCTAAACAATGGAGGTCTCTAGAAATGGACTCAATATTTCTAAGGTAAAAATTAGTGAATGTGGAAGGTTGAGACCAATATGCAGCCTTCATTAGATCAGTAATAGCAATACAATTAGCATAGGCCCAAGAAGTAGAAAGAGCTCTTACTTCATGAGCTGAGATCTTGAGTGCCGACTGCTGAGAAGAAGATAATTTTTCATAAGCAGTACGAATAGTTAATTGAATCCATCTAGCAATAGAATGAACCATAATATCCTTTCTATTAGGCATCAAAGACAGAAAGAAACGCTTACGTCTCTTTCTGATGAACTCAGATCTACGTTTGTAAATACGTATTGCTCTAACAGGACACAGTAGAAGCCTACACCCATCAGATGATGGAAGGGCCTTAATAATAATAGGTTCAGGATACTTATTAGGAGCCTGATTCTTAGCCAAAAATCCAACATTGGTGGTAAAGGTAATAGTATTACCGACACTACAGTAGTGAGAATCCTCCACAGATAGTGCATGAAGCTCACTAACTCTTCTAGCAGAAGAGAAAGCTAAGAGAAAAGCTGTCTTATATGTTAAGAATTTGAAGTCAACTGTGTCAAGAGGCTCAAAAGGCGTTTCTTTTAGCTTAAGAAGAACCTAGGCCAAATTCCACTTCGGAATTAATCTAAGGGTTCTAGGTCTATTTATCGAAAAATTTCTAACTAACTTAGATAAAGAGACATTAGTTCCAATCATCAAGCTATCATGATGTGCATAGGTATCGGATAGCATAGACCTATAACCCTTAATGGTGATAGGCTGCAGATTAATCTCATCAAACAAGTATACTAGAAAGTTTGCTATGTCTGGAATGGAGGGATCAAAAATATCTACGGAATGATCCTCACACCACTGACAAAAGATCCTCCACTTAGCAGCATAGTTTAGCGAAGAGGAGGTCCTCCTACAGTTAGAAATCGCGTCCACTGCTCGCCCTGTAAAATGTTTTCCGTGCAAGAAGGACCGCACAACGGAAATACGTGAAGGTTTAGACCTTGTGGATTGTGATGGAGGATGCGTGATTTCCCTTGTGAAAGAAGATCTTCCCATTGAGGAAGCTTCCTCGGCATGTCCCACAACAGACACCTGAGTAGATTTATCCATGGTCTCTGTGGAGACAGAGATGCTACCAACAGAATCTTGCATTGCGATTGTTTTATCTTGAGCAATATCTGCTGAATCAACAGCATTGGAGGATACGCATATCCTATCATTCCGTCCCAAGAGATCGAGAGAGCGTCTACTGCAAATGCTCGAGGATCCGGACAAGGTGACACATACGTCTGCAACTGATTGTTGAGATGTGTCGCAAATAAATCTATCATTGGCCATTCCCATTGGTAGCAAATCTGATTGAATACTTGCTTGTTGAGAGTCCATTCTGACGGCAACAGGCGACCCCTCCGTGAAAGGGAGTCTGCTAAGACGTTCAGACGACCCGGAATATGACGGACAGAGAGAAGAATCTGATGTTCTAGAACAAACAGAAGAACTCTTTCCATTAGATTGAGCAACGGAATAGAATGAGTGCCACACTGGTTCCGAATATACGCAACTACTGTCATATTGTCGGACATAATTTGCACGTGTGCATTCTGAATAACGTCTATCCAATGGCGTAGAGCAAGCCAAATCGACATCATCTCTTTGATGCTTGCTTAGAAATTGCGGATCCCAAAGACCCTGGCACTTCAAATCCAATGGGCTCAGTGTCGCACCCCAGCCTGTTTGACTGGCATCCGTCATAATCGTAAAATTTGGATCTGGCAACTGCAGTGGAACTCCCTGAGTTAACCACTGTATGTCTGCCCAAGTCTGAATCTCTTGTTTCACATGGCTTGACAAGAGGATGTCCATCTCGAGCGAATAAATCTTCACTCTCCAATTCTGAGTCAGATAGACCTGGAGAGGACGAGTGCGTAGCCGCCCCATCGGAATGAGATCTGTGGCAGCTCCGCACAGACCTATTAGTCTCATGAATTCCCTCGCTGACACTTTGTCTGAGTGAAGACAATAGCGAGAGTAACAACTGACTAATTTCGCTCTGGTTTACGGCAGACGAAAGAGATTGTTGTGCGTCTCGAAGCTCATTCCCAGGTGGGTGAATGACTTGGACGGCACCAGATCCGACTTCTCTTCGTTTACTATGAAACCGAGATGTCGGAGCAATAGAAGCAGATTGTGCATGTCGTTCTGAAGCATTAACTCGTTGCCGTATCTCTGAAGAATATCGTCCAGGTAAGCTGACATTACCGCAGACGAATGAGCTCGGAAATGAATCATTACCGAGTTCATTACTTGAGTGAATGCCCAGGGCGCTAGATTCAGACCAAAGCACATCGCTCGGAACTGATAAACAACACCTAGGACAGCGAAGCGAAGATACTTTCTGAACGCCGGATGTACCATGACGTGAAAGTACGCATCCTTGAGGTCTATGCTCGCAGCATAGTCGTTCACTCGAATGCTCGCTCTGACCGATCGAATGGTCTCCATAAAACATAAAACTTTGGAGCCACGATCAGCTTGTTTATCCAGCTTAAGTCGATCACTGGACAGAACGAGCCGTCTGGCTTCGGAATCAGAAAAAGATGGCTGTAGAATCCTGGAGATTCCTGGTTTTCTACGACCTCTATCGCGTTCTTCGTTAAAAGAGACTGGACTTCTGATAGAAGTGCCGTTCTTTTCTGACAATTTGACGGAAGCTGAGTCCATCTTGGACTTCGAGTTAATGGAGGTTTGCCTTTGAAGGACAGTTTTAGTCCTTCCGAAATAACCCCTTGAACCCAAGGGTCCTCCGTAATTGATTCCCAATTGCTTGAGAAACTCGACAGTCTTCCGCCCACCGGAACGCGACAGAGGTCTAGACCATCACGTCTTGGATCCGCGAGGCTTGTGGTAGGAGAAACCACGTCCTCTGTGACCCGCACCTCGCCCCATCGGCCTAGGGGCGTCTGACAGGTTATTTCCGCCAGTGTAACAGCCCCTAGTCGAGTTGCTACTCTGCCGGTCTCTAGAGTAAGACCTAGAGGATGCATAGGAACCTCCATAGGAACTTCCCCTGGACGAACTCATCCCGGAAGTGCCTGGCCTACTCCTGTCTGCTGGTTCCGATTTCTTGGAAGCAGACTTAAACAGCAGAGAGTCCGAAGCTTTCTTTGGTAATTTATCATATATATCTGAAAGCTTGCCACTGAAGAGAAACTCTCCAGAGACCGGAGCGACTCTAAGAGAGTTTTTCACCTTACTGTCCACGCGTGTGGAAGTAGCCAGGGCCCCGTCACGTCTAGCTAACTCCAGATTTGCCACTGAAAGGGCGGAGTTATAAGTGGAAAAAGCTATGGCCCTGGACAGAACTCTTAAAGACGTTTGTACGTTTTGAAATTCTGGTCCTTCCAAGCGTAATGACTACGCTCTAGTAAGGTGATCTGCATAGGAAAGAGCGTCTAAACTAGCTCTGTTAGACGATATTGTCGTTTCCATCGTAGATGATGGAAGTGACATAGACGACGGCATGGATATATCAAGGTCTTCAGCCTGGTCATCTAAACGCAGAGGAACTCTCTGGATGCCCTGACCTGCCGTATCAAACTTGTTCCTTTGATTAACTGGTTGAGTACTAGAAGCCACTATCAGGGCTTTCCAAAAAATGAGGTTACCAGTGCAAAAACCAATATTTTCCTTGCTCGTGCTTCATACTCAAACGCAAAAAAATATTTTTGTTCATATAAATTTGTTTTTTACAACTTATTGGAGAGTGACTGTGGGCACTCTCCAATAATTTGTAATAAAACAAAATGTGAATAACAAATTGGGCCCACCAAAAATAATCTAGCCCTCAACCAGTTAATAAACGGCAGCTGTAGAGCAGATGCCGGTAGGAAGGCTGACTTGCCCGTCTTGTTGGCAAGTTTATCAATAGCGTCATTCAATAACTCAAAAATCCGAGAGACATTCTTGGATTGTGACGGAAATTCCGGGACAATGTCCCTAAACCAATTAAAAAAATGCCGCTCAGGATCACAGATCCAATGTCGAGTTGTGACCTTGACCTTTGACCTGGCGAATCCAAGGTCAATAGGGTTCTTCCTCGCACCAAGGCCAACACACTTATGCAGTTTCATGACTCTAGGTTGAACCACTATCAAGTTCTCATCCGGAAACCAATTGTTGCGATATACTATGTTCAAGGTCACTGTGACCTTGACCTTTGACCTGGTGAGTCCAACATCAATAAGGTTCTTCCTCGCACCAAGGCCAACACGCCTGTAAAGTTTCATGGCTCTAGGTTGAACCACTATCAAGTTATCATCCCGAAACCAATTGTTGCGATATACTATGTTCAAGGTCACTGTGACCTTGACCTTTGACCTGGTGAGTCCAACATCAATAGGGTTCTTCCTCGCACCAAGGCCAACATACCTATGAAGTTTCATGACTCTAGGTTGAACCACTATCAAGTTATCATTCGGAAACCAATTGTTGCGATATACTATGTTCAAGGTCACTGTGACCTTGACCTTTGACCTGGTGAGTCCAAGATCAATAGGTTTCTTCCTCGCACCAAGGCCAACACACCTATAAAGTTTCATGACTCTAGGTTGAACCACTATCAAGTTATCATCCGGAAACCAATTGTTGCGATATACTATGTTCAAGGTCACTGTGACCTTGACCTTTGACCTGGTGAGTCCAAGATCAATAGGGTTCTTCCTCGCACCAAGGCCAACACACCTATGAAGTTTCATGACTCTAGGTTGAACCACTATCAAGTTATCATCCGGAAACCAATTGTTGCGATATACTATGTTAAAGGTCACTGTGACCTTGACCTTTGACGTAGCGAGTCCAAAATCAATAGGGTTCTTCCCCTCACCAAGGCCAATCTACCTATGAAGTTTCATGAATGTGAGTTGAACCATTATCAAGTTATCATCCGGAAACCAATTGTTTAAGATTTACTATGTTCAAGGTCACTGTGACCTTGACCTTCGACATAGCAAGGCCAAAATCAATAGGGTTCTTCCTCCCACCAAGACCAACCTACGTATGAAGTTTAATGAATGTGAGTTGAACCACTATCAAGTTATCATCCGGAAACCAATTGTTTACGAAGCCCGCCCGCCCGCCCGCCCGCCATTCACCAAACTATAAGTCGAGTTTGACTTCGTCATAACTCGACTAAAAATCGTTGTCCAGTGGCGCTATCACCCTCCTATCGGGCTGCGCAGCATTTTGGTCTGGCGGAACAACTTCTGGATGAATTCTCGGCTATTTTTATGTTGTTCCGAAAGGGAAATATCTAATTCATCAGAATCCCTTTCGCCATCCTGTCGGACCTCATGTAAATCATGTAAATCTCGGTCGTCCGCACCCGATCCTGCGGCGACATTTCATGTTCCGACAGAAGCTCTGCCGGTTGCTGGGATGCTGCGATTAACTTTGCTATCTGTGATAGCACATCCCTTACAGAGGCCTGGGGAGCGGCGGTCTTACTGGATTTAGCCACCGGAAGCTCCCTGGACGTTGCATCCTGCATACATCTTTTATGCGAACGTCCGGATGAAAAAGGCCTCGTATCCCTGGCTACCGAATGGCGTGACCTGGTCGCCGTGGAATCCCTGGTCGGCGAAGCTGACTGTAATTCACTGGTCACGTAGCCAAGGTGTGGTCGAGTGTGCTTCTGAGAGGATATGGAAGCCTTATAGCTAACCTCGCCGGACTGCCTATATACCGGAGTGTCCCAAATGGCGGACGTATGCTCCGACTGCGTAACACTACGGACTACAACATCTGGTCCCAGATGCTGCTGTATGAGAGAGGGACCTCTCTCGTTTGCAGCCCGTGCCGAGCTGGACAAGCTAAACACCGGACTGTCAGGCTTCCTCTGATCCATCCTCCTTTCCGTTGTCACTGAGTGTGCACGTGGATGTTTTATAGTGCTCGCAACACCCGACTCTCTCTGCTGGACCGCAACGGATGAACCCGGGTGCTGCCCCATTCGGTGAATGGATGCAACCCCGGTCAAGCTAGCGGACGTCAACCCCTTCAGGTTCCTTTCAGGTAATTGACGAATCTCCATGAGCACTTTTGCCGCTTGCTCCTCGCTTGTATGTGATCACCCTGTTCTTGTTCCTCTGAAAAAGAGAGTGAAACACTAGAGTGACTCTGAGGAGAAAGAACCAGAATGGACCTTTCTCCAGGAACAACATACCGTGACACACGTTTCCAACGTTTTTCATCCCATTTGAAACACACAGAACAAAGATCAGTGCGAGTACAGAGAGAACAATTAACACAGAGATCATGAGAATCATAGGAAGATTTCCTCCTATTACAATTTGAACAATAATCATTCATTGTGAAATGTAAACAATCAAAGTACTCGCACTAATCCTTGAAAATAAAGATACATAATACAACAATCCATTATATTCATTAATAAATAATGATTTGAAAAGAAAAATTTTTCCAAAAAAAATTTTTTTCAGAAGAGCCCAAGTTCATAAAGGGAACCTGAGCCCAATGGATCCCAAAAAAAGCCTAAGTGTGGACAAAAATTTAAATTCATTTGAAAAAATTAATGAGACACTTACGGACAATAATAATGTATCTTACTATGAATAAGAGATGCAGAAGACAAATAATCACTATCAGCAGTAACTGTTGTCAACCTAAGCAAAAGTGTCAACAAACCGGAAACATGACTCCAGGCACTGAAACAAACATGGCCCGAAATCAGTCACCAATTAAAACACTATCTGATGCAAAACAGAGGCTTCCAGAGAAGAAACTGCAGAACATCAGATGGTAGATGCAGACCAAAACACCTAAACACCCCTAGGGTGAGGACGTAAACATGGGGAAAAAACAGAAATAAATCTGTTACCAAGCCAAAACTCCCAAGAAATTTTAGTAATAAACATTACAAAAAATATGCCAAAACATGGAAGAATAGCTAGGGGGGAATAAGGAAGATAGAGAGGAAACACTGATCAAACAATGGTACTTCATAGCAAGAATGACAACATCAGGGCAATGCCTTGAAAAAAGGCAACTAGAAATAATTTCATAAAATAACTATAAGTTACAGCCCTGAACATTTTCTTGCACTAAATTTTTTCCTCTCCTCCTTATGTATCCTCTTTATTTCCACCATTTCTCTCATGAAAATGTGTCTGGCGTCATGAAAACTGAGATTTGGAAGCACAAATAACAGAAGTGTGACTGTTTTGAGGGCCAAACAAAGAATGATAATTGGTGCCAATTTCGGGACCTACTTGACACTGCACATGCGCAGAGGAGTAAATATATGGAGGACCATATAGGACATGTATTTTTCAGTTTTTGATGCAAGTTTTGGGGATTGGGGGGGGGGGGGAGGGGCAAAATTTGTGTTTGGCCCTGAATTAAGGAGTTTAGCACCAGCTAAGTCTGGGTCATTGGTACAGTATAATAATATAATAATAAAGTGACATTATTCTGATTCCCAATGTATTGTTGTTCGTTCTATTTTTGTTTTGGGTTGGTGAGATAAAATGAAGAGTCATGTTTTCATAGTTCTTGAAATATGAACAGACTGTCGCCAAACTGTTCCAGGCTGAGTACCGCATATGTCAGTACTTTCCCAGATTTTGAAGGCAGTGCATATTCCTCTTTGTTGGTGTGTTTCCTCTGCACCTTGAAATTGTTTAGAACAATCTTAGAAAGTGTGTACCATCTTAATTGTTGGTAAGCTCACTGGGAGTTCTCCTGGTTCAGACCATTGTTATGTCACTCTCGTTGTGACGGTTAGTGCAGAAACACTATGAATTTTTATCATAAAACGTTAATCCCATTTAGTCTGAACAGAAAAGATTTTTAATTATAATATGACTTACTGTTAAACTCCATTGTTTACAAACTCTTTCAGAACTTTTAATTTTATAAGCTGTGAGATGGCATTTTATTTGTGAGAAATGATGGGTGAACTGGCCCATGGACGATTTAGCACCAGGTTATTTCTGGGATGATTTGGATACCCAAATGATTATTCTCTTTAATCATATTAAATGCAAAGTGGTTGATTTTCATTTGTACTTTCAGGCAAATTGGCCCTTGTTTTTACGCGACTAACAGGAAACGATTCATAGACTGAAAACGACTGGTCAAGGTGAGCAAATTCTTTGCCACACCTTTCATGTTTAACTAGCATGTGTCCTCACTGTCACATTCAATGAATGATCTATTTTTAATACTGGCATTTTCTGTTTTGTCCTGTTTTATCAGAAAATTTATTTTCTCAGTGGAGGTTAATCCACACATTACCACTTTTATGCCACAACTACACAGCGTGAGTGACACAAATTATAGAAGGGATGGCTTATCACATGTGAAAATTGTTACTTCAGTCTTAGTTGGAACATTGGTTGTGTTTCCAGCCAGTGAATATATTGCCAATGTGCAGGGTTTTTTCAACGTGCCTGACCCGTCAACCAAAAGCCTTTATTTTTATTTTTGCCTTATCTGTTGGTTTTATTTGTATATAATATGAATATTATATAAATTAGATTAAACATTATTTAATACTTCCGTCAAATTGCCTTTATATGATTATTTTTTTAATAAAACTATCCACAAACTTCACGTAATTTCAAGGTGGACTTAATTTTCACAAGGCAACTTCAGAGTTGCTTTTTATTGATTAAAGAGTGAAGTTTGTGCTGATTTGAGGTGGCTTCTTTGCTCAAGTCGCCCTGTTGGCTGTCTCTGTTTGTCACAATGCGGAAATTCCTGAATTGTAATATAAATATTTGCTGCCATTTTATCCATTTCCATTGTGGTTCTTAGAACACATGGGAAGACTGAGATATGAGGGATGGCATCTCCCATGATCAAAATGACTGGCTAGCTACATTCCTACCATTACTTATAGACATGTATGCATATATATTTATATGTTTATGAGTCGAGCTTTTGTTTCTAAGGCTGTATGTCGACTCATTACAAAATATTGTATCAGAGACAAGCTCTTGTTTGAGTCAGAAACGAGACAAGATAAAGCCATAGAAACAAGAGCTCAATTCTGATACAAGATTTTGTACTTAAACACAAGGTTCGGTATCCCCCACCAAGAAGTGGTTTACTACAAAGGGGACAAAGTTGAAAAAAGCGGAAAAAGGCCCGTAAATGGACAAAATCTGTTACTTGTGAATATTCTTTCCCCCATTGTGGTCTATCAGCATAACAAAGATCATTTATATCCAACATCTACTGACTGAGATATGAAGGTCCAAAGTTGTTATGGATAGATGATGTTATGGGAGAGTGTCTAGAGGCTAGAGGAAAACTCCCATTAATTGTGACAAGGCAAATCCACACAAACTTAACAAGTGCTGGACTGTCGTCCAATGCATACCCCCACCTGGTGTACCGCCTAGTGTGGGCATACCTATGACCAACAAATATTATAGGAAATAATAATTTACTTAAGTTATGAAAGTTATGAATATTCTCGGACGGACTCACATACGGACGGATGCACAGACAGACGGACAGACGCATGTAATCCAGTATACCCCCATTTTCTTCGAAAGTGGGGGTATAATTATCAAATAAAATAAAAAAAATTATCTGACAACACCGAAATTCATTCTAGTCTTGGGCAATGTTACAATTTAATTGCATATTAAGTTTCATTTAATTCCATAATGATTTACTTTACTCTCGTACGGACAGATGCACAGACGGATGGATGCAATCCAGTATATCCCCCCCCCCCCCCATTTTCTTCGAAAGTTTTCAACAATTTCCAAGTCAAAAGGTATGGTAAATTGTTTGGTGTTTGGAAGTTTTATGCAATGAGGCAGAAGCCTTTGTCATAGGCAAACTGCATGCCATATTCCACTGAAATCTGATAACCACAATCCAGTATACGCACCCCCCCCCCCCCCCCCATTTTCTTCGAAAGTTTTCAATAATTTCCAACAATTTCTAAGTCAAAAGGTATAGTAAATTGTTTGGTTTGGAAGTTCTATGCAATGAGGCAGAAGCCTTTGTCATAGGCAAACTGCATGCCATATTTCACTGAAATCTGATAACCCATACCTGAGATACAGGCTGAACAGACAAATAATGTTTATTTCCTACAATTTCTAAGTCAAAAAAAGGGGATAACTCTAAAAAGGAGAATGTGAGAAATATCGTTGAATCCTTTTTTAAAAGCCTATACCATAAGCAGTGTTCACAGCAAATTTCATTGCAACAGAACATTCGATACCCACGATACAGGCTGAACAGATAAAATTTGGCTCGGACGGACACAATTTCTAAGTGAACAAGTAATAAAAAAAAAAAAATAACTAGTGTGGGCATACCTATGACCAACAAATACTAGTGTGGGCATACCTATGACCAACAAATATTATAGAAAATAATAATTTACTTAAGTTATGAAAGTTATGAATTTTCTCAGACGAAATCACACACAGACGCATGTAATCCAGTATACCCCCATTTTCTTCGAAAGTGGGGGGTATAATAATTTCACTTCGAAGATAATATGATGCACATCCATACACTATGACACTTTAAATTGCAATGCCTGCAATTCAGAATAAAGACTAAAAATGGGCTTCCAGCACTCCAACAACAAATTTAAATTCCTATTGTTACCATTACCTCAGTGAATTGTGACTTTCAACCATCAGTTTACCAAATCTGGAATAGTCATTGTTTTGCAGCTTCACAGAAGCTTCTTCTGTTCTTGAGATTTCTGAAATGACGTGACGAATTCTACGGAAGGTCTCCTCATCCATTTTACTTTTCATTGCTGAAAATGGAACAAAAATGTAGAGTACTCCACTATAAAGGAGAAAACATCATCAGCACTTGCTTGTTTCAATCACTGAGCAACCCAAACTTATCCTCTACCTGTTTCTCTTACAAATCAATTTCACATTTTCAGTATACCTGTTCATAGATCCTAGTCAAACCAATCGGCACACAATACACTAGATTAGGCCTAAAAAAGTTTAAAATCTGTTTCTTGGGCCCACCCACATGGTTCTTTTGGCAGCTGCGTGCTCTCTTTTTATAACCAAAGCAAACTTGAAAAAAAAAATTAAATGGTTTTTGTCTGATATTTTACCCAATTTAATAAAATTGGTAAAATTGTCCCTTGAGTGCAACAAGGCTCTGAACATTAACTTTTGATAGCAAAGAAATAATTACAAAAATAAATGAAAGTGTCAATGACACTGTAGCTCAACTTGTGTAAGACATGTACATGTATAGTATGTGGCACAGTAATGGCACACATCTAGGTAATGACCTGATAACAAAGGTACATGTAAAGTATTGTAAAGGTCTGTACATAAATACTGACCATAGCCTGTAACAAATGTACAGGTAAAGTATTGTAACGGTGGGTGACAGTTAGATGCTAAACTAAAAAAGAAATCTCCATGGGGTAAATGTTACAATGGGGATCCTTGTATGGTGCACCATAAGCCAAATGTTAGTAAATGTTTTGGTCTGTTTGATTCAAACCCTTCTAAGGTTGATTCATACTAATTAATAAATATTTGTCCAGTCCTTCTTAAAATATAGGTATTTGAATTTTTTATCTTTAGCTCGTAGGGTTCCCACGGGTGAGGTTTTATTTTTTTCATTGGAAATAGAAACTCGGATTGTGCTAATAATGTTTACCCTCCCCAAACAACACCAAATTATTATTTATTATTTATTGGTGTTTAAGGTCACATACTTATGCACAATGGCTAATCATGACAATGACAATTTTACGGGTGGAGGAAGCCGGAGTACCCAGAGAGAACCACCGAGAAACGACGAGCAGCTGCCAGCTCCCCAACATCATAACTCCCCACTGCAGCACAAGCAGGGTTAGATTGGTTGAAGACATGTGCACCATCGACGTGCAGTACGCCTTAGTACACGGCATCATCGTGCCCCCACATGGACAATCGGGGTTAAGAACAGTACCAGATATTAACACAGGAACTTGACTTCAAGACATTTGAATATACACATCATATAAAAATTTATTGACGTCAGAACTTTCATATAGAAGTTCCATACAAAAAAACTGATTGCATCTAATTTCAGTACAAAATGGCCACTGGCTGCCATCTTGAATTTTGAACTGCACCAAAAAACACCCGTTCTCGTCCCACAGTGGTAACAAAGGTACCCATGAAGTTTCATAAAAATCGGTTGATAAATACGGCCTGTAGCCAGAGCCGTGTTAGAGGATGGGCAAACGTCCAGATGGACGACGGGCCATGACAAAACCTCAAATTTTATGTCAAAGTTGAGCTAAAAATAAACTCATCAACCCCTTCCAAAGGAAAAGACATCAATAAATATAGAAGTTCTGTACAAAAAAATCTAATTGCACATAATTTCAGCACAAAATGGCCAATGGTAGCCATCTTGTATTTTGGACCAAACCCCAAAATACTTGTTCTTGTCCCACGGTGACAACAAAGGTACCCAAGGAGGTTTTGTGAAGATCAGTTCATAAATATGGTCTCTAGCCAGTGTTGTATTGAAATGTGCACTTACTTTGTATAAGTAGCACTGAATAAATCAAAGTTTGTCTAATTGCCTGCAGATGGCCATCTTGAAATTTCAGACTGTACCCAAAAACACTCGTTCTCGTCCCAAGGTGATAACAAAGGTACCCAAGAATTTTCGTGAAGATCGGTTTAAAAATACAGCCTCTAGCCCGAGCCGTATTGACATGTGCACTTACTGTGTGTATAAGTAGCACTGAATAAATCAAAGTTCACCTAATTTGCATAATTTCTGCACGCGAAAAAAACCTGTGTTATATGTGATGTATTCCATGTTACTAAACATTCATTGAAAAATTTATTCAAATCAGAACCTTCATATATGTGCACTTACTGTGTATAAGCAGCACTGAATAAATTAAAGTTAATCTAATTTGCATAATTTCTGCACCCGTATTATATGTGATGTATTCCATGTTACCAAACAATCATACAACAATTTATTCAAATCAGAACTTTCATACAGAAGTTCTGAACAAAAAACTGATTGCACTAATTTCAGTACAGAATGGCTGCCAGCAGCCATCTTGAATTTCAGACTGCACCCCAAAAACACTTGTTCTTGTCCCACAGTGATAACAAAGGTACCAAGAAGTTTCGTAAAGATAGGTTCATAAATACAGCCTCAAGCCCGAGCTGTATTGAATTGCTGACAGACAACGGGCCATGACAAAACCTCAAATTTGACTACATCAAAGTTGAGCTAAAAATAAAATAAAAAAATGCCTGTATGCAATTTTACAAAACATGGCCGGAGAAACAGAAGATCTACTTTATGGTGTCTTATTTCTGATAGTTACACCAATAACAAGTGATACACTTTTATGTGATACCTGGAAATTATATTTCCTATTTCTCATCACTTTTTGAAATCAAAGAGATGAAAATTACTAATTACATTTTACAAAACATCAGGCACCCTGAACAGTATCTTTCCTATTTGTTACAGGAAGGGTTTTTTAAAGTGGGTTTGTCAGTGAATAGAATATCTGATACTTGCTGACTTATGATATGGAGATTATTGGCAGGGTTTGTACACATTTTGAGGGAATATCAAGTACTATTCCTGTTTTTTTCAGTACTAAAGGAAGGAAATCCTAGTACTTGTCTGTTGTGTTTTTCCAGCATTAAACAGAAATAACTCCAGTATTTTTCCAGTGTTTAAGAAATAAATGAAGATCATTTGTGAACATTCCCTGTGTTTTTCCAGTACTAAATTAAGAAAATTTCAGTACTTTTTTTTTGTTTTTTCCCAATATGAAATGAAAAAACTTCCAGTACTTTGCATATAAATATTATATTGTATAGGTACAATACCTCTAGGGCCCAGCGAATTGTAAACTTCACTTCAATTCAATTCTCGAATCAGTTTGGACTAGTTTTGGGAGGTTAACTGAAAATACAACTCGGTGTTGGTTATTTAAAAAATATTATATTAAAAACACCGACTGAACTGAACATGAGATAACCGTCAGTCAGGACATGCACAGTTATTTAACTGCACAATCTTGAACGCTGTCACTTTGTGTAATGTGTTAAATAAAAAGGGTAGAAATCACAGAAAAAAATCAGAGTCCGGTAGGCCTAATTAATTACTTTTCTAGTCCCATAATATAATTGTATTTACATATTAAATAAACTTTCTTTCGAATGACAAATGAATGAAATAATAATGAAAGTGTCAATGACACTGTAGCTCAACTTGACAAACTTGAACTTGGTAAGTTATAAATGAAATGGCAAAATTGAAGATCATTGGTACCAATGTTATTTGATTTCAACATAACAGCATTGTGTGTGCACAACGTCAGAGTAATCCATGCATTTTTAAATGTAAACTGTAAGACTAGCTAAAGGAAGAATGTTGATACACAACTGCAGTATGTTCAGAGGTTATTGTAAATGGCAACATTTTTCACAGAAATGAATGCTTATCAACAGCTCTTATCTAAAGTTCTTGCATAATGAGCACACCAAGTTCAAAAACAATCCTATGATAAATGTGGCCAGTAGGCCTGTCAAAGAATGTTGATGCACAAATGAAATAAATTCAAAGATTGTTGCTAACAGCAACAGTTTTTGATCGAAATGAAAAGAAAATCAATAGCTCCTATCTTTGTCACCTTGCATAGGCACACAAAGTTTCAACAACAACCTGATAATGAATGTGTCCTCTGATGCATGCCAAAGGAAGATGTTAATGCACAAAGTAGAAGGTCACTGCTTGTGGCAATGGGTTTTTTATGGAAATTCATAAATATACCCTGCAGAGAGTGCAAAAGGGATAAGTTGATGCACAAATGCAGTAAGTTCAAAGGTTGGTGATAACGACAATAAATTTTTATGGAAATGAAAAAAAGCAATAGCTCACATCTAGGGGTCACACGGAACACACATACCAAGTTTCAAAGTGATCCGATCATAAATGTGCCCTGCTGTGTTAAAGAGAAATATTGAGGTCTGACTAAGTTCAGGTCAGCGGCAACATTTTTTGACTGAAATGGAAGAAAATCGACAGCTCCCATATAGATGTCACCCCACACAAGCTTACCAAGTTTGCAAGCGATCCAATCATAAATGTGCCCTGCAGGGTGTGTCAAAGGGAAATATTGATGCTTAACTGCACTAAGTTTTTACTAAGTTCATTGAAGGTCATTGCCAGTGGCAACATTTTTTGATGGAAATCGATAGCTCCCATCTAGAGGTAACCCCAAACAAGCATTCCAGGTTTCTAAGCAATCCGATCATAAATGTGCCCTATAAGGTGTGCCAAAGAGAAATATTGAGGTCTTCTGACTAAACTAAGTTCTAAGAACATTGGAAACGGCAACATTTTTGACGGAAATGGAAAAAAATCAATAGCTCCCATCTAGAGGTCACCCCAAATAAGCATAACAGGTTTCAAAACAATCCAATCATAAATGTGCCATGTAGGGTGTGCCAAAGGGAAATATTGTGGTCTGACTAAACTAAGTTCTAAGAACGTTGGCTGCGGCAACATTTTTTGATGGAAATTGAAGAAAATCGAAGGCTCCCATCTAGAGGTCACCCCAAACAAGCATACCAAGTTTCAAAGTGATCTGATCATAAATGCGACCTGTGAGGTGTGCCAAAGGAAATTGTGAACATTCGTACTGTCGTACGTATGTAAGTACGCCGACGGACGAGAAGTAATGGCAATAGCTCAGCCTGACTTTGTCAAGTTGAGCTAAAAATCACCACATTCAGTGTGAGATTGAAAGCGCCACCAGGTTTTGGACAAAAATAAAACAAACATCAAATTACCAAAATGACCACACACTTCACTTGAATGCAATATCCATGAAACTGCTGTCCACCGTCAGTAATTTATTTCTATGTATATGTGTTGGAATGGAATTAAAAAAAAACAGTTGTACACTATACTTGCACCAATATTTTCAAGACTGCAGGCCAAGATTCAGGACTTTCAATATCAATACATGAAACTCAACCCAATATTCATTAATTTTCATGACCTGCAACACCAACGGTAAAACACTGTATCTATAAAATGATCAATTTATAAAATGCGGTTTCCTTTGCTGAACTGGAACTTACCACTTGCTCCGCATTTATACTGTCCAATATATTTATTTCCACATGTATTTTTGAAAGCTTTAACCTCAGAATAGGTTTCAAATTCACAGTTGAAGTCCAATAAAAATTAGGGTTACAATGACATAAATGAGCGATTTTTACTTTGTAAAATTTTTAGGGTCGGTATAATTGTTTTGGGTCAGTGGGGATACCCCAAACAAAGGGATTTTTTTTCTTTGGCCCGACATTTCACAACATTATATCTTCAGCATTTTATTACCCATGTTGTGCATTGCTACCACAGCATTTTCCTCTTGTCTTGGTGGGAAGGGTGTAGGGCTGCCATTGCTATTCAACTGTATATCCAGTGCTCTGCAGAATTTCTGTACGAGAAAAAACCTGTGTTATATGTGATGTATTACATGTTACTAAACATTCATTCAAAAATTTATTCAAATCATAACCTTCATATAGAAGTTCTGTACCAAAAACCGATTGTAACTAATTTTGGTACGAAATGGCCGCCGGCAGCCATCTTGAATTTCGGACCGCACCCCTAAACACTCGTTCTCATCCCAAGGTGATAACAAAGGTACCCAAGAAGTTTCGTGAAGATCGATTCTTAAGAACAGCCCCCTAGCCTGAGCAGTATTGACATGTGTACTTACTGTGTATAAGTAGCACTGAATAAACCAAAGTTCATCTAATTTGAATAATGTCTGCACGAGAAAAAAAACCTGTATTGTATGTGATGTATTCCATGTTACTAAACATTCATACAAAAATTTATTTAAATCAGAACTTTCATACAGAAGTTCTGTCCAAAAAACTGATTGCACCAATTTTGGTACAAAATGGCTGCTGGCGGCCATCTTGAATTTTGGACCGCACCCCAAAACAGTCGTTCTCATCCCACGGTGATAACAAAGGTACCCAAGAAGTTTTGTAAAGATCGGTTCATAAATACGGCCTCTAGCCTGAGCCGTATAGAGGTTGTGTACAAAAAACTGATTGGACCTAATTTCGTACAAAATGGCTGCTGGCAGCCATCTTGAATTTTGGACTGCACCCAGAAACACTCATTCTCGTCCCAAAGTAATAACAAAGGTACCCAAGAAGTTTCGTGAAGATCAGTTCATAAATACAGCCCCTTGCCCGAACCGTATTGACATGTGTACTTGCTGTGTGTAAGTAGAACTGAAATGAAAAGTGTCAATGACACTGTAGCTCAACTTGTGTAAGACATATACATATATAGTATATTACACAGCAATGACAAACATCTAGGTAATGAGCTGATAACAAAGGTACATATAAAGTATTGTAACAGTCTGTACATAAATGCTGACCGTAGCCTGTAACAAATGTATAGGTAAAGTATTGTAAAGGTGGCGACAGTTAGATGCTAAACTAGAAAAGAAATCTTTTGAGATCCAGAGTGGCTATGACTGAACCCCAAAATATTTGTTCTCATAGCACAGTGATAACAAAGGCACCCAAAAACACTTGTTCCTGTCCCAAGGTGATAACAAAGGTACCAAAGAAGTTTCGTGAAGATCGGTTCCTAAATACAAACTCTTGCCCGAGCCGTATTGACATGTGCACTTACTGTGTATAAGTAGCACTGAATAAACCAAAGTTCATCTAATTTGCATAATTTCTGCATGAGAAAAAAACCCATATTATATGTGATGTATTCCATGTTACTAAACATTCATACAAAAATTTATTAAAATCAGAACTTTCATACAGAAGTTCTGTACAAAAAACTGATTGCACTAATTTTGGTACAAAATGGCTGCTGGTGGCCATCTTGAATTTTGGAATGCACCCAAAAACACTCGTTCTCATCCTACGGTGATAACAAAGGTACCCAAGAAGTTTCGTGAAGATCAGTTCATAAATACGGACTCTAGGCGGAGCCGTGTTGACGCTGCGAGCCATATTGACATGTGCACTGATTGCATACAAGTAGCACTGAATAAATCAAAGTTTCTCTAATTTGCATAATATATGCACGAGAAAAAAAAAGTAATATATGTGATGTATTCCATGTTACTAAATATTCGTACAAAAATTTATCCATATCAGATGTTTCATATAGAAGTTCTGTACAAAAAACTGATTGCACCTAATTTCGGTACAAAATGGCCACCAGTGGCCATCTTGAATTTTGGACCGGATTCCAAAACACTTGTTCTCATCCCACGGTGATAACAAAGATATCCAACAAGTTTCGTAAAGATTGGTTCATAAATATGGCCTCTAGCCCGAGCCGTATTGGCATTTGCAGTTACAGTGCTGAAAGTAACACTAAATAGATCAAAGTTAGTCTAATTGGCATAATTTATGCACGAGAAAAAAACCTGTATTATATGTGATGTATCC
This sequence comes from Pictodentalium vernedei, assembly GCA_031216915.1. NCBI lineage: Eukaryota > Metazoa > Mollusca > Scaphopoda > Dentaliida > Dentaliidae > Pictodentalium > Pictodentalium vernedei. The sequence goes on along the minus strand of CM062296.1, from coordinate 507,148,518 downwards.
CATGGTACTAAACATTCACACAAAAAATTATTCAAATCAGTGCTTTCATATGGAAGTTCTGCGCAAAAATCTGATTGAACCTAATTTTGTATAAAATGACTGCCAGCGGCCATCTTGAATTTCAGACCAAACCCCAAAACACTTATTCTCGTCCCACGGTGACAACAAAGGTACCCAAGAAGTTTCTTAAAGATCGGTTCATAAATACGGCCTCTAGCCCAAGCCGTATTGGCATTTGCACTTACAGTGCTGAAAGTAACACTAAATAAATCAAAGTTAGTCTAATTTGTATAATTTACGCACGAGAAAAAAATATGTATTACATTTGATGTATCCCATGGTACTAAACATTCATACAAAAAATTATTCAAGTCAGAGCTTTCATATGGAAGTTCTGCACAAAAATCTGATTGCACCTAATTTTGTACAAAATGGCTGCCAGTGGCCATCTTGAATTTCGGATCGGACACCAAAACACTAGTTTTCATCCCACAGTGATAAAAAAAAGGTACCCAAGAAGTTTCGTAAAGATTGGTTCATAAATACGGCCTCTAGCCCAAGCCGTGTTGACGGTGCGACGGACGGATGGACAGATGGATGACGGGCCATGACAACACCTCAAATTTGGCTTCGCCAAAGTTGAGCTAAAAATCAAAGTTCATCTAATTTGCCGAATTTCTGCACGAGAAAAAAAACCTGTCTTACATATGATGTATTCCATGTTACTAAACATTCAGACAAAAATTTATTCAAATCAGAACTTTCATTCAGAAGTTCTGTACAAAAAACTGATTGCACAAACTAAGGTACAAAATGGACTGCACCCAAAAACACTCATTCTCGTCCCACGGTGATAACAAAGGTACTCAAGAAGTTTCGTAAAGATCGGTTCATAAATACGGCCTCTAGCCTGAGCGAATTGAATTGTTAATGGACAGATGGATGGATGGATGGAGATAGACAGATGGACAGATGGACGACGGGGCATGGCATAACCTCAAATTTGACTTCTGTCAAAGTTGAGCTAAAAATTTGACTTACGTAAAAGTTGAGCTAAAAATGGTAGCATCCATTTTATTCATAAGATAACTTCTAAAGGGCTGCAAGACTGGTGTAGAAGATTCTCCTCACCATTTACAATGGTAGCGTCCATTCGTTGACAGGTTAACTTCATTGATAATGATTGACAATAGGTGGCGCCAAGGAAAAGGACATTTTGAGGATCATAACAGCTATAAATGGCAAGGATTCTCATCGTTTAAAAATAAAATGGGGTTATCTGCTCCTGTCACATGCACAATGACAATTGATGATCAACATGGGTGCAAAGTTTGAACAATAAAGCAAGTAAAATATTCGAGTAGGCGACACAATAGTGTAATGTTTTAAGTACTAAAAGGGGGCATAACTCTGGAAATACAAAACAGAGTTACCTGCTCTTGTCACATGCACAACAGCAATTGGTGATCACCATGTATGCAAAGTTTGAACAATATAGCATGTAAAATGTTGAAGGAGTAGGCGACACAGTACTGTAATGTTTTAAGTACTAAAAGGGGGCATAACTCTGAAAATACAAAATGGAGTTACCTGCACTTGTCAAATGCACAACGGCAATTACTGATCAACATGTTTGCAAAGTTTGAACAATGTAGCATGTAAACCTTTGGGGGAGTAGGCGACACAAAAATTGTTTATGGACAGACAGACAGACACACAGACAGACAATGCCATATCATAATACGTCCACCAAAAAATGACGAGCGTATAAAAATACTGGATATTTATACATGTATTGCACAAATGCTGCTCTACCTTTGTATACTATGAGGGATTTGTTGACTGCCATCTCCTGTGCAAGGGTGTATAATTTTTTTAATTTTTCAATCAGAATGTCAATAAACGGACAAATTTTCCCAGCCCTGTCAAAATCATCATCATGCCTGGGGAATGATTCAGTGTTATCTGCAACATGAAAAAATATCCATATTTGTAACCACCAGACACAACTCATTATATGCCTCAAAGTTAGTTTGTCCAATAAGAATGCTGGAATACCATCTAAGAGTTCTGCCCAGGGGTCAGCCTGGCGGCTGATTTTAGGGAAAATGCCTCTAGAGACTTTAGGGAGAAGTCAGGGGCCAGTAGGGAGGAGTCAGTGGACATAAAGGAGAAGTCAGTGAAAGACATAAAACATATATAACACTGTGACAAAATAAATGTACATAGAAAACACAACAATAGCTAACATGATGAATTGTGGAGAAAAAAAATAAATAAAAGTTATACAAACATACAGACACAAAACTAAGTCAGACAGTATAGAGAATGTAAGTTAAAATCCCACCCCCATCCCCTTACAAAAAACTGTGTCTTTCATGGTCTCTGAAAGCTCTAATTCTTTCTTTACTAGGTATTGTGTGTGTGTGTGTGTGTGTGTGTGGAGGGGGGGGGCTAGTTTTGCAACAGACTCAAGGCAAAAATCATTTTTCACTAACTTGAAACTTTTGAGATAATTTATGCAAATACATTGTGCTCAGGAAATCAGCTTACCGGTATATTACACAGGTGCGTTGCCCTGGAAAGGGAGTTACTGTGACACTGACTGGCGCCAAATACATCTTCTTATGTGCAAATGCAATGTATTGTTATGTTTGTACAACGATAACCGAAACTGAAAACCCGACTCTTTGACTGAAACTTGAACCAACATGAATTTTGAAAACCGCCCATCTCTATTCCCTAACAGTGATGACTATGGTAACTATGCAGCTGATTTTCTATTTGATCAAAGCAGTGGGTTTGAAATTTAGTATTACCTATTGTGAGAGTGTTCTTCAAAAAAAAATATTTCAAGTGTTTAAAATAAATTTAAAGTTCACAAAAGGGGGTGGGTCATTCATGGTTTCTGAATACCCTAATGGAATTGAAAAGCGTAGTTAAAAAAGTTTTCGATATCCTTCGTTAATTAAGTGTTATTAACAATTTGAGTTAATTTCTTTCTTAGGTAAATGACAAAATATTTCAGTTGTCTCTCTTCCCTTCTGCACTGGGTAATAATACCCATACACTGTACAGAAAAATGACAATTTCTGCCCACCATATGATATATGATAAGGAACATGCACACCAGATTTCGTTTAATTTGGTCAAGTAGTTTGTGAGAAGAAGTCTATACTGTAAAGTTTACGTCAGATGGATGCCGACTGACAGACGGAAAGTGATTAGCAAAGCTCCCCTTGAGTTTTACTTCTTAAAAAAACTCCGACACCGACTTGAAAATTCACCACCGACCTACCTCTATTGGGCAAACTTGAATCTGACCCCCCTAGAGATGATGTATACCAAATGTTAAAGGATTCTAACTGGTGGATCTGAAGAAGAAGATTTTTAAAGAAATTTCCTCATATTGCACTAAGTTCAAATTCGGGGTCCCATAGGGAGCCCAAATATTAACCGAGGAACTCGATTTGAACAAACTTGAATCTGGTCCCCCTAGAGATGATGTATACAAAATATGAGAAGATTCTGACTGGTGAATCTGAAGAAGATTTTTAAAGAATATTCCACGTATTGCACAAAGTTAAAATTTGGGCTCCCATATTAACCCAGTGACTCGATTTGAACAAACTTGAATCTGACCCCCCTAAAGATGCTGTATACCAAACATAAAAGGATTCTGACTAGTGGATCTAAAGAAGAAGATTTTTAAAGAAAATTTCTCAAATTGCACCAAGTAAAAGTTTGGGCTCCAATAGAGAGCCCAAATACTAACTCAGGGACCTGATTTGAACAAACTTGAATCTGACTCTCCCCCCACCCCTCCCCCAGAGATGTTGTATACCAAATATGATCCACATTCTGACTGGTGGATCTGAAGAAGATTTTTAAAGAAATTTCCTCATATTTCACTAAGTTATAATTTGGGCTCCTACAGGAAACCCATTTATTAACCCCAGGACTCGATTTGAACAAACTTGAATCTGCCCCCCCCCCCTACAGATGTTGTATACCAAATATCAACAGATTTCAACTAGTGGATCTGAAGAAGAAGATTTTTAAAGAATATGAATATTCCACATATTGCACTAAGTTAATATTCGGGCTTCAATAGAGAGCCCAAATCTTAACCCAGGGACTACATTTGAACAAACGTGAATCTGACCCCCCTAGAGATGTTTATAACAATTATGAAAAGATTCTGACTGGTGGATCTGAAGAAGAAGATTTCTTTTTAATTTTTGAAAAAATTTATGGGTGATATCAAAGTTATGCTCCTTGAGGTGCCCTCTGGCAACTTTGTTTGAAGAACAGTGAATTGACATATGATGAAGAACATGCACACCGAATTTGGTTCAATTTTGTCCAGTAGTTTGTGAGAAGTCGATAACGTAAAGTTCATGATGGACGACAACGCACAGCTAGTGATAAGTTAAGCTGCCTTCAGTGAGCTAAAAAAGTTTGGTTCACATCGGCTCAGTAGTTTCAGAGAAGAAGATAAAAATGTGATTTCCCATAATTGCGGCCATGTTTGCAACCCGGGGGTCACAGTGATCGAGCATGCAAAGTTTCAAAACATTTGGCCTTGTAGTTTCAGAGGAGATTTTTGAAAATCCACCAACCAAAATCAAAGAATGCCTCTGGCAGCCATGTTTTTCATCTGACGGGAACAAAATGAGGATCGTTTGTAGAGGACCTCCCATAGACCATTCTTGTCAAGTTTGGTTCACACTGGTTTAGTGGTTCCAGAGAAGAAGATGAAAATGTGAAAAGTTTACAGATGACAGACAACAACGGACGCAAAGTGACAGCAAAAGCTTGCATGGACTTTTAGGCCAGGTGAGGTAAAAAGATTTGGTAAGAGATGTAGCCTGCAGGATGTGTGAATTTTATTTATTATTTTTTATTTCACGTGGTGACTGGTTAATCTAGAACAGCTTTAGGAACTAGTGGATTGGGAGCATGGGGGTGAGGGATATGGGCCTGAAAGCTATAGCAAGAGATTACACAGCTAAATTGGAATAAAATTTGAGTAATAAGACTCCATGAATGGCTCTGAAAGGTACTTGGGTCATATATACTGCACCAGCAGAAATAAGTTGTAGGATAAGCACAAGAAAAGTGTGATCACATTTCACTCAGCGATAATTCCATTTTGTTCAAATCAATTTGAGCCAAAATTTTAACTTTGTTTAATTAGAGGAATAGTCTTTAAATATCTTCTCCATCAGATCCATCACCAATTATCTTTTGATATCTGGTATACAGCATCCTTATGGGGGTCAGATACAAGTTTGTTCAAATTAAGTGCCTGTGTTCTTATTACAGAAGCATGAATTTTCACTTGAGTTCAGTAGGAATATTCTTTCATAATCATCTTATTCAGTCAGATCCTCAGTCAGAATCTTTCGATATTTAGTATACATCATCCTTAGTGGGGGTCAAATTCAGGTTTGTTGATTCAGGTTTGTTCAAATGAAGTCTGTGGGTACAAATTTGGACTCCCAATGGGTCACAGATTTTAACTTTGTGCACTCTGAAGAATATCCTTCAGAGATCTTCTTCAGATTTACCAAGATGAGCCTTGCATTTTTTCACCAATGATTTCTTGAATTAACAGGGCTTATTCAAGCCTCATTGGGAAAGGGTCCAGGTCCCATGCCATTGGAAATAATTTGTGTCGTATGGCCCAATTGGGGAAATTTGGGAAAATCAATTACATGATCATTTCTACAGAAACAAAAACATTCACTAGATCAGTGATGCCCAGTCATATAAGAAGGATCATGCAATTAATAATTAAGTCGCTTCCTATAATATGAATTTGAACTGTGAGACATTTTGCATGGTAGTGAACATCTCAGATGTCTGTGATCACTCAGTTACTATGGTAATTGAGTTAATTCCCATGCTTGGCATGGCATGTTAATCAGATTATGTCCCTTGCATTGGGCAAGCACAAAAGATTTATTGATAGTTTCAGTTTCCGCAACTCTTCTGCATTCGATTTGCCTTTTGTGGCCAAGCGATGTTTATTGAAATTTGTCTGATTAAAATGGGTCTAGAATTTGGAATTTTTTAGCAGCTAATTGGGTAAAATAACACTTACGGGCCAATGGGAATGGGTCCCATAATTGGAACCTGTAGACACTGAGAATTATCCCTGATTGAATTTAAATGAATTTTTCATTAAATCTAGTCATGGCTGCTTCACAGCAGCCATGACTAGATCTGATGAAAAAATATCTTGAAAATACTCAGCGAGTTAAGAGTTAATAGGATGTTTATATAACAAATCAAGTACGGGTAGTCATCTACACAAAAAACATTTGGCTATTATTATTATTTTAAAGAAATAAACAGTAGCTGGAACACATCATCATAATCTAATGAAAGTAATTCTTTAAAATAATAATAATAAATAAATGTTTACAACCTGTTTCATTTCTTATTGTTTTATGGAAGTATATTGAGGGAGATTTCAAATTTGTACTGATGGTCAACGACCCAGGAACCCTGTTGGAAAACTTTGCTCTCAATTCACCATGTCACAAAATTTCGAGATCCTGGCTTAACCCTTAAAGGCCTATTTCTGACTTTTACAACCTCAGACAGGTGCCCTTAACATGCCATCATGAGTAGGTCCTGCTGACAATAAACAAATCACAAGGCAGTAGTTTCTAGCCAAGTTTTGGCTGCTTGTTAAGGCAGCCAAGACTTGACTAGAAAGTTAAAAAATTTATAGTAATTTATATATTTTTTATACTTACCAATGACCCAGACTTAGCTGGTGCTAACTCTAACAAAACCAGGGCCAAACACAAATTTTGCCCCCCAATCCCCAAAATTTGCATCCAAAACAAAAAGAAATCATGTCCTAAATGACCTCCATACTACGCCTCTACTGCGCATGCGCAGTGACGCAGACGTCCCGAAATTGGCGCCAATTATCATTCTTACTGGCAGTGCCTGGTCAGCGCTATGTACTCAGCGGGGAGGCAAGAGTTCCCAACTCCAGGGAGGGCCATCCCCGTCTGGGTCATTGGTAAGTATAAAAAATATATAAATTACTATAAATTTTTTAACATTTTTATACTGTACCAATGACCCAGACTTAGCTGAATAGTAAACAGGCTGGAGGGCCTAGGACATAGAGGAAAATCCAATAAGCTCAACTATATAGTAAAGAGGTAACCCCTTAAGGAGAAAAGGAGTATTAGGCTTTACATGTATCTTTCTTATTTAATATTAAATTAGAAAGATACACTACCCTTAATAATTGAGCACAATAACATTCATGTTCTCTATTAACATCCAGTATAACCCTTATACTAATTATTTTTAAAGCAAGCCAATAAATAAAGTAGTCCAGAGAATTGAGACTCTTTATAGTCATTTAAAAGTGTCCGAGTATTGTATATTAAAGCCCGTTTGACACTTGACATATACAAATGCTTCACACCGAGCTACACTTTAAAAATAAGACATGAATGAATTTAAACATTAATATTACACTTTAAAACCATCCCGGAAGCGACTCAGAAATACTGACTTGGAGGAGGCATTCCCTTGCTTTTCACTATAAAGCAGGTGACCTAAGGGAACACCCGCCCCCCCCCCCCCTTCCCCTTGCCCTGGGTCAAATAGCCCAGAGCGAAGAGGGCAGCCGGACGGAGTCACTGCCGGAACAGAAAGCCTGCATAACTATAGTTGCAACTGTTTAGTGGACGACATTCTGAGCAACAGATAACGGACCTAAACAATGCAGGTCTCCAGAAATGGACTCAATATTTCTGAGATAAAAATTTGTAAATGTGGATGGCTGAGACCAATAAGCAGCCTTCATTAAATCTGTAATAGCAACACTATTAGCATAAGCCCAGGAAGTAGAAAGAGCTCTTACTTCATGAGCAGAAATCTTAAGCACAGACTGCTGAGAAGAAGATAAATCTTCATAAGCAGTACGGATAGTTAACTGAATCCATCTAGCAATAGAATGGACTGAAATGTCCTTTCTATTAGGCATCAAAGACAGAAAGAAACGTTTCTGTCCCTTTCTGATAAACTGAGATCTCTGTTTATAGATACGTAGTGCTCTAACAGGACAGAGTAAAGGCCTACGCCCGTCTGAAGACGGAAGAGCCTTAATAACAATAGGTTCCGGATATTTATTAGGAGCCTGATTCTTAGCTAAAAAACCCACATTAGTAGTGAAGGTGATAGTGTTCCCAACACTACGATAATGAGAATCATCCACCGATAGTGCATGAAGCTCACTGACTCTTCTAGCAGAAGAGAAAGCTAAGAGAAAAGCTGTCTTATAAGATAAGAATTTGAAATCTACTGTCCCAAGAGGTTCAAATGGCTTTTCCTTCAATTTAAGGAGAACCCAAGCTAAATTCCACTTAGGAATTAATCTAAGAGTTCTGGGTCTATTTATCGAAAAGTTTCTAACCAACTTCGATAAAGAGACATTAGATCCAATTTGTAAACTATCATGATGTGCATAGGTATCAGATAACATAGATCTATAACCCTTTATAGTAACAGGCTGCAGTTTGATTTCGTCAAACAAGTATACTAGAAAGTTTGCAATGTCTGGTATAGAGGGAACGAATATATCTACAGAATAATCTCTACACCAACGACGAAAAACCTTCCACTTAGCTGCATAGTTTAGCGAAGAGGAGGTCCTCCTACAGTTAGAAATCGCGTCCACTGCTCGTCCTGTAAAGTGCTTGCCATGCAAGAAGGACCGCACAACGGAAAAACGTGAATGTTGAGACCTTGCGGGTTGTGATGGAGTTGGCGCGATTTCCCCTGCGAAAGAAGATCCTCCCGTGGAGGAAGCTTCCGCGGTAGGTCCCACAACAGACACCTGAGTAGATTTATCCACGGTCTCTGTGGCGACAGAGATGCTACCAACAGAATCTTGCATTGAGATTGTTTTATCTTTAGCAATACTTGTTGAATTAACGGCGCTGGAGGATACGCATATCCTATCATTCCGTCCCAAGGGATCGACAGAGCGTTTACTGCAAATGCTCTTGGATCCGGACACAGAGACACATAGGTCTGCAACTGATTGTTGAGATGTGTCGCAAATAAGTCTATCATTGGCCGTTCCCATTGGTAGCAAATCTGATTGAATACTTGTTTGTTGAGAGTCCACTCCGACGGCAACAAGCGACCCTTTCGTGAAAGGGAGTCTGCTAGCACATTCAGACGACCCGGTATGTGACGGACCGAAAGAAGAACGTGATGTTCTAACGCAAACAGAAGGATTCTTTCCATTAGATTGAACAACGGAACTGAATGAGTGCCTCCCTGATTCCGTATATACGCCACTACTGTCATATTGTCGGATAGGATTTGGACATGAGCATCGTGCATAATGTCCATCCAGTGACGTAACGCAAGCCAAATTGACATCATTTCCTTGATGTTTATGTGCTTGCACAGGAATTGCGGATCCCAAAGACCCTGGCATCTCGAATCCGTTGGGATTAATGATGCACCCTAACCTGTTTGACTGGCCTCCGTCATAACGGTAAAACTCGGATCCGGCAACTGCAGCGGAACTCCTTGAGTTAACCACTGAATGTTTGCCCAAGTCTGAATCTCTTGTTTCACTTGATCTGACAAGAGAACGTCTACATCGAGCGAATGAATTTTCACACTCCAATTCTGAGTCAGGAAGATTTGAAGAGGACGTGTGCGTAACCGCCCCATCGGAATGAGATCCGCGGCGGCTCCGCACAGACCTATCAGTCTCATAAATTCTCTCGCCGTGACTTTGTCTGCGTGCAGACAATAGCGAGCGTAACAACTGACTAATTTCGCTCTGGTTAACGGCAGACGAACGAGATTGTTGTGCGTCTCGAAGCTCATTCCCAGATGAGTGAATGACTTGGACGGCACCAGATCCGACTTCTCCTCGCTTACTATAAAACCGAGACGTCGGAGCAATAGAAGAAGATTCTGAACATCGTTCTGAAGCGTTAACTCGTTGCCGTACCTCTGAAGAATGTCGTCCAGGTAGGCCGACGTTACCGCAGACGAATGAGCTCGGAAGTAGATCATTACAGAGTTCATTACCCGAGTGAAAGCCCAGGGTGCTAGATTCAATCCGAAGCACATCGCCCGGAATTGATACACCACTCCTAGGACTGCGAAGCGTAGATACTTTCGGAATGTCGGATGTACCATGACGTGAAAGTACGCATCTTTGAGATCTATGCTCGTTGCATAATCGTTCACCCGAATACTCGCTCTGACCGATCGAATCGTCTCCATATAAAACTTCGGAGCGACGATCAGCTTGTTTATCCAGCTCAAATCTATGACTGGACGGAACGAGCCGTCTGGTTTCGGAACCAGAAACAGATGGCTGTAGAATCCCGGAGATTCCTGGTTTTCTACGACCTCTACCGCGTTCTTCATTAAAAGAGACTGCACCTCTGATAACAGAGCGTCTCTTTTCTGTGGATTTGACGGAAGATGAGTCCACTTTGGACTTCGAGTTAATGGAGGCTTTCGTTTGAAGGATATCTTTAGACCTTCCGAAGTCACTCCTCTCACCCAAGGGTCGTCCGTAATCGACGCCCACTCTTGTGAAAAGCTCGACAACCTTCCGCCAACCGGAACGCGATAGAGGTTTAAGCCATCACCTCCTGGACCTGCGAGGCCTGCGGTAGGAGAAACCATGTCTTCCACGACCCGCACCTCGCCTCGTCGACCTCGGGGCGTCCGACCGATTGTCCCGGCCTGAAGGACGTCCCGAACGAGAGTCGCTATCCTGACGGTCTCTCGAATAAGACCAAGAGGACGCACCGGAACCTCTATAGGAAACTCTCTTGGGCGCATTAGACCCAGAAGTGCCTGTCTTATTCGTGTCTGCTGTATCTGACTTCTTAGGAGCAGATCTGAACAACAGAGAATCATTAGCTTTCTTTTTAATTTTATTATAAATAGCGGAAAGCTTGCCGTCAAAGAGAAGTTCTCCTGAGACCGAAGCGACTCTAAGAGAGTTCTTCACCTTAGAATCCACTAGTGTGGATGTAGCTAGGGCTGCGTCACGTCTAACCAACTCCAGATTTGCCACTGAAAGGGCGGAGTTACACGTGGAATAAGCTACTGCCCTTGAAAGAAGTCTTAAAGAGGATTGTATATCCTGAAACTCTTTCCCCTGAAGGCGCAGTGATAACGCCTTAGTAAGGTGATCTGCGTAAGATAAGGCATCTAAATTGGCTCTGTTAGACGCAATAGCTGTTTCCAACACAGCGGTTGGAATAGAAGCTGACGACGGTAATGATAGCTCTAAGTCTTCTGCCTCGTCGTCCATACGCAGAGGAACTCTCGGTATACCCTGTCCTGCCGTATCGAATTTATTCCTTGCATTAATGAAAGGCAGGTTGAGAGTATTAGCGGACAAGAAACCTGCTTTCCCCGTCCTGGAAGCAAGTTTAAATATAGCGTCGTTCAATAATTCAAATGTTCTTGCAACATTATTGGACTGCGACGGAAACTCGGGAGCGATGTCCCTGAACCGCTCAAAAAATTCAGAGTCCAATGACGCTATAATTCTCTTGTCCCGAAGCGCAGCAGTCTGGCCCGACGGAACAACTTGAGGGAGAAAGTGCCGGATGAAGTCCACGGCAGCTTTATGTTGTTCCGAAAGGGATAGCTCCAAGTCATCCGTATCCCTTTCACCATCCGGTCGGACCTCATGATGTTCCCGGTCGTCCGCCCCCGATGCTTCGGCAGAGCGTACCGACCCAGCGCCGTCGGATAATTCTCGATCCGACACCGTTTCTGTCGGCTGCTGGGATGCTGCGATAAGCTGTGCTATCTGCACAAGAATGTCCGGCGTCGAGACCTGCGGAGGCGCAGTCTTTTGCTGCTTCGCCGAGGGCAGCTCCGCATCAGATGGCTCCCGCATACTTTTCCTATGCGAACGCCCAGAGTCCATCGGTCTCGAATCCCTGGCTGCCGGATGGTGTGACCTGGTCGCAGAAGAATCCTTCATCGGCGAAGCTGGTAATATATCAGCGGTCACGCAGCCAAGGTGCGGTCGTGTGCGCTGACGAGAAGAGGAAGCCTTAACAGTCTCTGCGGACTGTTTATACAACGGAGCGTCCCGAGCGACGGACGTATGCTCCGCTAAAGACACATTTTGTACAACAACATCTGGTCCCAGATGTTGTTGTACGAGAGAGGGGCCTCTCTCGCTCGCGGCCCGGCTGGACCTGGACGAGCTAGGAACCAGACTCAAAGGCTTCCTCCGTTCTCGCTTACTATCCGCCGTCACTGGGTGTGCATCTATTATGTTTATAGTGCTCGCATCACCCAAAATTTCCTCTTGGACCGCATCGGACGAACCCGGCTGCCGAACCATTCGGTGAATGGCCGCTACACCGGGCGAGCTAGCGGACGACATTTGTCTAATCTCCATGAGCACTTTTGCCGCTAGCTCTGAATTCATTTGTGACGACGGACGCACACTTGAAGAAGATAACATGGAAACATCACCCTGTTCTGGTTCCTCTGAAATAGAAACTGAGAGAGTAGAGTGACCTTGCGGAGAAAGAGCCGGAATCGCTCTTTCTCCAGAAACAACATATCGTGACACACGTTTCCAATGTTTCTCATCCCAATGTTCACATATAGGGCAGGGATTAATGCGAGAACACTGACTACAATTAATACAATGATCATGAAAGTCAGAGGAAGATTTCTTCCTATTACAATTTGAACAACGTCCCTTCATTGTGAAAGAACAACAATAAGTCCTAGTTACTCGCAAAAACCCCTGACACAAAGATACATAATAACATGATCCATTAATAAATGAAAAAACAATTGCAAAACAAAATAATTTTGAAAAAATATTTTTTCAGCGAAGCCCAAGTTGCTGAAAAGTAACGTTCAGCCCCGATGGATCCGATGGCAAAGTGTGGTCAAAAATTTTAAATTTATATTAAATAATTAATGAGACACTTTCGGATAATATAAATGTATCTTATAGTGAGATAAACTACAGCAAAGGCAAACAGCCCCCCTCAAAAAAGGCTGTTGCCAATGAAAACAAACAGTGTAAAAACACCAGAAAACATGACTCCAGGCACTGAAAAAACTGGCCCGGAATCAGTCATCAATTACACTCTATCTGATGCAAAACAGAGACTCCCAGGGGAGAATCTGTAGAACATCAGATGAAAGATGCAGAACACAAACGTTATACACCCATGGGTGAAAACGTAACTATGGGGAAAATAACAGAAAACATTCTGTAACCAAGCAACTCTCCCAGGAAATTTTAGAAATGAAATTTCTCAAAAATATGCCAAAAGCATGGGAGAATTGCAAGGGGGGACTTTAGAAGGCTAGGGAAGAGGAAACACTGAATAAGCAGTGCAACAATTAGCAAGAATGACAACAAGAGGCCCATGCCTCGAAAATAGGCAACTTAACATAATTTCATCAAAAAATTTTAAGTACAGCCCTGATTATTTTTTGTCACTTCTTTTTCCTCTCCTCCTTCTATCCTCCTTAGAATCACATTTTCTCCAAAAATTACGTGTCTGGCATCCTTTAAACTGAGATTTACAAGCACAAAGATCAGAGAGATGTTGACTGATGAAGGGCCAAACAGAGAATGATAATTGGCGCCAATTTCGGGACGTCTGCGTCACTGCGCATGCGCAGTAGAGGCGTAGTATGGAGGTCCTTTAGGACATGATTTCTTTTTGTTTTGGATGCAAATTTTGGGGACTGGGGGGCAAAATTTGTGTTTGGCCCTGGTTTTGTTAGAGTTAGCACCAGCTAAGTCTGGGTCATTGGTACAGTATAAAAATCTACTGTTACGCCACTAGACATGTGCAGGCTGTGGTTAGGTGTGAATTCAGGACAATTGTCCAGGGCCATAAGGATTAAAGCCGGATAACAATGAAGTTTAACAAATCAAAGTGCACAAAACTCACCGAGAGAATTAACCCAGATAAAAATCTTCAATGACAAAGCTCACAACTACACTGAACTATTGTACAATCAGATTCCATGTACTGTCTATTTGGTTTTGAGTAGAATGTTTTGTCACATTTCACCTTCTCATTTACATTTTGTTGCACTTCATAGTTTGTAAGGACACTTACAATGAGACTTGATATATCACTACTTACTCTCTAGTTCATCTACACTAGCTTCTCTCAGGCTCTTTTTACCCATCAGAGAAGCTGTAGCTTCGCACTGACGCCTGCGTGTTGGATATTCTGAACCTGTCAGTTCATGTTTTACATTTGAGTTGGTTATCAATACTACTACTTTGGGATCTGTCATGGGTATCAATTTGGCTTCCAATGATCTGAAAAGTGAAAATATAGTTAGCCAAGAAGTGGAAGAGGAAGGCTCAGGAAGTATGAAGTACAGTGGAAATTATTCAATTAACAGGAGCATTCAATTAACAGGAATAGTGTCACTTTCCTGTATTCTGGAGATAAACTTGGCATTTATTCTTTTATATCTTGTTTGACAGAGCTTCATGAGCTCTGTCAAATAAGATATGATAGATTAAATGCCTGTATTGGATGTACTGAGGCCAAATACGTCTAGAAACAAAGGAAAACTGGGGAGAGTCAAGAGTAATTTCTCGACAGGTCACAAGATTTTTTATTCAATTAACAGGAGTTTACTCTATAACCTATATTCAATTAACAAATTTGTACTGTAGGTATGGAAAATGGTTTTGTGTTGGGAAATTATATTCAATTAACAGGGTTATTCAGTTAAGAGATATCCAATTAAGTGGGCTCCACTATACTAAGCTGAATCTGAAGACTTTCTGATTGAAAGACACTTGTGATTTACCTGTCAGACAGTTTTATTTCCTATCAATTTTTATAGAATACTGCATTTGTATTAACATAATTAAATAATAAACAAGCCACTATATTTAATGTTTTCATTAAACCATCCAGTGAGTTGCCAGTTAGGAATTCTAAGAGGAAATGTGCAAAAACAAACTGACTGCACATGTGTCTTTTATCTGGGTCAATCTGTTAATAGATACAACACAAGGTAACCTGAAAACCTTGTTTACTTCATTAATGAAAATATTTGTTTTCTGTTAATCTGTTATGGTGTTTGTGTTTGTATATCATTACCACTCTGCAGGGCATTCCTAGTGCATTAACACACTTTTACGGGAATGTTAAAACTTCATAAACCTTGGCAGATCATGTGAGGTGATGGGCCATTAATGAGCTAACATCTCAATAACAGTTCAATGCCTCACATGATTGAGATTTGTTTGATCACTAGATCGCAGTACAGGGCTGCACGGTATTCAAATTTCAATATGGTATCGTTATTAAAAAAATACCACGATTAACCAGTTTATCATAGTCTGAACATAGTTATCAGTACCACTGATTGATAGTCACTGATACAGATGATTATGTTCAGATTGCTAAACTACTGTAATCAACAAATAAATTTAATTTATGTGTTCAACAGTTGAATAAATTCAGTTGGAAAAATTAACTAAGCAACTTTTTTTCGTGTTTTCAAGCAAGATTTTTGAACACAGTTCTTGTGAGTACCGAATTTAAATATCTTGCACAAAAATACAAAAAAATACTGTTCCTTTTGAGTACACTTTGAAAGAGTTACATCAATAAATTTATGTACAAGCAGATTAAAATTTCTTGTAATCAAAATCTGGGGTGATTATTATCTTCATAAGACACATAGATGCATCACAAGAAGCATGTGCGGCCTGAAAAAACATTTGGCTACCTGCTCATGCTGGCTGAAGCAACAAAGTAAACATCCATCAACTGCTCATATAGTTTTGTTCAAGCTGTGTTTTCACTGGTAACTCTAAGGAGTGATTGACAGCAATTCACAACAGTAGTTGTAAATTTGGGTGGTGTTCGTAATATGACGAATCAATTGGTTCTGTGATTAACCGGCATTACACAACAGCAGTTACAAGATGGGGAGGAGTTTAAAATTAGGAACAATTCTTTCCATGTTCGACAGAGACTCATGCGACATTAAACAAGAGGCCCCATGGGGCCTGAGGTGCTCACCTGATAATTGTTGTTTAAAGAAGGATTTAATTAGCATCTACAGCTAGTTAACACTACAGAGGAATGAAGTTATTTAATTATTTATTTATAACTCTGTTATTCATGCCAGATGATTTTTTTTCCAGTTCTGGGATGCTACAACAGAAATAATACCCTGATTTCCAGAATGCAAGACTTGGGAGTCCAAATATCAACCTAGGAACTTAACTTGAACAAACTTGAGTCTGTGCTCTTCCCTTCCACAACCAGGATGCTGAATATGAAATGTGAAGGCAATGTGACTGGAAGATCTGAATGAGAAGATTTTTAAAGAAATTTCCTCATATTGCACTTAGCTGAAATTTGGGCTACCATAGGGGGCCCAAATATTAACCCAGAAACCCGATTTGAACAAACTTGAGTCTCACCCCACTAGAGATGTTGTATACCAAATACAAAAGCATTCTGGCTGGTGGATCTGGAGGAGATGACTTTTATTAAACAAATTCCCTCATATTGCACTAAGTTAAAATTTAGGATCCCATAAAAAGCCCAAATATTAACTCAGGGACTCGATTTGAACAAATTTGAATCTGCCCCCCCCCCCCCCCCCCCCCCCCCCCCCCCCCCCCCCCTCAGAGATGTTGTATACTAAATATCAAAACATTCTAAGAGATGGTTCTGGAGAAGAAGACTTTTAAAGAAATTCTCTCATATTGCACAATGTTAAAATTTGGGCTCCCATAGAGAACCCAAATATTAACCAAGTGGCCCAATTTGAACAAACTTGAATCTGCCCCACCTAGAGATGTTGTATACCAAATATGAAAGGATTCTAACTGGTGAATCTGAAGAAGAATATTTTTAAAGAAATTCCCCCATATTGCACCAAGTTAAATTTGGGCTCACATAGGAAGCCCAACAAATATGAACCCAGGGACTCAATTTTAACAATTAGAATTGCCCCCCCCCCCCCCCCCCAACAATGCTGTGTATACCAAATATGAAAGCATTCTGAATGATAGATCTGAAGGAGGTTTTTAAAGAAATTTCCTCATATTCCACAAAATTGAAATTTGGGCTACCATAGGGAGCCCAAATATTAACCTAGGGACCCAACTTGAACAAACTTGAATCTCACCCACCTAGAGATGTTGTATACCAAATTTGAAAGCACTCTGACTGGTGGAGCTGAAGAGGATTTTTAAAGAAATTCTCTCATATTGCACTAAGTTAAAATTTGGGCTACCATAGGGAGCTCAAATATTAATCCAGGCACTTGATTTGAACAAACCTGTATCTTACCTCCCTAAAGACGTTGCATACCAAATATGAAAGCATTCTTACTGGTGGATCTGAAGAAGATTTTTAAAGATCATTCCCCATATTGCCCTAAGTTAAAAATGTTGGCTCCAGTATTGAGCCCAATTATGAACCAAGGGGCTTCATTTTAACACACTTGTATCTAACTACCCCCTCCCCCACCCCCTAAAAAAAAAGAAGATGCTGTATTCCAAATATCAAAAGATTCTGACCAGTGGTTGTGGAGAAAACTTTTTTTTCATTTTTTGCAAATATGCTGACTCGGAATTTTTGCGATGCCTATTGAACACCCTGACACAACCAATGGCAATTTTTTTTGTACCATTCAATTCTACTGGCCATAAGGATGCTTCATAAGAAATAACAGTCCTCTGTTCCGTGTGGCTTGGGAAATATGGGTATTTGAAAATATTTCTATTTTTAGCTCCTGGGGTTCCCACGGAGACACAGGAAAAAATCTTAACTTCGTTTGAACAAACTTGATTCTACACCTCAAAAGGAAGTTCCATACTAAATATCAAGTCATTGTATCCACTAGTTCATGAGAAGAAGATTTTTAAGAATCTTGGAGCATTTTCCACCACCCCTCCCTATGGGCCTGGACATGTTGATCTGAACAAAAACAAAATGCAATGTCAGAACAAGCAATCACTGCAAACTTAACTAAAACTGGTTAAGTGGTTTAGGAGGAGCAGGTGCAAAAACCATGTTCACAGACGACAGATGGTGAGTAATCACTATTCATGCAGCTCATCCTGACTTTCAGTCAGGTGAGCAAAAAAATCATGTGATGTGTACATGTAACTCATCAAAGGTCAATGACAAGACAAAATAGCAAACACATATTTATAACAATATTTTTAATAAATAGCCTAATGCTGAAATTTACAGTCTGCAAATATAAATATATTATATTTTGTGGTGAGTGACTAAATGCATATAATTTGGAAATATTTCATGTTCAGTGAATACATCAAAGTGTCCTTTCAAATCTTCAACACACTCTCGAAAACTGAAATATTACAGACGATAAATACTGAATGGTGTGATGGGAGGGACGTTCAACATTTCTTCAATTATTATTAATACTAGTATATCGATTTCGGCATTGATAATTTGATACCATACCGTAATTTTCAGTGTACTGGTACTTTAAACAAGAGGCCCCAGGGGGCCTGCGGGCGCTCACCTGACATGGTAGTCTAAATATCAAACCAGGGACTTGAATAAGCTGCATACGCCCCTCCTAAGAAGAGCATATACCAACTCGATGAAGCGATTGTGCCCACACAATACACAGGATTTTCCTTCTATTTTAAGTTCCTGCACTTTTACATCCCAAAATTGAGATAAACGCATAAAAAACAGATTTTTTTTCCCAAACAAAATATTTTTTTTTGTCTTAAAATTGACTGAAATGAATAAAAAACAAAAAAAAAAATTTCCGGATTTTGGTCCAAAACTTTCTAAGTCCCACCCGAACCCCAAATTTTCAGTGTAAAAAAAATAATTTTTTTTGGTCTTAAAATTCACCGAAACGTATAAAAAACAAAACAAAAATTTTTCGGATTTTGGTCCAAAATTTTCTAAGTCCCACTTGGACCCCAAATTTTCAATGTAAAAAAAATATTTTTTTTTGTCTTAAAATTCACCGAAACGCATTAAAAAACAAAAAAAAACATTTTCGGATTTTGGTCCAAAATTTCCCAAGTCCCACCCGGACCCCAAATTTTCAGTGTAAAAAAATAATTTTTTTTTGTCTTAAAATTCACTGAAACGCATAAAAAACAAAAAAAAAATTTTCGGATTTTGGTCCAAAAGTCCCACCCGCACCTCAAATTTTCAGTATAAAAATTTTTTTTTTTTTTTTGTCTTAAAATTGACCGAAACACATAAAAAAACAAAAAAGAATTTCCGCATTTCGGTCCAAAATTTTCTAGGTTCCACCCGGACCCCAAATTTTCAGTGTAAAAAAAATAATTTTTTTCTGTCTTAAAATTCACCGAAACGCATAAAAAACAAAAAATATTTTTTTTAGATTTTGGTCCAAAATTTTCTAAGTCCCACCCGGACCCCAAATTTTCAGTGTAAAAAAAAAATTTTTTTTTGTCTTAAAATTCACCAAAATGCACCCCCTCCCATTTCCTTCGAATGTTTTCAACAATTTCCAGGTAAATTGTTTGGTGTTTGGAAGTTTTATGCAATGAGGCAAAAGCCTTTGCCACAGGCAAACTGCATGTCATATTTCACCAAAATCCGATAACCCATACCTTTGATACAGGCTGAACAGACAAATAATGTCTATTTCCTACAATTTCTAAGTCAAAAAAGGGGGATAACTCTAAAAAGGAGAATGTGAGAAATATCATTAAATCCTTTTTGTAAAGCCTATACCATAAGCAGTGTTCATGGCAAATTTCATTGCAATAGAACATTCGGTACCCGAGATACAGGTTGAACAGACAAAATTTGGCTCGGACGGACACAATTTCTAAGTGAACAAATAATAATAAAAAAAAAATAACTAGTGTGGGCATACCTATGACCAACAAATATTATAAAAAATAATAATTTACTAAAGTTATGAATATTTTCGGAGGGACTCACACATGGGCGCACAGACGGACGGATGGAGAGGCGGACGGATGGACAGATGGACGGACGGACAGACAGACAGACGGACGCATGTAATCCAGTATACCCCCATTTTCTTCGAAAGTGGGGGTATAATTAAAAAAGTCAAGAAAAATGTTTAAAATGCAGCGTATTGGGGGTTAATCATGGAACAATTACACTAAGGAACATGTATGATGATTATAAGTGCCATGGGAAGAGAAGGAGCACAGCAGCTGAGCTAAACACTAAGTTAAATATGAAATTCCGAGCTAAACAGAAAACTAAATGCAACTAAAAATGTCAAGAAAAATGTTTAAAATGCAGGGAATGAGGGGTTAATCATGGAACAATGATACTGAGGAACATGTATGATTAATATAACTGCCATGGGAAGAGAAGGAGCACAGCAGCTGACCTAAACACTAAGTTAAACATGAAATTCTGAGCTAAACAGAAAACTAAATGCAACTAAAAATGTTTAAAATGCAGGGTATGATGCGTTAATCATGGAACAATGATATTGAGGAACAAGTATGATCAATATAAGTGCCATGGGAAGAGAAGGAGCACAGTAGCTGACTTAAACACTAAGTTAAACATGAAATTCTGAGCTAAACAGAAAACTAAACACAACTAAAAATGTCAAGAAAAATGTTTAAAATGCTGGGTATGAGGAGTTAATCATGGAACAATGATACTAAGGAACATGTATGATGAATATAAGTGCCATGGGAAGAGAAGGAGCACAGCAGCTGACCAAAACACTTAGTTAAACACATGGGAAGAGAAGGAGCACAGTAGCTGACCTAAACACTAAGTTAAACATGAAATTCTAAGCTAAACAGAAAACTAAATGCAACTAAAAATGTTTAAAATGCAGGGTATGATGCGTTAATCATGGAACATTGATACTGAGGAACATGTATGATGAATATAAGTGCCATGGGAAGAGAAGGAGCACAGCAGCTGACCTAAACACTAAGTTAAACATGAAATTCTGAGCTAAACAGAAAACTAAACACAACTAAAAATGTCAAGAAAAATGTTTAAAATGCTGGGTATGAGGGGTTAATCATGGAACAATGATACTAAGGAACATGTATGATGAATATAAGTGCCATGGGAAGAGAAGGAACACAGCAGCTGACCAAAACACTTAGTTAAACATGAAATTCTGAGCTAAACAGAAAACTAAACACAACTAAAAATGTCAAGAAAAATGTTTAAAATGCAGGGTATGAGGGGTTAATCATGGAACAATGATACTGAGGAACATGTATTATCAATATAAGTGCCATGGGAAGAGAAGGAGCACAGCAGCTGACCAAAACACTTAGTTAAACATGAAATTCTGAGCTAAACAGAAAACTAAATGCAACTAAAAATGTCAAGAAAAATGTTTAAAATGCAGGGTATGACGCGTTAATCATGGAACAATGATACTGAGGAACATGTATGATCAATATAAGTGCCATGGGAAGAGAAGGAGCACAGCAGCTGACCAAAACACTTAGTTAAACACATGGGAAGAGAAGGAGCACAGCAGCTGACCTAAACACTAAGTTAAACATGAAATTCTGAGCTAAACAGAAAACTAAATGCAACTAAAAATGTTTAAAATGCAGGGTATGATGCATTAATCATGGAACATTGATACTGAGGAACATGTATGATCAATATCAGTGCCATGGGAAGAGAAGGAGCATAGCAGCTGACCTAAACACTAAGTTAAACATGAAATTCTGAGCTAAACAGAAAACTAAACACAACTAAAAATGTCAAGAAAAATGTTTAAAATGCTGGGTATGAGGGTTAATCATGGAACAATGATACTAAGGAACATGTATGATGAATGTAAGTGCCATGGGAAGAGAAGGAGCACAGCAGCTGACCAAAACACTTAGTTAAACATGAAATTCTGAGCTAAACAGAAAACTAAACACAACTAAAAATGTCAAGAAAAATGTTTAAAATGCAGGGTATGAGGGGTTAATCATGGAACAATGATACTGAGGAACATGTATTAACAATATAAGTGCCATGGGAAGAGAAGGAGCACAGCAGCTGACCAAAACACTTAGTTAAACCTGAAATTCTGAGCTAAACAGAAAACTAAATGCAACTAAAAATGTCAAGAAAAATGTTTAAAATGCAGGGTATGACGCGTTAATCATGGAACAATGATACTGAGGAACATGTATGATCAATATAAGTGCCATGGGAAGAGAAGGAGCACAGCAGCTGACCTAAACACTAAGTTAAACATGAAATGCTGAGCTAAACAAAAAACTAAACACAACTAAAAATGTCAAGAAAAATGTTAAAAATGCTGGGTATGAGGGGTTAATCATGGAACAATGATACTGAGGAACACGTATGATGAATATAAGTGCCATGGGAAGAGAAGGAGCACAGCAGCTGACCTAAACACTAAACACTAAGTTAAACATGAAATTATGAGCTAAACAGAAAACGGACGGACGCATGTAATCCAGTATACCCCCATTTTCTTCGAAAGTGGGGGTATAATTAAAAAAGTCAAGAAAAATGTTTAAAATGCAGCGTATGGGGGGTTAATCATGGAACAATTATACTAAGGAACATGTATGATGAATATAAGTGCCATGGGAAGAGAAGGAGCACAGCAGCTGACCTAAACACTAAGTTAAACATGAAATTATGAGCTAAACAGAAAACTAAATGCAACTAAAAATGTCAAGAAAAATGTTTAAAATGCAGGGTATGACACGTTAATCATGGAACAATGATACTGAGGAACATGCATGATCAATATAAGTGCCATGGGAAGAGAAGGAGCACAGCAGCTGACCTAAACACTAAGTTAAACATGAAATTCCGAGCTAAACAGAAAACTAAACGCAACTAAAAATGTCAAGAAAAATGTTTAAAATGCAGGGTATGAGGGGTTATTCATGGAACAATGATACTGAGGAACATGTATGATCAATATAAGTGCCATGGGAAGAGAAGGAGCACAGCAGCTGACCTAAACACTAAGTTAAACATGAAATTCCGAGCTAAACAGAAAACTAAACGCAACTAAAAATGTCAAGAAAAATGTTTAAAATGCAGTGTATGAGGGGTTAATCAGGGAACAATGATACTGAGGAACATGTATGATGAATATAAGTGCCATGAGAAGAGGAGCACAGCAGCTGACCTAAACACTTCGTTAAACATGAAATTTTGAGCTGAACAGAAAACTAAACGCAACTAAAAATGTCAAGAAAAATGTTTAAAATGCAGGGTATGAGGGGTTAATCATGGAACAATGATACTGAGGAACATGTATGATGAATATAAGTGCTATGGGAAGAGAAGGAGCACAGCAGCTGACCTAAACACTTAGTTAACCATGAAATTCTGAGCTAAACAGAAAACTAAAC
This sequence comes from Pictodentalium vernedei, assembly GCA_031216915.1. Taxonomy (NCBI): domain Eukaryota; kingdom Metazoa; phylum Mollusca; class Scaphopoda; order Dentaliida; family Dentaliidae; genus Pictodentalium; species Pictodentalium vernedei. Next base: position 507,125,102 of record CM062296.1, on the reverse strand, counting down.
ACAACCAAAAATGTCAAGAAAAATGTCTAAAATGTAGGGTATGAGGGGTTAAATCATGGTAAAATGATAATAATCATCATATAGCAGCATTATAAAAGCCATGATATGGAAATAGGGCGAGTGAGGGACCTAAACAGAAGCTTTAACATTATTGGACACGTACGCTGACGCCGACCGATCGAGCCATGTCATAAGCTCACACAACTAAAGTTGGTGAGCTAAAAATTTACAGAGTGCGTCCTTATGAAACCACCGAGTGGTAAGGTACAGACTGTGAACAGCAGGAGTCTAAGTACTGAGCCTTGGGGAACACCATATTTTAGCTCAATGGGCTCAGAGAAGGTATCGCAGATTTTCACATTGCATGCAACCGCTTAAAAAAGACCTTATCCAATTGAGAGCAGAACCGAGCAAAAGTCGTTTTTCTAAACGTGACAAAAGAATCTGGTGGTCAATCGTTTTTTCTGTTATCATCAGGAAACTCCCCAAAAAAGAATTTTATAAGTCAAAAAAGGGGCATAACTCTGGCAAAACTTGTCAGACCACACCCTTATTCGAACTTGACCTAAATTTGATGTGGATACACCTACATACCAATTTTCATTTGATCTGGCCAACAAAAACTGAAGTTACAACCAGGAAACCAAAAAAAATGAATTTTTGAAGTCTAAAAAGGGTCATAACTCTGGCAAAAATTGTCGGACCGCACCAAAATTCGAACTTGACCTGTACTTCATATTGATACACCTACATATCAAATTTTATTTAATTTGGCCAACTAAAACTAAAGTTATCATTGGGAAACCAAAGTGGATGGGAGCATGCATAGATGCACGCATGTGCGGATGGACACCGGCTAATCGAGGGGGGGGGGGGGGGACAAATAAATTATACCAGCTTAAAAAATGCCAGAACCTGCTTGTAGAAAGAACTGAGATTTGGTTATTGTATAGATCTAAAATGTTACGTGGATGCTCCTCGACTATCAGGAAGCGAAATATAACATTTGGATTTGTGGAATTGGTTAAAAAGGTTTGAATTCCACCTCACCGGAGTGGCTTCAGCTGACGCGAAACTTCCTTTGTGGCCCTAAAATGCCATGATCACTCTCTGAAAAGCTGTGTTGTCATTCTTGTTTTACATCATTCCCAAGAAATCATAAATGTTCAATATTTCGGAGCAATGAAGGGCATATAACCTGGGCATATCAATTGGAAAGATGTCCCACTGTGATTATAAGCCTATAAATCGATATGAAAACTCTGAAATGTTGATAAAAGGCCACTCGTACTGGAGCAAAGCCAAAAATTCAGCATACCCTCCCATTTTGTGCAGCCTATTTTTGTCCCCCGACATTTTGTTCGAGGACTATTGTAATCAGCTACATCTGTGTGTGCGTCCATCGGTCTGTCCATGTATGTCCGTCTGAAGTGATAACTAAAGTTTGGGTCATCAAACCAAAACCAAATTCGCTGTATATGTCCCTTACCCCAATGATAAAATATCGGGTGAATCTGATAATGTTTGTTGGAGCTATGCCCATTTTTGACACTTTTCCACCCAATTTTGCAACTTCAGAAATTTGGTGCCCGGATGATAACTTCAGTTTGAGTTATTGAATCAACACCAAATTTTGTACATACATTTTCTCATGAATATGCATGTCAAGTTCTAATTTGGGTTCAGTCTGATCAATTTGGGCTGAGTTATGGCCCTTTTTCCATTTTTTCGACTTTGAAAATTTGTTTTCTGGAAATATGTCCAATGTAAGAACTTGCTGTCAGGGGACATAGCCCATGCCTTGCAGTGGCCTTGTTACCTTTTAATGGACATTAGCAGATACTGTTCATGAACAGGACTTTGGGGAGATAGTTAACCTACTGGATAAAGGTAAATGTACTGGTACCTACCTTTCCATATATCTTCTCTTTCTATAAAAATGTCAAAATCTTGATTAGCTGCTATTGATTTTTCACGATTTTTCTCTGAGAATCTCGTAGTATTCTCTGAGAATCACATATTTACTCTGAGCATCCGGTTTTCGATTGAGCAGTTTGAGCAGGCGAGCAAATAAAGTGCTCTTCTGAAACTGCCAGGTCTGATATTGTAGAGCATTGTTTCAATATGCCCAGTAAAACAGCTTTACCAAGAAACAAGTCACCATTCAGTATTTGTCCTATATCATTAATTTTCAAAATAAGCATGTTCAAAGTTAAGGTTACAATTATTGTTTTGGTACTTTTGAGAAACAATGGAGAGACTCATTAAAACTGATTGTGGGTGTAACTACAGAACATCAAAGCAATATAAAATAGAACTGAAGGACTTGTGCTTATTAAAGAACCTGGACTGGTTGCCATGAGCACAATTCCAAATGCATGAATGTTAGAAATGTTGAAAATTTAGGATTGTGTTTATTTTATACTTACACATCTGACGAATGTAGGCCTTTTTTGGTTGATGGTATGGGATGAGATTAGAGTGAATGTTTCATTTGGTCCACTTAAGACACAAGCATTTGATAGGTGCATGTAAGTAACTATAGCACTGCCAGTGTTATTTTATTTTCTTCATAAATTTGAACCTTTGTCATTTAATTGACCTTGATTGTTGAGTTACACATAGTGCACAGCTGGTTAAGTTAGGTCTATCACATGCCAATGACAATAAGTTTGTTGACATAATTTGCATATAAGGAATCCTGGTTTATCAAAATTTAGGTGCTTTAATGGGTTAAGTGATTCTGTGGGGCGCAAAATCTTTTCAGAATCATTGCTTTATAATCATTTATTTAATCGTTTGTGTATTTTATTTTCAACCTAAATCATGGAAGCTCTCTCATGAGTATCATGAGTATTCACAACACGATAAAAAAAAACAAAGCGTTTAAAACTAAAGGCTCAAGAGAGCCTAAAATGCTCACCTGGACCACGATGTCCTAAACTGTAAGGGTTATGGGTTTGGAGAAAATGTAATCTGAAGGAACCATATGACAGATTTGCAAGCAATTTTTTTGTCCAATTGTTTCAACTGCTCAAAAGAAAGCTTCATACCAAATACAAAATCTCTAGTCCGTGCAGTTTGGGAAATACTGGACATTTCATATTTTTATACTGTACCGATGACCCAGACTTAGCTGGTGCTAACTCAATAATATCCAGGGCCAAAAACACATTTTGCCCCCCCCCCCCCCCAATCCCCAAAATTTGCATCAAAATCCAAAAAATCAATGTCCTATATGGTCCTCCATACTTTTGTCCCCTGCATATGCGCAGTGTCAAGGAAGTACCGAAATTGGCGCCAAAATCTTCATTCTTTGTTTGGCCCTTCAATCAGTAATATCTCACTGATATCTGTGCTTATAATCTCAGTTAAAATGATGCCAGACACAAAATCGTGAAGGAAATGGTGGATCCAGGGATGAAATAAGAGGATGAGAGGAAGAAACAGTGGAAGGATGTGTTCAGGGCTGTAACTTATAATTTTTATGTAAAATTATTTCATGTTCCCTAATTTCGGGGCATGGGCCTGATGTTTTCATTCTTGCTATGAAATCCCCACTGTTTGTTCAGTGTTTCCTCTCTCCCTTTCCTTGATACCCCCTAGCTAATCTCCCATGCTTTTGGCCTACTTTTTTAAAAAATTTTTATTGATATTTCTTGGGAGTTTTTAGCATAGTTACAGAATGTTTATTCTGCTTTTCCCCATGGTTACATCCACACCCCAGTGGTGTTTAAGCGTTTTGGTCATGCATCTACCATCCAATGTACTGCAGTAACTTCTGTGGAAGTTTCTGTTCTACATCAGATAGTGTTTAAAATTGGTTACTGATTTCAGGCCATATTTCAGTGCCTAGAGTCTTGTTTCCGGTTTTTATTCACTTTTGTTTACATTGACAATGGTTACTTCTGACAAGTGATTCCTTGTCTTCTCTTAGGTTTTGTTCATAGCCAGATACATTAATATTGTCCATAAGTGTAACATTAATTTTTAGATAGGTTTTAAAATTTTTGTCCACGCTTTTTTGGGAACCATTTGGGCTCATCATTCCCTTTGAGAACTTGGGCTCATCTCAAAATTTTTTCTTTTGAATTATTTTTCGAAATTTTTGTAATGGATTATATTATTTTTTATGTATCTTTGTATTTTCAAGGGTTAGTTCGAGTACTACGGCTGTTTAATATTTTTTAAATATGAAAGAATATTGTTCAAATTGTAAATCGAGGAAGTCTTCCTCTGATTCTCATGTTCATTGTATTTGCTGTAGTCAATGTACTTGCACTAATTCTTGCTCAGTGTGTGCCAATTGGGATGACAAACTTTGGAGACGTGTGTCACGGTATATTGTTAGTGGTGAGAGGTCCATGCCGGTCCTCTTACCACAGGGTCACTCTAGTTTTTCAGTCTCTTTTTCAGAGAAACAAGAACAGGGTGATGTTTCCGTGATGTCTTCTGGAAGTGTACTACCGTCGTCACAATCAAATGAAGAGCTAGTGGCAAAAGTGCTCAACGAAATACGACAAGTGCCTAGATCCTTAGTAGGATTGACGACCTTGTCACCAGCTAGCTCGCCCAGTGAAACTATCACTCGTAAAGTGAGTGATGTGATGCCGGGTTCGTCCGTTGCAGTCCAGGAGAGAAGAAGTGTGTTGCGAGCACTATAAACTCGGATCACGCACACCTGGCGACGACGGATTGGAGGATGGAACAGAGGAAGCCAGACAGTCCTGTACCTAGCTCGTTCAGATCTGCCCAGATCACGAGCGAGAGAGGTCCCTCTTACAACATCTGGGCCCAGATGTTGTTGTACGTAACGTTCGTCAGACGGAGCATACGTCCACTCCTCCTGTTTGGGACGCTCCGTTGCATAGACAGCCGGGGCGTGGCTAGTCTACTGGCTTCCTCATCCACATGTCAGCACACACGACCGCACCTTGGCTACGTGACCACAGATATCCAGCCTGCTTCGCCGACCAGGGATTCCACGTTGACCAGGTCACTCCATCCGGTAGCCAAGGACACGAGGCCTTACCAGTCGGGACGCTCACATAAAAGAATTATGCAAGAGGTACCGTCCCAGGAGCTTCCAGCAGCTAAACAACATAAGACCGCAGCTCCACAGGCCTTCGTGATGGACTTGCTATCGCAGATAGCACAACTTAACGCTGCATCCTTCAGAAACTCTTTCAGATCAGGAACTGTCTGAGGAAGCTGGGTCGGCACTCTCCCCTGCAGTGTCCGGAAGGGACAACTGAGATTCACATTTGGTCCAGTCGGATGGTGAAAGGGAATCAGCGGAGCTTGAATTTTCACTTCCAGAACAACATAAGGTGGCCGTAGATTTCATCCAGCAACACTTTCCAGAAGTTGTTCCTCCGGACCAGAGAGCTGCGATACCAGAAGATAAGAGACTGATAGCGTCACTGGACACAGACTTTTTCGGCCAGTATAAAGATGTTGCGCCTGAGTTTCCGGCCCAGTCCAGAAATGTCTCACGGATATTTGAATTGCTGAATGACGTTATTTTCAAGCTAGCCCCTAAGACTGGCAGATCCAGTTTCTTATCGTCTCATGCTCTACATCTGCCATTCATCAACAGTAGAAATAAATTTGAAACGGCAGGACAGGGTGTTCCAAGAGTTCCTCTGCATTTAGACGACCAGGCAGAAGAGTTGGAGTTGTCTTTGCCGGCGTCTATGTCAATTCTCTCCAGTACATTGGAGACGACAATATCGTCTAACAGAGCCAGTTTAGACGCCTTATCTTACGCAGATCACCTTACAAGAGCGTTATCACAACGTCTCAATGGAAAAGAATTCCAGGATGTTCAAACTTCCTTGAGAGTTCTTTCGAGGGCAGTAGCATATTCCACTGATAACTCCACCCTTTCAGTGGTGAATTTGGAGTTAGTTAGACGTGATGCTGCCCTGGCTTCATTCACAAGAGTGAATTCTAAGGTGAAAAACTCACTTCGAGTCGCTCCGGTTTCAGGAGAGCTTCTCTTTGATGGTAAGCTTTCGCTAATCTATGATCAGATTACTAAGAAAGCTTCGGATTCTCTGCTCCTTAAGTTTGCTTCGAAAAAAACGGACTCAGCAGAGAGGAGTAAGTCAGGGACTTCTGGGGCGAGTTTGTCCAAGGGAAGTTCCTATAGAGGTTCTAAGAAAACCTCTACGTCTTAGACTAGAGGCTGGTCGAGGTGCGGGTTGGGGAGGACGTAGTTTCTCCTCCCACAAGCCTCGCAGGTCCAGGAGGTGATGGTCAGAACCTCTATTGCGCTCCAGTGGGCAAAAGGCTGTCAAGATTCTTAACCAGTTGGTTGTCAATTACAGACGACCGTTGGATTCAGGGGGTTATTTCGGAAAGTCTAAAACTATCCTTCAGGGAAAAACCTCCGTTAACACGAAGTCCACGATGGACTCAGCTTCCGTCAAACCTTCAGAAGAGAGATTCGCTTCTATCAGAGGTGCAATCTCTTTTGGAGAAGAATGCAACAGAGGTCGTAGAAAACCAGGAATCTCCCGGTTTCTACAGTCACCTATTCCTGGTACCAAAACCAGACGGGCTCATTCCGTCCAGTTATAGATCTAAGCTGGATAAACCAGCTGATCGTGGCTCTGAAATTTTATATGGAGACCATTCAATCGGTGAGAGCGAGCATTCAAGTGAATGATTATGCTGTGAACATAGATCTCAAGGATGCGTACTTTCACGTCATGGTACATCCAGCGTTCAGAAAGTACCTTTGCTTTGCTGTCCTAGGAGTCATTTATCAGTTCCGAGCGATGTGCTTCGGTCTGAATCTAGCGACCTGGGCCTTCACTCGAATAATGAACTTGGTAATGACTCATTTCCGAGCTCACTCGTCTGTAGTAACATCGGCCTACTTGGAAGACATTCTTCAGAGGTACGGCGACAGATTAACGCTTCAGAATGATGTTCAGAGTCTGCTTCAACTGCTCCGACTTCTCGGTTTCATAGTAAAAGAAAAGAAGTTGGATCTAGTTCCGTCCAAGTCGTTCATTCACTTGGGAATGAGCTTCGAGGTGCACAACAATCTGGTTCGTCTGCCATTACCCAGAGCAAAATTAGTCAGTTTTTGCGCTCGCTTTTGTCTTGACTCAGATGTAGTAACAGCGAGAGAATTCATGTGACTGATAGGTTTGTGCGGAGCCGCCATGGATCTTATTCTGATGAGGCGCCTACGCACTCGTTCACTCCAGATATTTTTTACTCAAAATTGGAGTGCGAAGATTCAGTCGCTCGAAACGAACATCGTCTTGTCGATCCAAGTAAAACAAGAGATTCAGACTTGGGCAGATATTCAGTGGTTAACTCAGGGAGTGCCACTGCAACTGCCGGATCTGATTTTTACGATTATGACGGATGCCCGTCAAACAGGTTGGGGTGCTACTTTGAGCCCAACAGATTCGAGGTGCCAGGGTCTTTGGGACCCGCAATTCCTCAACAAGCACATAAACTTCAAAGAGATGATGTCAATTTGGCTTGCAGTACGTCATTGGATGAACATTATTCAGAATTCACATGTTCAAATTCTGTCCGACAATTCGACAGTAGTAGCGTATATTCGGAACCAGGGAGGCACTCATTCCATTCCGTTGTTCAACTTAACAGAAAGAATCCTTCTGTTTGTCCTAGAGCATCAGGTTCTTCTGTCGGTCAGTCATATTCCGGGTCGTCTGAACGTTCTAGCGGACTCCCTTTCTCGGAAAGGTCATATGTTGCCGTCAGAATGGACTCTCAACAAACGAGTATTCAATCAGTTCTGCTACCAATGGGATCGTCCAATGACAGACTTGTTTGCGATGCATCTCAACAATCAGTTGGAGACGTATGTGTCGCCATGCCCAGATCCTCAAGCGTTCGCAGTAGATGCTCTCTCGATCTCTTGGGACGGAATGATAGGATACACGTATCCTCCAGCTCCGTTGATTCAACAGATACTGCTAAAAATCAAGCAATCTCACTGCAAGATTCTGTTGGTAGCATCTCTGTCGGAAGCTTCCTCTGTGGGAGGACCTTCTTTCTCAAGGGAAATCACGCACACTGCGTCACAACCCGCAAGTTCTCAACCTTCACATATTTCCGTTGTGCGGCCCTTCTTGCACGGCAAGCATTTTACAGGATGAGCAGTGGACACAATTTCTAACTGTAGGAGGACCTCCTCTTCGCTAAATTATGCTGCTAAGTGGAAGATTTTCTCTCGCTGGTGTAGGGATCATTCTATTGATATCTATGATCCCTCTATTCCAGACATTGCTAATTTTTTGATCTACTTGTTTGACGAATCAAACTGCAGCCAATAACTATTAAGGGTTATAGGTCTATGCTATCGGATACTTATGCTCATCATGATAGCTTACAAATTGGATCGAACGTCTCTTTATCTAAGTTAGTTAAAAACTTTTCGATAAATAGGCCTAGAACCCTTAGGTTAATTCCTAAGTGGAATTTAGCTTGGGTTCTTCTGATGCTAAAAGAAGAGCCATTTGAACCCCTTGACACGGTAGACTTCAAATACTTATCTTATAAGACAGCTTTTCTCTTAGCCTTCTCTTCTGCTAGAAGAGTTAGTGAGCTTCGTGCACTATCTGTTGATGATTCTCACTATCGTAGTGTTGGTAATCCTATTACTTTGACTACTAATATTGGATTTTTGGCTAAGAATCAGGCTCCTAATAAGTACCCTGAGCTTATTGTTATTAAGGCTCTTCCATCCTCAGACGGTCATAGGCCTTTGCTATGTCCAGTTAGAGCTATGCGTATTTACAAATGTAGATCTGAGTTTATCAGAAAGGGACGAAAACGTTTCTTTCTGTCTCTGCTGCCTAATAGAAGGGACATCACAGTCCATTCTATTTCAAGGTGGATTCAATTGACTATTCGTACTGCTTATGAAAAATTATCTTCTACTCAGCAGTCTGTGCTTAAGATCTCGGCGCATGAAGTGAGGGCGCTGTCTACATCTTGGGCTTATGCTAATAGTATTGCTATTACCGATTTGATGAAGGCTGCATACTGGTCTCAGCCTTCTACATTCACGAATTTTTACCTTAGAAATATTGAGTCTATTTCTGGCGACCTGCGTTGTTTAGGTCTGTTATCTGTTGCTCAGAATGTCATCCACTAAACAGTTGCAACTATAGTTATGCAGGCTTTCTGTTCCAGCAGTGACTCTGTCCTGCTGCCCTCTTCATTCTGGGCTGATTGACCCAGAGCAGGGGGAGGGGGGTGGGGGGGATGGTGTTCCCTTATATCACCTGCTTTATAGTGAAAAGCAAGGGAATACCTCCTCTGGAGCCAGTAATTCCGAGTCGGTGTTGGGATAGTTTTAAAGTGTAAAGCTGATGTTTAGCTCATTTATGTAATATTTTTAAAGTGTAGCTTGGTGTGAAGCATTTGTATATGTCACGTGTCATACGAGTGTTAATATACAATCCTCGGACACTTTTAAATGAGTATAAAGAGTCTCATTCTCTGGACTATCTTTATTTATTGGCTTTCCTTTAAAAATTAGTATAATGGGTTATACTGGATGTTAATAAAGATCACTGATGTTTTTGAGCTCAATTACGGATTGGTAATGTGTCCTTCTTATTTTGTATAAACAAGAAAGATACATGTAAATCCTAGTTCTCCTTTTCTCCTTGAGGGGATAATTCTGTTTATATGTAATTGAGCCTATTGGATTTTCCTTTATGTCCTAGGCCCTCCAGCCTTTTTTTCTATTCAGCTAAGTCTGGATCATGGTAGAGTATAGTAATGTTAAAAAATTTATAGTAATTTATATATTTTTTATACTTACCAATGACCCAGACGGGGATGACCCTCCCATGAATTGGGAACTCATACCTCCCCGCTGATTACATAACTCTTACCAGGCACTGGTTGTAAGAACGAAGATTTGGCGCCAATTTTGGTACTTCCTTGATACTGCGCATGTGCAGTGGACAAAAGTATGGAGGACCATATAGCACATTGATTTTTAGGATTTTGATGCAAATTTTGGGGATTGGGGGGTGGGGGGCAAAATTTGTGTTTGGCCCTGGATATTATTTAGTTAGCACCAGCTAAGTCTGGGTCATTGGTAAGTATAAAAAATATATAAATTACTATAAATTTTTTAACTTTTTTTCTATTTTTAGCGCCAGGTGTTCCCACTGGGAACCGCAAAAAATTTTGGGGGCATGAATGAAGTACTTTGGGCCAACTAATGCCACATATAAAATTTGGTTCAAATCGCTCCATTGGTTCTTGAAATAGAAATTTTCAGGGGAGCTCAAAAGTGAGCCCATCCCCTGGAGAGCCCAAATATGGACCAATCAATTTTCTTTGAACAACTTTTAATCTTGAACACAGAGGAAGTTTCATACCATATATCAAAGCATTCCCACTTGTGGTTCATGAGAAGATGATTTTTAATGAATTTCATGATATTTGGGCATAAGCCCAAGCCCAAAAAGGGCAGAGACCCCATTTGAACAAAACTAAAACAGAATACCCCCAAGATGATGTGGCCCATATATGTTTCAATTTGGGCCATTGGTTTGTGAGAAAAAATTTTTAAAAAGGTAAACATGTAATCTTTTTCCAATTGACTTCAGTGTTAATAATGCTGAGTCATCATATTTTCATAACACCAAAAACAGACCATATGACAGATTCGCCAGCAATTTTTTTTGTCCAATTGTTTCAACTGCTCAGAAGAAAGCTTCCGTGCAGTTTGGGAAATATTGGACTTTTCATTTTTGTTCTATTTTTAGCTCCAGGGGTTCCCATGGAGAACTGCAAAAAATTTTGGGGGCATGAATGAAGTACTTAGGGCCAACTAATGCCACATATAAAATTTGGTTCAAATCACTCCACTTGAAATAGAAATTTTCAGGTGAGCTCAAAACTGAGCCCATCCCCTGGAGAGCCCAAATATGGACCTATCAACTTTCTCTTAACAACTTTTAATCTTGAACACCAGAGGAAGTTTCATACCAAATATCAAAGCATTCCCACTTGTGGTTCATGAGAAGAAGATTTTTAAAGAATTTCATCATATTTGGGCATAAGTCCACGCCCAAAAAGGTCGGAGACCCCATTTGAACAAAACTAAAACAGAATACCCCCAAGATGATGTGGACCATATATGTTTAAATTTGGGCCATTGGTTTGTGAGGAGAAGATTGTTTTGTAAAAACTAACGTGGACGACGGAAGACGGACGACAGACGCCAAGTGATGGCAATAGCTCACACTGACTTTCAGTCAGGTGAACTAATAACAAATAAAAACACACACTTCCCAGGGTTTCTTGCAGGTAAGGACTGATAAAATTCAAGGCTACTCAAGGCAGTTTCTCGATATATTTCAGCATTTTTCAAGGCTATACGATAGCCAAATTCAAGGATTTTCAAGCCTCTGCCATCACAAGTCCTAACTAGGACCTCCATTCATTAATTACCTCTCCTCTACTTCCCTACTAGGGAAGTGTGGGGGGGGGGGGGGGCGGAGGAGGTAATAACCATTGGTCCTAGTTTGGACTATGTCCTTACAAACTCTGGCATATAAAACTATATAGTAATGATTACGTGCTTTGTCAACAATTTTATTTTGGGAATATTCAGGACTTTTCAAGGTCACCTGACACATTCTCCAGGATTTGAAGGCCTTAAATGACCCTTAGCCAAATTCAAGGTTGTTTTTTACATCCAGGGCCTCACAAGAATCTTGCTCCCCACATCTCAGACGTTCCTTAAATGTTTTAGTGCATAATCAAACCAGAGGCTCAAGTGAGCCTAAAACGTTCACCTGGCTCAAGTTGTCAAAAGAGATGAGTGTATCAGTAAGTGATCAGCAGCAAGGCAAATTTTTTATTTGCTATGAATTTTTGTTTTTTGTTTTGTTTTCAACTACTGTGGTTCTCTCTACCCCAACCCCCCCACCCCCCCCCCCCCCAAAAAAAAAGAAAGAACATCTGGCATAAATGAAATACCTATGACCCAGTTATATACTACATGACAAATATGGTTCACATCTGCCCATTGAAGCTGAAAATAGAAATACTCAGTGTAGCCCAAAATTTGGGAGCCCAAATTTTGACTTAATGAGTTTCTTTGAAAGAAAGTGACTCTGCATCACTAAAGTAAGTTCCAAACAAGAAATCTAAACATAATTGCAAGTGGCTTATAAAAAGAGGATTTTAAAAGCATTTTTTTTTCAAAGGAACCATATACAGCATTGAAAGGGTTTGTTCATGGCATCAATAAAATCTTTGGAACCCACATTGCAGTCTTGAGAAGGTTAAATTAAAGACATGCATACAGGAATCAGATAAATGTTTCCAGAATTTAAAGGGTTAAGCATGAAATAAAATCTTTGAAAAACACACTAAAGTCATTTTTGGAACCCACATTGCAGTGTTGAGAGGGTTAAATTAAAGATATGCATACAGAAATCAGATAAATGTTTCCAAGAAACCAGAAAAAAACATATATGCACAGCAATGAGAGTTCATCAGGAAATAAAATCTTTGGACATAACACAATGAAGTCATGAGAGGGTTAAATTAAAGATATTCATACAGGAATCAGATCAATTTAATTTCCAAGGAACCATATACAGCATTGAAAGGGTTTGTTCATGGCATCAATTAAATCTTTGGAACCCACATTGCAGGTTTGAGAGGGTTAAATTAAAGTCATGCATACAGGAATCAGATGCTTCCAGAATTGAAAGGGTTCATATTCAACATGAAATAATATCTTAGCAAAACAAACTGTGAAGTCCACAAAATTTTCAGATTATAATAACAAGATAAGCTAGCAGCATTGTTGATTTAAGAACAAAATTTTAGTCTAGATGTCAATCAAGGTTCTCGGTGAACATTTTCCTCCATGATAAACAACTGCAAAAATGCTGACTCATCATTTTTTCAATACCCTCCACAGGGCACCCTGATTGAACTGGTGGCCATTATTTTTAACCAATCCCTTCTTCCGGTCCCAAGGATGCTTCATTCCAAATAACTGTTCTCTGTTCCTTGTGGTTTGGGATATATGGTCATTTGAATTTTTTTTTCTGTTTTTAGCCCCTGGTTGCAACAGGGCTGTGAAATTTTTTTTTTTTTTTTTTTGGGGGGGGGGGGGGGGGGGGCTTAAAACAATTACTTAGGACCCACTTATACTACATGCCAAATTTGGTTGAAATTGGCCCACCAGTTCTTGAATTAGAAATTTTGGGCAGAGCCCAAAATGGATACATGTATGCCCCCACAAAGAGCCCAGTTATTGACTTATTAACTTCCCTTGAACAAACTTTAATCTTCTACACCAAAGGATGTTCCATACCAAATATCAAGGTATTCCCTCTGGTGGTTCATGAGAAGATTTGTAAAGGTTCTTAAGCTTTTGGGGCATAATCCAGAGTCCGAATATGGCAGCTGCTTCATTTAAACAAAATAGAAAGGGTATACTCCATAGATGGTCTGTGCAATATATGTTTGAATTTGACGTAGTGGTTGTGAAGAAGATGTCAAGTTTGCAAAAAGTTAACGGACGACAGACGACGGAGGCCAAGTGATGGCAATAGCTCACACTCACTTGCAGTCAGGTGTGCTAAAAAGCAAAACCTTTTTGTGCTTAACCTTCGTCAACACAGTTTCTAATTATGTATGACTGCCATACACACACTGCGCACCAAATACATTCAACTGTATCATTAACATAAGAAAATCTGCAAAGAAAAGATTGTGTATGTGAGAATACATATCTTCTGAAAGAAAAAATAAAGGCATAATAACAAGTATATATACCTGCAGTCTATCAAGAGGGCATGCTCAGGTTGTCCTAAACAGGAGATGAACTGGTCCATGATCCCACACGGCATACCTGCATAGTCATGTTCTGCTTTCTGACAGGCAAGTGCTTTCTGTTCTTTATCTTCTGCAGCAGATCCTGTTAGTTGCTCCAAAAATGTATAAAATGCTACCTCTATGGAGGCTGAGCTTGAAAGACCACCACCCAATGGTACTGATGATACAATTACCGCATCAAACGAAGGGACATCTCCTGAAAGACATAATAAATAGAGCTGAGAGGTTTTGATTCTTAGATTCGGTTTGGTTTCAATTTCATGAAAAAAACTTGGTTTTGGTTCAATTTGTCTAGGGGTCTATTTAATTTTTAAAAAATTTAAATAAAAAATATTAAAAATTGAATAGCAGTTTTCTAACTTGGATAAATTTGGACTAGTATTTTCTACTATTTACATGATTTTTCATTTGCAATTGATTAGCTATAGTTGAAAATTGATTCGAAAACTGTATGCGAATCCAGTTAATTTGAGTCCTGGACTGTTTTTCTATGTGTTAAGAACTGTTAGTAAATAATACTTCAGGCTCCTTACCTTGGAAAAATCCTCAACCTGTACAAGTCCACTCATCACAAAAGACCTGTGTGTAAATATCTCTATTGGGTTCAGCCTAACTTCCCTTCAATCATTCTTAGGGTTTCTATGGGATCAGTCACTAAGTCAATTCAGTCAGAAAAAACATGAATCAAGATAGCAAATGAACAAAGTTCATCTCATCTATGTTGTGTTCTGCTTGTCACATTTTCTACCTTACTGACTTGTCTGGTGGACGAGTGAATAAGGGTAAAAATGTAACAATCAGAACACGACGTATTCATCCATGTGCCAAATAGACTAAGAGATGAGAGTGCATAGTGGTAACTCATCTAGTTCCATCCTAGTACAATAGTTTGATCAGTTTATGCACAAACACAATAAAACAGCTCAGCCAGTGTTTGCTGGATCTTGCGGTAAGGTTTTATGGTTTGCCACAAAAAATGGAACTGAACTGGAAAACCCAAAAACTGCCCAGCCCTTATAATAAACTGTAAACTGCCCAGCCCTAGTAATAAATTGTAACATTTAATACTAAAGATGATAAAACATTTTATGCCACCCTCAAAACAGCGATCTTCAGGATGTCCTGCTGGCAATAGACAAAGCACCTGGGCAGTGATTTCTAGCCAAGTCTTGGCTGCCTTAACAGGCAGCCAA
Source organism: Pictodentalium vernedei (assembly GCA_031216915.1). Classification (NCBI taxonomy): domain Eukaryota; kingdom Metazoa; phylum Mollusca; class Scaphopoda; order Dentaliida; family Dentaliidae; genus Pictodentalium; species Pictodentalium vernedei. The sequence goes on along the minus strand of CM062296.1, from coordinate 507,110,028 downwards.
GACCTGCCTAGAAATCACTGCTAAGCAGCTGGAGATGTACAGGTTGTAGTCTCATGAGAATTCAGGACAATTCCCAAGGCCCCTGAGGGTTAACAAACTGAAAAGAATATTAGCCACTTCTTTCATGCAAATGAACCCTTCAACAGCCACTTCTTTCATGAAAATGAACCCTTCAACTGCTATCAAGTCGCAACAGGGCCTTATAAATACTGAATGTAGAAAAATTTTAAAATTCAGACAGTTTCGGTATTCAATGATCAATTGGTTTGGGTCGGTTTTTTGGTAAACCGTGATATCGGTATCGGTTTGGTTTTTCGGTATATTGCCCATCTCTAGTTGGTACCCCACTTTCTACTGCCAAGATTTACACAGCAATACCTCTGCAGTTGAATATTTAGTGATGCCAGTTCATGGGTGACATACATAGGAAGAATGGGCTCTATTTGGATTATATTTGGGCGGTAAGTTGTTAACAAAATGTCTATTTCTTTTTTTCATTAATGATTCAGTTCAAAGTATCAATCAATATTAGGTAAAAATACATAATTGTAAAACAGACTGGTTTAAGGCTGCGTAATGCACAGCTTGGGAGACAACAGGTAGACAGCCAATCTGTCTATGTTGTCTGCCTGCAGTATACACTGATATTGTCATGCTTGAGTTGTGTTAATTAACACATCTTTTTTGTATCCTTAAAACACTCATTACTACCGTATGTATCATCTCTATTTGTATCAAGTATACTGCAAAAAAATAAATTAATCAATCAATCAGTCGACTGCAGATGTGGAGAGCAATCCTGACAAAGGACTTACCACATACTTTTGATTATCTTGTCACTGCATCAATCACACATGTAATAAATAAAATGACAAGTGAATTTTTCTACAGAAGAAATTTTATACAGATAGGAACGGAAGATGAGATTTCAAACGGGTGTGCAGGGCACAGGTCTATTTTCTATCAAAACAAGAAAGAACATAAAAATTGTGTGCCTAAATTTATCCACTCTTAACCTGCTGAATATTTTCTGAATTCAATTCGATTTGATTTTCAAATATCTGACTGTTGAATAGAAGATCGTAGATATTTATGTCCTTTCTCTTTGCATATATCATTATATGTGATCATTATTCCTCACCAATTATGTTAATTATGGTTAACTGGCTAGTCAGGGCTGTTGGGTGGTTATTATTTTAAAAGTCAGTAGTCAGACACAAATAAAATCATTTGGGACAACCGAGAAGATGCTATGTCAGAATGCATACATCTGCATCAAACGTACAGGTGGCACAACAATGCCTGAATTAGAAAGGGCGAGAACATGAGAGACGTGTCAACTGTGATCTACATGGGATAAATCTATCAATGTAATAGTCATTGTCATCGCTAACACAAATTTGAAGCACCAGTTCCAATTTTCCCGATTAAATTTGAATTCAGTTCGAAATGAAACCTTGAGGGTGTCTTTAATTCATATTCAACTTCAATGGAAAAAGTTTGATTCATAGGGCCATAGGGCAAGTAGCCTTTTTCAATCATAGCATTGCATTGAGATACTATTGACTCCGAACAAGTTTCCAAGGTACAAGCAATCATAGAAGGTTTGTTTGAGGGGGAGGGGGGGGGGGGGGGGTTCAGAGGGAGAGGGGTGTTCTCCCAGAAAACAGTTAAATTGTGCTTTCAAATGAAAACTTTTGGTGGCCTTTGTCTCAAAAGCCTCCAAAAGTCTTTATTTGGAGGCACAATTCAAACTGAAGGGAGACAATGTCATAATATGAAAAACATGTCCTATATTTTGGAGACAAGGTTCGGTTTTTAGGTATATTGCCCATCTCTAACTCCCACCTCAAGCATTGGTGACTGGGTACTATCCACCAGTAAAACAGAAATTACTATTAGATATATACTACTAATATTTTTGGAACACGAGAACAGGTTAATCTGTGATAAGTCCCAGTGGTAGAGAGACTATTTGTAAAATGGACACAACAATGTTGCTGCCTTGAACTGAATGCGACATGTTGTTCCCAGTCATTAATTTCCACTTCCTCACCATGCCTACCAGATCCCAGAATACATGTACCCTGGGGTGCAGGGTAATGTTTGCGATGACCATTTTAGTTCCCTTTACAGCACATCTCAGCTATTTGTGGGTTGCTGTCAGTCATTCTTGTCAGGGCAGCAATTCTCTTGTCACCAGAACACGCACACTCCTGCATCTGTTTAACAAATTTTATCTCAGTAAATTGAAACAATCATTTCTCAGGGCTTCAGTTATTCAATTGTTTCATCCATAGCAGCCATAATTGGATTTTATGAGAAATTTCAGAAAATACTCCGCATGTTAAGAATTGGTAAATTTAGGCACACATTTTTTTTATTTTCCTCGCTTTGATAGAAATTAGCCCCCAAACCCACTAGAGCTGAAAAGGTTAAGGGGTTTTCATGATCGATTAATCATGTGGACTAACCTTGGTTAACCGATTAATCACTTGTCCGATTAATTGGTTAACCGATTAATCTTCATGATTTACAGCATGAACCCTTTACCCAACGTAACCAACAAAACCGACTAGGCCTATATACAAAAATCTCCATTCAAATTTATTATGTTTTCAATTTTTGTCTCAAAAACATAGCTTATCATCCCTCATTGGAATGAGTTCGTTGAGCCCGTTCCAATGAAGCGTCATAAGCTATGTTTTGAGACAAAAATTGAAAATATTTAGTAATTCATGATTTTATTTTGCAAGTATTGTCTGCCACCCGCAATGGGTAAAGGGTTAAGAATGACCATTTCTGGCCACTGATACAGTATGATGATCATGCAAGTAAACAAGTAAGTCAGCAAGTAACTTGCATGGTTTACTCTGTCTGATATAATCAATGTGAGTCAGTGTGACAATGTTTGCCTGTTTTGGAGCAAGTATGTTCCTTTGTTAACCCATATAATACAGTAGTTCAAAAGTAACAGTTAATCAATCAGTTACTTTTTGGATCGATCAAGATGTTGATCATTAATTAATCGATTAATCGGTTAACCATTTCAGCTCTAAAACCCACTCCATTTTGAATCTCTCTGTTCTTTCCAGTCTCCTAGATGTAGGATGCTTGTGGTTTGTTTTTTATGATTATATTCCGCCTCATTTGGGTGTTGAAAAATGAAATATTTTAAGTAATTTGTATATTTTTTATACTTAACCAATGGCCCAGACTAGCTGGTGCTAACTCAAAAATTAATACAGGGGCAAACACAAATTTTGCCCCCAATCCCCAAAATTTGCATGCAAAACCGAAAAAATCAAGTCCTATCTGGTCCTACATACTTTTGAGATCTGCGCATGCGCAGTATCCAGGAAGGTACCGAAATTGGCGCCAACCATCATTCTTTCTACAGATTGCCTGTTAAATGTTATAAACAGTGGGGAGGTAAGAGTGCCCACTCATGGGAGGGCCATACCCGTCTGGGCCATTGGTAAGTATAAAAAATATACAAATTAGTACTTAAAATTTATCATATTTTTATACAACAACCAATGGCCCAGACTAGCTGAATCATAAAAAGGCTGGAGGGCCTAGGACTAAAAGGAAAATCCAATCTCTCAATTACTTCTGTAAAGGATAGCTCCTACAGGAGAATAGAAGAAGATAGGAATTATATATGTCTTTCTCCTTTACGAGTAACACCAACAATGTAACTGAGTATTGCATAATATGTAATTTCTCCATTTAATGCCAGCATAACCCATTATGCTAATTCGGTGAAGGAAAACCAATATATAAAGATAGTCCAGAGAATGAGACTCTTTATACTCATTCAAAAGTGTTCGAGGATTGTATATTAACGCATGTTTGACTCGTGACATATACAAATGCTTCACAGTGAGCTACACTTTAAAAACCGTACATAAATGAGACATAGTTATTGCTTCACACCGAGCTACACATTAAAACCATCCCAGCACCGACTCAGGACTATTGACACCAGAGGAGGTCTTCCCTTTCATTTCACTATAAAGCCAGATGATCATAAGGGAAAAAAACATCCCCCCCCCCCACCTCCCGAGGTAAATATTCTCAGAACAAAGAGGGCAGCGGAACAATGTCAATGCTGGAACAGACTGCCTAAATACCTATAGATGAAACCATTAATGGACGACATTCTGAGCAACAGAAAGAGTACCCAAAGATCTAAGGTCACCGGAGATGGACTCTAAATTTCTCAGGTAAAACCTGGTAAATGAAGAGGGCTGTGTCCAGTACGCAGCCTTCATGAGATCAGTAATGGCTATACTGTTGGAATAAGCCCAAGAAGTGGACAGTGCTCTAACCTCGTGCGCTGATATCTTATTAACAGAACGTTGATCGGAAGATAGATTTTCATAGGCAATGTGTATTGCCAACTGAATCAATCTAGCGATTGCATGAACAGAAATATCCTTTCTGTTAGAAATCAATGAAAGAAAGAAACGTTTTCTTGCTTTTCTAACAAAATCTGATCGACGTTTATAAATGCACATAGCCCTGACAGGACACAGCAAAGATTTGTCCAACACAGACATCTCGTTAGTGGGGGGGTTTCGCCCGGAATGATAGCCGTAAGCCGTCTGAGACTACACTTCTCACTCACTGATCTTCTGTGACTGCTATCCAGTTTCTCAGGAAGTTTGATAACTTTCCGCCAACTGGCAAGCAACAGAGGTCTTGAACATCACCTGTAGGACTTGCGAGGCTTACGGAGGGAGAAACTACATCCTCCCCATGAATAACCTCGCCCCGTCGACTTAGGGGCGTTTGACTGATAGTCCTGATTCGACTTATGCCCCTTTCCCGAGTCGCTATATTGACGACCTCCGGAGTAATTGTATGAGGGTTTCTTGTACCCTCGCGAGGAGTTCCCTTTTGATGATTTTGATTTGGAACGTCCTCGCTTACTCTGGTCTGCTGAAGTAGGTTGTTGAGATGCCGACTTCAATAGCAGAGCACTGAATGCTTTCTAAGTAGCTTGTTCGTATGCTAACGGAGACCGGAGTGACCTGGAGAGAGCTTTTCACCTTGTCATCTGTAAGTGATGATAACGCAAGGGCAACATCACATCTAATTAACTCCAGATCAGCCACTGTCAGGGTGGAGTGATACGTGGCATACATGATTGCCCTGGAAAGAACTCTAAGAGAGGTACACACATCCTCAAATTCCTTCCTGTTGAGATGTTGCGCCATAACTCTGGTAAGGTGATCTGCATAAGATATTGCGTCCAAATTTGCTCTATTCAATGAAATTGCAGTTTCCATTACATTTGAGCGAATACTGAATGATGCAGATAAGGATATATCTAAATCCCCGGCCTGCTCATCTCAACGCAGTGGAGCTCTCTGCACATCTTCTCCAACCGTTTTAAATGAACGTGGTCCAAGGAACGGTATATTTATGGAAGATTTTGACAAGAAACTGCCTCTTTTCCTCGCACTTGAGAGGTTAAATATGGCGTTGTCTACATGGCCTGCAACACCTGCTTAGACTGAACCGGGAAAGAAAGAACTTCTAGAGATGCCAGCAGTTTCTCTCTTGTTGTCGCAGCTTGCTGATTCGGTGGAACAAACTCAGGGTAGTATTGATGGATAAAATCCATCGCAACCATGTGTTGCTCCGAAAGGGAAGGGTAATCCTCTTCCTTATCATTTCACCATCCAAGTGAATCAGTTGCGAATCTCGGTCCATAACATCTGCGTGAACAGATGACTGGATCGACCCAGCACTGTCCGACAGTTCAGGTTCTGAGTCTGAGAGAGGTTGCTCCCGCACTTGCTGGGATGCTTCGATCAGCTGTGCAATCTGCAACAGCAAGTCCATCATCGAGGCCCTCTTGCTGCTCCTGGGATGGCATTCCGGAGATGGATCTCTTCTCCGAACGTCCCGATGATTGAGGCCTTGGCTCCTTAGCTACAGGATGGTCCGATTTCACTGGTGAAGAGTGTCTCCTTCGCGCAGCAGGCTGGATAGCCGAAGTCGGGTAGCTAGGTTGCGGTCGTGTGTGCGTAATGATCATAGCGGAAGAAGCTGTGACTGTAGCTGAGGCTGGCTGCAGTCTAGACGGAGCGTCATGAGTGGCAGGTGTGGACGTACGCTCCGGCCTGCACAAGTTTTTCACAAGAGGCCCCACGGGGCCTGAAGCGCTCATCTTGAACAGAACATAATAAAAACAGAGTCCAAGAATGAGTCTACATTAAGCAGTCCATCTCCATAGGATACACTGTCAATCATTGAGCCCCTCAGGAGTGACAAAAATAATCCATGCATCACGCCTTTTCTTCAGTTGATCATAATGTAAAATGTAGAGCTCCCCTATGAAGCCTCTTGATACAACCTATGTGGATTAATCTTAGTTACACACCTCTAGAGGCTACTGAATAAAAAATTTTGAATTCTTCAGCAACATGGCCAATTCCGGCTCACATAAGGAGCCCAAATATTAACCCAGGCTCTCGATTTGAACAAAGTTGAATCTGACTTCCCTAAGGATGTTGTGTACCACATATGAAAGCATTCTGACTGTTGGATTTAAAGAAGAGAAATTTTAAAGAAATTTCTTCATACTGCACTAAGTTAAAATTTGAGCTACCATAGCGAGCCCAAATATTAACCTATGGATCGAATTTGAACAAACTTGAATCTGACCCCCCTAGAGATGTTGTATACCAAATATGAAAGCATTCTGACTAGTGGATCTGAAGAACAAGATTTTTGAAGAAATTCCCTCATATTGTACTAAGTTAAATTTCAAGTTCCCATATGGAGCCCAAATATTAACCCAGGCACTTGAATTGAACAAACTTGAACTGCCCCTACTGTCCCCCCCCCCCCCCCCCCCCCCCCCCCCCCCAGAGATGTTGTATATCAAATATGAAAGCATTCTGACTAGTGGATCTGAAGAATGAGATTTTTAAAGAAATTTCCTCTTATTGCGCTAAGTAAACATTTGGGCTACCATAGAGAGCCCAAATATATACCTGGGGATCCAGTTTGAACAAACTTGAATCTGAACCCCCTAGAGATGTTGCATACCAAATATGAAAGCATTCTGACTGGTGGATCTGAAGAAAAAGATTTTTAAAAATTATCCCTCATATTTACGGAAGCCCAAATGTTAACCTAGGGACTTGGTTTGAACAATTTTCAATCTGACCCGCATTACAATGATGTATATCAAACATTAAAAGATTCTGACTGGTGTCTCTGAAGAGAAAGATCTTTAAAGAATATTACCCTAAGTTAAAAATTCGGGCTCCTGTATTGAGTCCAAATATGAACCAATGGACTTTATTTTAACAAACTTGTAAGCTTTCATGATTAATCAAAACTAAGTCGATCAAACTCCTACAAACTCCACAATAAATATATGATAAAGATATATAATAATCAACAAGTAAAATCAAAATCGAAAAATTAAATTCAAAAAAATTTTCGAAAATTTTCTGACAAAAGCCCAAGTTCCCAAAGGGAACATGAAGAGCCCAAGGGTATCCCGATAGAGCCTAAGTGTGGACAAAATTCCAAAAATTATAGCTACAATACCGAAATATTAATTAATGTGCAGTAATAATAACTAAATACTACATATGTTTAAGGACGTTGCCAATGTAAAGAACATCGAGGAAAAAAACGAAACAAGACATCAGGCACAGAACAAAAAGGCCCAAAATCAGTAACAGATTTTAAAGCTACCAGATGTAAAGCAAGATCTTCAAATGAAGAAAAAACGATACATCGGATAGAAAATGCATGACCCAAACAACCCAACACCCCTAGGGTGGGGATAAACAGAATAAACATTCTGTAATACACGTTAAACTCTCAAGAAATTTAATAAAAAATTTCAATAAAAATAAGCCAAAAAGCTTGGGAGTTTAACAGGAGGGCTTCAAGAAAGGATAGGGAAGGAACAAACAGTGAATAAATCATTAGCAAGAATGAGGATGTCAGGCACATGTCCCGAAATTGGGAAACATGAAATAATTTTGATAAAAATTCTAAAGTTACAGCCCTGAACGTTCCTAACCACCGTTGTTCACTTCCATCATCCAATTATGTAGTTGGATCCATTAATTTTACCATTGATTTGTGTCTGGCATCCTCAATGAAAGTGTCAATGACACTGTAGCTTAACTTGTCTGTGTGTTGTGTTTGATGAAAAGGATAATGTTCAATGTTTATGAAAGGATTATGAAATAAGACAAGAATTGTGATAATTGGGAATGTTAATTTCTGTTCCCTGTATGCTATGTTTTTAATAAAAATAATATGAGGTGTACACTGTACTAAAGAGCTAAGGGGTGGGTTAATATAACCTCACAATTAATGTATGTGGCCCTCACAGTTAACGTATATCAACCAAAGTTACCAAGTTACAGTGAAATAATTCCAAAACGAGTCATCCTATCAAGTTACATTGAAATCCCTTCATAAATATGGCCTGTAGACTGTGCTAAAGGTTTTTGGGCTTCAGGCCTGTGTAGCCATTACGGTTGACCGATTACAATTAAAAGGGGACGTCCTCATCTCGACATTATACCGAGTCATTCTACTAAGTTACAATGAAATCCCTTCACAAATACGACCTGTAGTCTGTACTAAAGTTTTTCGAGTTTTGGGCTCGGGAAGTCATCATGATTGAATGAACGCGACCAAAAAGGGGACGTTGTAATCTGGTTTTCATCTGGAGTGATCCTACGAAGTTACAGTGAAGTCCCTTCATAAATATGACCTGTAGACTGTGCTCAAACTTTTCTGGATTCGGGCCCCTGAAGCCATCACAGTTGATCAATCATGACCAAAAAGGGAAGTCATCATCTAGGCATTACATGGAGTCAACCTAACAAGTTACAATGAAATCCTTCAATAAATACGACCTATAGACCATGCTAAAGGTTTCTGGGTTTTGGGCTCGGGCAGCCATCAAGGCTGAATGATCGCGACCAAAAGGGGACGTTCTCATCTAGACATTATTTGGAGTCATCCTATCAAGTTACAATGAAATCACTTCATAAATATGACCTGTAAACTGTGCTAAAGGTTGTCGGGCTTCTGAACCCTGTAGCCGTCACAGTTGCCCAATTGTGTCCAAAAGGGGATATTCTCATCTAGTCATTATATGAAGTCAACCTACCAAGTTACAATGAAATCCCTTCATAAATATGACCAGTAGACTGTGCTAAAGGTTTTTGGGCTTCGAGCTTGGGCAGCCATCATGGTTGAATGATCGCAACCAAAAGAGGACATTCTCATCTGGGCATCATCTGGAATGATCCTACAAAGTTACAATGAAATCCCTTCATAAATATGACCTGTAGACAGTGCTCAAGGTTTTCGGGCTTCGGGCCCCTGTCGCCGTCACAGTTGACCAATCATGACCAAAAGAGGATGTCATCATCTAGGCATTATATGGAGTCAACCTAAGAAGTTACAATGAAATTCTTTCATAAATATGACCTATAGACTATGCTACAGGTTTTTGGGCTCGGGCAGCCATCAAGGTTGAATGATCGCGACCAAAAGGGGACGTTCTCATCTAGATTATTTGGAGTCATCCTACCAAGGTACAATGAAATCAGTTCAGAAATATGACCTGTAGACTGTGCTAAAGGTTTTCGGGCTTCAGGCCCCTGTAGCCGTCACAGTTGCCCAATCGTTTCCAAAGGGGAACGTTCTCATCTAGACATTATATGAAGTTAACCTACCAAGTTACAATGAAATCCCTCCATAAATATGACCTGTAGCCTGTGCTAAATGTTTTCGGGTTTTGGGCTCAGGCAGTCATCACGGTTGACAGATCACGACCAAATGGGGAAGTTCTCAGCTAGACATCACACGGAGTCATCCTACCAAGTTACAATGAAATCCCTCCATATTAAACATGACCTGCAGACTGTGCTAAAAGTTTTTGGGCTTCGGGCTTGGGCAGCCATCACGGTTGACAGATCATGACCAAAATGTGACGTTCTCATCTAGGCATTATACAGAGGCATCCTACCAAGTTACAATGAAATCCCTTCATAAATACGACCTGTAGACTGTGCTAATGGTTTTCGAGTTTTGCGCTTGGGCAGCCATACCAGTTGACCGATCGCGACCAAAAGGGGACGTTCTCATCTGGACATGACCCCAAACCTTCATATGAAATTTCGTGATGATCAGACAAGAACTACGGTGTGTAGCCTGTGCTAAAGGAAAATGTGAACAGACTCACAGACTAACAGACTTCCGCATGTGTGATGGCAATAGCTTATCTTGACTTTTGTTAAGTTAAGCTAAAAATGAGATTTAAAAGCACAGATGTCAGTTGAATGTTGCTGACTTTTGGGCCAAACAAAGAATGATGGTTGGCGCCAATTTCGGTACCTTCCTGGATACTGCACATGCACAGATCTCAAAAGTATGGAGGATCAGATAGGACTTGATTTTTTCGGTTTTGATTGAAAATTTTGGGGATTGGGAGGCAAAATTTGGGTTTGGTCCTGGATTAATTTTTGAGTTAGCACCAGCTAGTCTCGGCCATTGGTTGTTGTATAAAAATCCACAGGTCTGGCATTCTTAAAAATGCAGGAGGGCTAAAAATCGTTCCCCTTGAATGGCTTAGGGGAGCGATTAGCTCTCCTCGCGCTTAGAAAAGGTAAAAGTGGCAAAATGAAGTTTTACTATTAAGGAATTCTGCCTAGAGGGCTTTGTAAAGCCCCGGAGGTGTGGGAAAGGCTGTGTGGCCAACTTACTGAGACCACCAACATAGCAGAGATCTGAAAAGATGTGGGTTGTAGGAATAGGCTGTTATGGTAATCATTATTTTCTAAGGCCAGGGGGGGGGGGCTAGTTTTCACCCTCCTTAATTTTTTTAATGCGGGCGAATAAATCTCTCTACTGAAAATGCCAGGCCTGAAAACCACTTCTATAAAAGTTATAAAAACCTATATAGTTGCGATTTATAGCTTTACATATTTCAAGGTTTGGCGTTACCACAATCTGCAGTTGCTTACCCCCCTGAACAATGATGTAGAAATTTTTACATTTTATAAACTGCAAAGTTTCTCCATAATACTACTAAGAAGTTAACCAAGACAGTCTTGTTTGACTGAGCTCTGTCAAACAAGATGGACTTAAATTTGGTTAAATTCCTAGTTAAAATTTAAGAAGATTTTGCCAATGATATCTCAGAATTTTGACATCAGTATGCAGAGGGTTAATATATTCTTTAACTCTTTCAACATGAGAGACCTCTTTTCCAGTCCAGCTACATGATACGTCATAATTTCTTTAAGTAGGACCGCTACTAAGTGAAAGTGTGTGGAAGAACAACGAACATTTTCAACGTGCAGCCTGAAAATAATAATTGCTCTACCCCCAAATAATGGATATGGACTCTTCCAATATCTGCCATTTAACTGGCATGATTGATACCACCAGTGTTCAAAGGGTTAATCTGCCTTTTCTTGCAGTGTCCTTTCATAGCTGCGGATAGATATGGTTGATTCGTTAGATTGAGTTAACCATTTTGAAACTGTGATTCACTTCAGAATGGAAACTATATCCTATATTTTATGATCACAAAAGGTTGTGTTTAACCCTTTTCCAACAGCCTGTCACAAAAATGCATATTCTGACTTAAAATAAAGAAATATAAGAAAAGCATCAGCGACTCTTGAGTAGAACAGGTTGACTTGAGTGCACATTTACCATGAAAATTGGCAATTACACCCTTCACATAATTTGCCCATTTGGGACTTCCAGCCTCAGGCTTTGTTCCACTTTTGAATTCTGTGTACTTAGGATTGTCTGCACTTTCTGCTAACGTGACAATTCTGTGAACATCTTTTTCAGACTTTCTACCAACAACTACTGTGACCAAAGGCAACGCCTGTAAAAAAAAATGAAAGTGTCAATGACACTGTAGCTCAACTTGTCAAGACAAAGACATGTACATGTATAGTATGTGACACAGCAATGACAAACATCTAGGTAATGACCTGATAACAAAGGTACATATAAAGTATTGTAACGGTCTGTACATAAATAATGACCGTTGCCTGTAACAAATGTATAGGTAAAGTATTGTAAAGGTGGGTGACAGTCAGATGCTAAACTAGAAAAAAATCTTTTGAGTCCCAGAGTGGGTCTGACTGAACCCCAAAATATTTGTTCTCATAGCACAGTGATAACAAAGGCACCCCAAAACACACTCGTTCCTGTCCCAAGGTGAAAACAAAGGTACCCAAGAAGTTTTGTGAAGATCAGTTCATAAATACGAGCTGTATAGAACTTGTGACAAAAAAATGATTGAACCTAATTTCGGTACAAAATGGCCACTGGCAGCCATCTTGAATTTTGGACCATACCCAGAAAGAAACACTCATTCTCATCCCAAGGTGATAACAAAGGTACCCAAGAAGTTTTGTGAAGATCGGTTCATAAATACAGCCTCTACCCTGAGCCGTATTGACATATGTGCTTACAATGTGTAAATAGCACTGAATAAATCAAAGTTCATCTAATTTGCATAATTTCTGCACGAAAAAGAAACCCTTACAATATGTGATGTATTCCATGTTACTAAACATTCATACAAAAATTTATTCAAATCAGAACTTTCATACAGAAGTTCTGTACAAAAGACTGATTGCACCAATTTTGGTACAAAATGGCTGCTGGTGGCCATCTTGAATTTCGGACCACACCCAAAAACACTCGCTCTCATCCCACGGTGATAACAAAGGTACCCAAGAAGTTTCGTAAAGATTGGTTCATAAATATGGCCTCTAGTCTGAGCTGTATAGAAGTTGTGTACAAAAAACTGATGAGACCTAATTTCAGTACAGAATGGTCACTGGCAGCCATCTTGAATTTTAGACCGCACCCAGACACTAGTTCTCGACCCAAGGTGATAACAAAGGTACCCAAGACATTTCGTGAAGATCAGTTCATAAATACAGACTCTAGTCTGAGCTGTATTGACATGTGTACTTACTGTGTGTAAGTCGCACTGAAAAAATCAAAGTTCATCTAATTTGCATAATTTCTGCACGAGAAAAAAACCTGTATTATATGTGATGTATCCCATGGTACTAAACATTCACACAAAAAATTATTCAAATCAGTGCTTTCATATGGAAGTTCTGTGCAAAAATCTGATTGCACCTAATTTTGTACAAAATGGCTGCCATCGGCCATCTTGAATTTCGGACCGGACCCCAAAACACTCGTTCTCGTCCCACGGTGATACCAAAGGTACCCAAGAAGTTTCGTAAAGATCGGTTCATAAATACGGCCTCTAGCCCGAGCCGTATTGGCATTTGCACTTACAGTGCTGAAAGTAACACCAAAAAACATCAAAATTAGTCTAATTTGCACAATTTACGCACGAGAAAAAAAACTGTATTATATGTGATGTATCCCATGGTACTAAACATTCACACAAAAAATTATTCAAATCAGAGCTTTCATATGGAAGTTCTGTACAAAAAACAGATTTCTGCATCGTCGCTACAAAATGCCGGCTGGCAGCCATCTTGAATTTTGGACCGCACCCAAAAACACTCGTTCTCATCCCACGGTCATAACAAAGGTACCCAAGAAGTTTCGTAAAGATCGGTTCATAAATACGGCCTCCAGCCCGAGCCGTATCGAATTGTTGACGTACGGACAGACGGACCATGACAAAAGCTCAAATTTGGCTTCGCCAAAGTTGAGCTAAAAAAGCACAAATGAAGCAAAATCAGAAAACCTTACCAATACAGTTACCATGATGTAGATGATAGTGGAAACCACTTAATTCATGTCAGGAAATAACTCATGAATGACCATTCAAGTTACATTAACTCTTAACCCGCTGAGTATTTTCAAGATATTTTTCATCAAATCTAGTCATGGCTGCCACAAAATCATTGGTACAAAAACCCATTTAATTTACAGAGGGAAAATTTGATTAAATGTGCCCCAATTATACTCATTTCAATAACAAGAGAAATCTTGTGCTGGGCAGGAATATCCACCAGCAGCTTGCAAAGAGTTAATTGAAAAATAAGCAAACAAACTACAGGTTACAAAAAGTAATATAACATGAGTTTATAAAATTATCATCCTAGAAGAATTTCTTCCACAATATATAGCAACAACTAATGTACAATTTATTTATTTATTTATTGGTGTTTAAGGTCACATATTTCTGCACATAATGGCTAATTATGACCATGAGAGTTTTATGGATGGAGGAAGCTGGGGTACCTGGAGAGAACCACCGGGCAATGGCGAGTAACTTCTGCTCCACAACATACTCCACACAAGCAGGGTTAGCATTGGTTGAAGACAAGTGCACCATCGACGTGCAGTATGCCTTAGTACACAACATCACTGTGCCCCCACATGGGCAATGGGTTGAAGTGTCTTGCCAAAGGAGACAACGCAGTTGCCACAGGTGGGATTCGAACTGAGGATCTCTCGGCTTGTAGCCTGCACCTCTACCTACTGACCCACTGCATCCCAACTAATGTGCAATCTCGCTTTGGTGAGAGCACACATTAATTGTTGATCTTTATATAAGTGGGAATCCCATTACGACATCAAAAAAGAATGACTGGTATAGTAAAAATACAGGTGAAGTACCACAACACCCTTATCCTATGGGTTACGGGCATGCTATATGACATAGCCTGTCAATGGGTTATTTCAATGAGTTTATTCAACTTCATACAACTTAACTTGCCCATCCCACATTCTGATTCCAATCAAGTGACGGATAATTTATTTAAATTCTTATGTAATTGCTCTGGTGAGAATCAGCATGCAGATTATGTTTATTTTGTTCTTTGATATATAACATGTTCATTTTTACTTTTAGGCAAAACCTGAGTCATGCTTTGTCGGAAACACATGCAAATACCCATCAAAAACGCTAAAATGTTAAAGTTGCACAGGGGCGGATCCAGGATTTTATAAGGGGGGTGCTATTGTTGGTCAGCAAGCGCCGAAGACGCGCAGCGTAACGGCGCTCTGTGCCGTCCTTGCGAGCGCCGAAGGCGCGAAGCAATGAGTGGGGGGTCTGGGGGTCCTCCCCCCGAAAAAAATTTGAATTAGGAACCCATCAGATGCTATCTGAGACGTATCCTGGTCATATATTTGTCTTTTCTCTTAAACCTATTTTCTGCCGATTTGGCTTGAAATTTGGTAAAAACAATTATGGTACTGATGCTGCCCAATGAAAAACAAAATAATCATTTGAAATTGTTACCTACCAAGAAGCAAATATAATCACCCCTGGATTTTGCATCAAATTAACTGAAATGATGGGATTGCCTGGAAGAAACATAATAATTTTCACCATGACATACCTGTTGTACGCAGGGGTGACAGAAGTTCCAAGAAGTATGAGTGTGTGTAGGTGGGTGAATGTGTGGATGGGTGGATGCCACTGGGTGAGTGGCCGAGGGGGGGGGGGGGGGGGGCACATTTCTTCTGGTCAACTTTGAGATGCATATACTATTTAAATGTTAAACACCCCAACGGCAGATTTTGACAGGGGCGCACATGGCGTGCGCCCCTCTATTTTCTCAGAAATCATTTCTGAGAAAATAGAGGGGCGCACGCTGTGTGCGTCCCCGTCTTTTAATCAGATATAAAAAGTATATGTCGTTGAAAATTATTTTGTTAGAATTGACTGGAGCGTGCCAAAGGCAAAGGCACGCCCCAGTTAATTCTAATAAAATAATTGAAGCCAGTACGTACTATAAATTAATAGTATGTGCACACTTGCATCACAACAGTTTGTAACCATATAACTATAGAGGGCGACGTCCCTCTATTTCAAAATCCTGGATCCGCTTCTGAAACACACAAGTCCTGTCTCAGTTTTTGCGCTTCTACAGTGCTATGTGAACGCACAAACTTGTACACTGTGTAAATACATTGTTCCGTCAATTGATCTTAACTGGTAAGTAGCTTAATTATTTTATTCATGTTATCGAAGAAATAAGTCTGGATACTAGATGTCCTGTTCCTCTGTAACATTAAATTGTTTCAGTTTACTAGAGAATGCCTGTAGGCATTATCCAGCAAGTTCAACTGTTGCGACAATTTAATATCTAACAAAGAACATTTAACATTGGTGAATCATTCACCAATGTTAAATGCTCTTTGTTAAATATTAAATTGTCTCATTCAATCATCTGTCATAGTGTAAAACTATTGCTGAAGGCGAACGTCACTACAGCATCACTGATTCAGCTGAACAAAGATATATTTACGAACAGAGCTGATATACGTGGAAACTTTGTCCATAAGACCGTAAATATATGGATGACATTGGAATCAGCTCGTCAACTGATTCAAATGTCATCCATATTTGTATGGATATTGGCGTATTTTAAATTTTTTTTTAAGAAATTCACAATTTTGAGAAAAGCTGTGATTGGTAACTGGTTAAATTTCAGGCACATGCTTATAACAATTACATTTTATTGAAATTAAATCTTCAAGATAGATTATTGGAGGCTGGATCGGAAATACAGTAATCGCGTATGCTTATTACAGTAACACTTGTGATTGGGATGAAGTTCTCACTCTTTCAGAATGTCTGCAAATTCAAATTTTCTTGGATGACTGTGAGTAGTGTGTAGGCATGTGTGAGTGTGTGTGTGTATGGGGGGGGGGGGGGGGGGGTGCTCGAGCACCCAGAGCACCCCCCCCCCCCTGGATCCGCCCCTGTTGCAAGATTTTATACCAATTTTGGAGCTGGAAGACATTACAAATTTCTGAATCAATAAAAATGTTAATTTACTTATTTATATTTCAATGAGAATCTAAGACTTGATTCATGCAACAAAGCCATTGAGAATCAATGTAGATTCTTGTTACACCTCTGTTAGGATTCACTTGATAAGAATTAAGTCAATTTAACCCTTTACCTAACATAGCAGCAAATTAACTATAACAGGGTAACATAACCCAAAATATCCCGACTCTTTGTCAATAAAATTGTACAAATATGGTTTCCACTGAAACCAGCTCAATGAGCTGGTTTCAATGACATCCATACTTTTAAGGTTTTATTCATAAATATTATTTATTTTCTTAAAAATTATCAAATTCAGTTTATATTTTAATGAAAGTGTCAATGACACTGTAGCTTAACTTGACTGTGTGTTGTGTTTGAAGAAAAGGATAATGTATGTCAACCAAAGTTACCAAGTTACAGTGAAATTATTCCAAAACGAGTCATCCTATCATGTTACAATGAAATCCCTTCAAAAATAAAGCCTGTAGACTGTGCTAAAGGTTTTCAGGCTTCGGGCCTGTGTAGCCATCATGGTTGACCAATCACAACCAAAAGGGGACTTCCTCACCTAGACATTATACTGAGTAATCCAACCAGTAAGTCCAAGTTACAATGAAATCCTTTCATAAATACCACCTTTAGCCTGTGCTAAAGCTTTTCGGGTTTTGGGCTCGGGCAGCCAGTACGATGGAACAATTGCGATCAAAAGGGGTCGTTCTCATCTAGATATTATCTGCAGTCATCCTACCAAGTTACAGTGAATTCCCTTCATAACTATGACCTGTGGACTATGCTACAGATTTTCGGGCTTGGGGCTCCTATAGCCATCACAGTTGACCGATCTTGACCAAAAGGGGACATTCTCATCTAGACATCATACGGAGTCATCCTACCAAGTTACAATGAAATCCCTCAATATTAAATACGACATGTAGACTGGGCTAAAAGTTTGGGGTTTTGGGCTTGGGCAGCCATCACAGTTGACAGATCACGTCCAAAAGGGGACGTTCTCATCTAGACATTATACAGAGTCATCCTACCAGGTTACAATGAAATCCCTTCCTAAATACAACCTGTAAACTGTGCTAAAGGTTTTCAGGTTTTGGGTTCAGGCAGCCATCACAGTTGACCGATTATGACCAAAAGGGGACGTTCTTATCTAGACATGACCTCAAACCTGCAAATTAAATTTTGGAATGACCGGACAAGAACTACAGGGTGTAGCCGGTGCTAAAGAAAAATATCAACAGACTAACAGACATCCACATGCATGATGGCAATAGCTTATCTTGACTTTGTCAAGTTAAGCTAAATATTATAAAGCTGTTTTGGGTAAAGGGCTAACATTCATTATCAGTGTACAATAAGGGTTCAACCATGGTGGCCTAATGGGATGCTGAGACACTGATAGCCGATGGATTCTCACATTCATTTTCGCGAGAATCCAAATGGATTCTCTCAAATTTAGATGAAATATAAGCCTAGGAGGGAGCTCAATTTCTATGTGGGATTTCTAGAGAACCCAAACTTTTTTTTGACCTTAAGTTTCTTTTTTCCTTTTATTTTACATGTGAAAATTAAACCCAGATTTCTCAAACACACTACTTCTTACATAGCATTTTAATTCAGCAACTTAAATACTCATTCCCAGGAATGTCCTTGCTTACAAAGACAAAATGTAATCAGGGTATGAACGAAATGTACTATTTGCCCAAACTTCCAAGTGTTTTCTGGATGATATGTCTGATGCTATTAAACAAAAATGTCTAATGGTATTTGACAAAATGTCTGATTTTGTTGACAAAACATTTGGGTTTTTTTTTAAATGGTTTTAAATGGTCCGATGGTTTTAATAGTCAATAAAGTCTGATGGTTTACAGTGACAATCCAAGATTCTGCATTTGGGGGGGGGGGGGGGGGGGGGGGGGGGGGGGGGAGGGGGTATGTAAAGGATTACTGTTAAAGGTCCCTATTGCAATATCAGAATTGGTATGTCCATGCACGGATCCAGAGCTGATTTGTTACTTGTTACAGATATGGGTGCCCAAACTCTGGAGACCACATGTCCCCAAATTCCTACAGAAAATTATTATTCTACATGTACTTTGAAATCATCTGCTTGAAGCAATTATTTCCAATATTTTGAAGAAATCTAATAATCTATACACATGCAGTTGACGAAAAGCACTTTAAGACACACACAATGGTCTAATCATCTGTATTAGGACATCTCCATTTATTTGGGGACATACTCAATTGAAAAACAGGTGACCTCAAAAATCCCTGGATCCAACCCTGGATATGTCCTTGGTTAATAATTATCAACAATTAATATTTTCTAAAATTATTTTTAATTAGTATAAGCAGATTCCGTTGGAGTTGTCACTTATTTGCACTGAGTGACCTTTGAATATACCATCATGTATCAACATGCTTACAAATACTGTTACATGGTATCTATTTTCAACTCAATGTTTGTTTATTTGGGTCACACTTGTTTTCTTGAATTGGACAGAATCATCTAGAAACTTAATGAGTGAGGTGATGATTTAATTTAAAATTTTAGCCATTCAGCAAATAGTGGAACAAAAGAACATCGGAGAAATTTTTCACTCTGGAACTTTCTATTTCAAGACTATTATAATAACCTCTGTCACTACACTTCAACTCATTCACCTAACACACAACATTGAGAAGTGACAATTGTTTAAAAATTCCGCATTCATTGAACATTTGTGATTATTATTATTGGACATTGCACTGTTTTAGACAGCAGCTGAGGGCAGCAATATTCTGTGGAATAGTCTTTGACATTTTCTTCATTTTGTAGAGGAAAAGTGTTTCCAAAAATTTGATGAGAATATATTCTTTCTGTAAACCTGGATTACTCTTGTGAAAAATTAGGACTTTACTGGATTCTGCCTGTGAGACCTATACTTGTTGGATATTATTTCCGTTTGGATTTTGCCAAGTGCTTTGTTGGAATTTGTTGGATATAGCTTAATTTTTGAGTAAACATTTCATTACAATTTATTGGATACTGTTTCTGCAGAACATTACAATACCAGCTGGAAAGTTTCTTCATCATACCTGTTACTGGATTCTATTGAAATATATTTTGGACCAACTGGAAAGTTTCATCATTATATTTGTTACTGGATTCTTATTTGAAATATATTTTGGACTAACTGATTAGTATTTCTGTTTTATTTTCCTATAAACTATACAGTGTAAAAGGTACTGAACCATTTTCTTTTTAAGATATTTTTTAATTAAATTTTAGAATACCTGAATTGGTGTTATTGTTGCTCGATCTCAGATTTCTTTCTGACACCATTATTATTATTATACAACTTAACAATTAACCAATGCACATAGTGGTGAGTTAGCAATGGGCATGAGAAGGAGATATTCCCATCTTGTCTGTAGGATCTGGGGATGATGGCAGGTCAGTGTGCTGGCTTCTTTGCACATGACCATAATGTTTTTCAGCCCAAATATTACCGCAGTTTTTGTATGGACACCTTCAAATTTCTTAAATGGGGAAACTAATTTATGACGGCTAAAATAAGACCCACACCAAGGCTGTAGCTAAATGCATGATATTATCTGTGATAACACAGAGATATTCATTACCTCTGATAGTGGATGTTGATGTGTTATTAACGTATCACAGATAATACTGTGTCCACTGGTCTTGATGCTTGTAAAAAAAAGGTACCAGAAAATGGGGGGGGGGGGGGGGGGGTCAACCTGGTTTGGCTTATTACTTAGGATGTATTATTTAGTTCTTTTGAGTGAGGAATGGTGTGTATGAAAGTGTGTGTGTGGCAGAGTTGGGGGGGGGGAGGCTGCGTACAAACAATAGGGCTAAAAATTAAGAGCTTAATTACCGTACATCATAACCTATTAGCATGTTTCTCTACACACAATGTGATGGAATGGTGGTAACCTGTCAGAAAGAAAGTGTTGTGATGCTTTTCTGCCTTCTCTGTTTCTACTGTGGTAACCATACTGTGATCAATTAACAGAATTTCCACCAAAATAAATGGCA
Source organism: Pictodentalium vernedei (assembly GCA_031216915.1). Lineage (NCBI taxonomy): Eukaryota > Metazoa > Mollusca > Scaphopoda > Dentaliida > Dentaliidae > Pictodentalium > Pictodentalium vernedei. Next base: position 507,089,158 of record CM062296.1, on the reverse strand, counting down.
ACAACTAATGGGTGATCTCGCTTTGACAAGAACGCACATTAGTTGTTGCTATTTATTCTTGCAGAAATGAAATTGTGTTACGACGTAAATGAAATCATTCCATTCCATTGGAATGCCCCTCTATTCACATGTAGATGCAGTGAGCAACCTTTGGGTTGATTTGGTCTAAAAGGCTTGTGAAGTCTGACTGGCAAACCATGCCTGATTAGGAGCTGCATTATTTTGTCATAATCTGTAGTTTTTCAACATATTTTACACCTTAAGTCAACCCCCACACAACCTAATCAGTTGTTCGTTATTTCCTGGCAAATGTTTCATGTTTCAAGGTTATTGTAAGAAAAAGTGGAATTGTACAATAAGGGACACACACACGGTGTGTGCACAGTGGCCTATATCTATGTATGTATATTATATATATATGTAGGTATGGGTCTGTGTGTACATATCGAGTGTGTGTTTGCCCGCTTCAGTATTGAAAGTGCTAAAATACTCTGAGGTGGCCTTAAATTGTTACATTGATCATTAACTGATAGCGTTATGGATCAGTGGTTCTTACTTCATTGACCACTATTGTGAGAGACATGTAGTTTCTCGTGCTCGGCGGTGTTGACTTCGCACGAAATAATTGTGTCTGCAATATTATATTATTCTGAATCGGAGTCTAGTGGATCAGAACCGTGTGGAGCTTCCTATAGGTGAGTCGAATATTTATTTCTCCGTAGTTGTACCCTGCCGGGGCCGGTCATATTTTATGTAATTTACCGATCCTCGCCGTAAGCCGAAATATGTTATAAAAGGCTATATTAAATTGGTTCTAGGATTATTCACGATTGATCCAGGGCATCTTATTGCTGTTGCGATAGGATGCTATGGCCTAATCGTGATCTTTCGGCTTGGGGCGAGTTTCGGTGGCCCGATGGATTGTACCCCCCCCCCCCTCCTTTTATGGCATTAGCTTGAATGTACAGACGTGAATACTGAGATAACGCTACCCTCAGTGAATATTTAGCAATATTTAGGAGGGTAGGTGGGTCACAAATAATGAAGTAACCCTTCTGCTGGGTGACATGTGAAAGTAAATATTTGGTATTGCCGTATCTTGGACTCCCCTTCTTTAGTTAAGGGTAGTAGTCATGTAGTCTGGTGTGCATATTTTAAGGCGGCATAAGTGCCAGATTGTAGGGTTTTTCCCCCTCTTTAGTAGGGGACGTAACTATTTTATGAGGAATTATGATCTCACCTTGAAGGGTGAATGAAATGAGTTGGTCTGTACAACTTGAATGTAAATCTGAATGTACTGCTGAATTGTGGGAGGGTAGAGACGATTTGGGGATTTGTGAATAAATTTGCTAATAATTTAGTGGAATTGGGGTTTTTTTTTGTATTTTTAATTCCTATTCTGTTTCAGAGTCCTAGTCCTAACATATATCTTAACACAAAACACGGTTTAAGGGTGGATTGGAATCATAGGAAGATGTTTGTTCCTTGGTTGACTGTTGTGGCGAGGTTCTCGGTAAGGGCTCACTTATTGTAAGTGAGTCCGGCCCGAGAACAGCGGCACAGCACGGGTGCCAGGGTAGTCTGGAATAATTTTGTAGAGGTTCTAGGTGATTGATTACGCTAACTAATTTTCGGTTTGAAATTGCGAACTTGTAACTAACCCCTCGACAACAAATCTGTGCTATGGCTAGACCTTGTTTGGCTTTGTGGCGTGGCTCTCGGCCGGAACTCACTTCATGTAAGTGAGTTCGGGGCTGAGAGACTCGACACAAAGTGAGAGCAGGGCGGGGTGGGTCGAGTTTCGCTACAGATTTTTGGCGTCGCCGACAGGATAATTTTTGTATTCGACAGGATAATTTTTGTATTCGACAGGATAATTTTTGTATTCGACAAGATAAATTTTTATTTTCAACAGAATATAATTTTAACCGATTAAATTTGGTTTGGCAGAGTAAATTTGAACCAACGTTTTGGATTGAAGGGTTGTGTGATTAAATCCGAGATATTTATATCCTAGTGACCATAATTTGTTAGGAATGTTGTAGGACTAAAATTGGACTCCTTGTTGTGAATTAATGTAATTGTTGGGGGTGTGGTCCTTACATATATATAAAATGGCTAGTGGAATTAGTAAAGAGCTAGGTGATTATATGTATGCCTCGGAGGCCTTGACCGCTGATATAACTTCCAAAGGTGCTAGATCGAAGAAATTACGTAATATTCCTCCTACTCCTGATCCTACCCCTGATGGGAAGTTTAATAAGGTTGATGAAGTTATGTTGAAATGTCAACAGTTGAGTGACGAATTGCAGAATTCTATTGTTGAGTTAGATGACCAAACGGAGGATTACGCTGCAATCTTTGATACACCTGGGACGGTTTCGACAGGGGCCTCTGTGCGTCGAACTTCTGCAGGGCGTGCGGTTGATATGATGGGATTGCCCAGGGTGGTTCAACCTAAGAAAATTCCTGGGGAGAATCCGAAAGTATCGAGTTTGCCTAGACATCAGCATGGGGCAAGAGTTATACAGTCTGACGATAGGCATGGTGAGCAAGCTTATCCACATAAACCGATTGTTACGCCCGATACGTTTAATGGAACCACCAGTGTAGCTGATTGGTTATCCCATTTTGAGAAATGTGTTGGGATTAACCAGTGGTCTGAAGACCGGGCTCGTCAATTTTTAGTGGTATCTTTAAGGGGTGCTGCCTTGCAGTTTTATGAAGATTTGGACCCGGAAATCAAATCCAATTCTCATAGAGTTATGCAGAGTTTGCGCGATCGTTTTGATCCATTTAAGGGGACTGCAATATATAGGGCCCAATTAAGGTCTAGACGTAGGTCACAGCGAGAGACTTTGCCTGAGTTAGCGGGAAGTATTAGACGCTTGGTGAGAAAGGCGTATCCAGGGGTTCCCCTCGATGTTAGGGATGACTTGAGTAAGGATAGTTTTATTTCCGCGTTGACGGACAATGAAGTTAGGATGCAAGTGTTGAGGGCTAAGCCTGAAACCCTTGATGCGGCAGTGCGTGCTGCTTTAGATGAGGAGTCGTACAAGAAGGTAGAGGTACCTTCTTCAGTTGGTGTAGTTGGGGAATCGGAAATTTCTAGTGAAATTGGTGCATTAACCCAGGCGGTCGAAAGTTTGCAGGAACAACTGAAAGAAATGCAGGTTGAGCAAAATAAATTGCGAGAAGAACTTTTCAGGCAGGATCGTGGTCAGGATAGGGATAGTTTTTATAGAGGTCGTTTGGGCCGAGGTGGTTATGGAAATGGTAGAGGTAGGAATAGAGGTAGAGGTAAAGGTGACTGGTCCCATAGGTCCAATTTAGATAACAATCAGGATTTAAACGGGTAAAGACTGAGGTAGGGGTCGAACCTCAGTCTGTGATAGAAAGGACCCTCCCATCAGAGAGTATCGGTCATAGTTATCTGACTCTTAAGGTCTTGAATGAAAATGTTAAGTTCCTACTGGATACTGGTTCAGCGGTAAGCTTAATCAGTACCAGAGTGTTGCATGAAACTTTAGGTATTGAGCAGTCTCGAGTTAGAGAGGCTCCTCGTAGTGTTTTGGGGGCGAATGGGCAGCCCCTTGATTTAAAGGGGTTGGTGGATTTGCCTGTAACTGTTGGTAAGTATCAATATGTTCAAACATTTTACGTGGTTAATCTGTCCTTTGATGCAATTCTGGGAATTGACTTTATGAATAAAACTAATTCAGTGATTTCTTTGCCGGACAAAACTGTTATGATCCAAGGGGTTAAATTTTGCCTTGAGTTTTTGAAAGAAAATGATAAAATTCACGTATTATTGATTGAGGGATTGACAGTACCTCCCTTTTCTGAAGTTATAGTGCAGGGCCGAGTTGACGGTCCACCGGTTGGACAGAGCCTGTGTGAACCCGACCCAGGGTTCATGAAAGGTCATCACGGATTAATGTTGGGACGAAGTGTTGTTGATGTTAGTCAGCCGGAAGTTCCTGTTAGGCTGATAAATGTTTCTCAGACCCCTCAAAAGTTAAAAGGTGGTGAGTCTGTGGCTGTTCTTGAGAATGTTGACATTTTAGGTGAACAAATTAAGGAGGCTTCCCCTTCGGATGATGGGAAGTTCTCTTTGTTACAAACCTATGACAGAGCGGTTTTGACTGGAAATCAAGCGGAACAGGTCAATGATTTTTTAGAGAAGAACCGCGACGTATTTATACAGTTCGAAGGTGATTTGGGCCGCACTGATCTCATTCGGCATGATATTTGTACGGGTGACCATCTTCCTATTAAACAGCGGGCATATCGGCTCCCTTTTCACAAAAGGCGCGAGGTTGAGCAGCAGATAGATGTTATGCTTAAGCAAGGGGTAATTCAACCTTCCTCTAGTCCTTGGGCGGCTCCTATAGTTTTAGTTAAAAAGAAAGACAATAGTTTTCGTTTCTGCGTGGACTACCGTAAATTAAATGCCATTACAAAAAAAGATGCCTATCCTTTGCCCCGTATAGATGAGAGTTTAGAGGGTATGGCGGGGGCACAGTGGTTTTCCACTCTAGATTTGGCTTCTGGATACTGGCAAATGGAGCTAACTCCTGATGCCCGGGAGAAAACGGCTTTTACTACTGGCGTTGGGCTCTATCAATTCACGGTCCTCCCTTTTGGGCTCTGTGGCGCTCCTGGGTCCTTCGAGAGGCTCATGGAGCTAGTTCTCAAAGGGCTACACTGGAAGACTTGTCTCATATATCTTGATGACGTCATCATATATGCGCGGTCTTTCCAGGAGCATATTGAACGATTACAAGAGGTTTTTACTAGAATAAGGTCTGCAGGATTAAAATTGAAACCTTCTAAGTGTGCGTTGTTTAGACGTCAGGTTTCATATTTAAGTCACATTGTTTCCGCGTCGGGTGTGTCAGCTGACCCGGAGAAAACTGCGCGCGTAAAAGATTGGCCTGTTCCGACTTGCTTGAAAGATCTTCGAAGTTTTATCGGGTTATCCGCGTATTATCGAAAATATGTCTCACACTTTTCTACTTTGGCTAGTCCTTTGACCAAATTGACTCGTAAGAATGAAAAATTTGTTTGGGGCGAGGCCCAACAGGAGGCTTTTGAGATATTAAAAGACAAATTGTGTCAAAGTCCAATTTTGGCTTACCCAAATTTTGAGCACGAATTTATTCTTGACATGGATGCGAGTGATTTTGCCTCTGGTTCGGTTTTGTCACAGATTATAGAAGGCAAGGAGCAAGTAATAGCTTATTTCAGTAAAACTCATTCCCAACAAGAGAGAAATTATAGTGTTACTAGGAAGGAGTTACTGGCAGTAATTAAAAGTGTTAAACACTTTAGACATTTCCTCATTGGCAAGCATTTTACGCTGCGAACCGACCATGGGTCCCTGCAGTGGTTGTTTAATTTTAAGGAACCGGTTGGGCAGGTGGCGCGTTGGCTGGAATATCTCAGTGGGTTCGATTTTATGACGGTTCATCGTCGCGGTGAACAACATAAGAACGCAGATGCGCTGAGCAGGATTCCTTCCTGTAACAAACATGATATTAACACTGTTGAGTTTGAGTCTGCAATTCAATTGACTAAGGAAAGTCAGGGGGCTGATCCCCTTATTAAAAAATTTCTCGAAATGAAGAAAACGGGCGAGAAACCTGGACTTGAGAAATTAAAAGGAGAATCCCCGGAGCTTCAGAGGTATGTGAGTCAGTGGGAACAATTTTTAGTGGAAAATGACATTCTTCTTCGAGAGTGGACACAAATAGGGTCCCCCAGCAAATTTTTGTGGGTGGTCCCAAAAGACTTGAGAAGTCAGGTATGTAAGGAGCATCATGACTCTTTAGTGGGTGCACATTTGGGCGTTCATAAGACATATTCTAAAATTCGAGAGCGTTTCTTTTGGATAGGTTTGCGTCGGGATGTAGAACTCTGGGTTCAGTCTTGTCCGAATTGTCAGTGTCGTAAGCCACCGGGCAAGACCAGTCGAGCTCCTATGGTAACAGATAAAGTTTCGGAGCCTATGGAACGAATTGCTTTGGATATTTTGGGGCCATTACCTGAATCCGTTCAGGGTAATATTTACATTTTAGTTATATCAGATTATTTCTCCAAATGGACGGAGGCTTTTGCTATCCCCAATCAAAGGGCAAGTACAGTAGCCGATGTGGTAATTCGAGAGTGGATTAGTCGGTACGGAATGCCGAAATTTATTCATTCAGACCAGGGGTCAAATTTTGAATCTGATTTGTTTCAGGAAGTTTGCCGCTATTTTGAAATTAAAAAGACTCGTACCTCTCCCTATATGCCCCAAAGTGATGGCCAAGTTGAGAGGTTTAATAGAACTTTGGCGGCTATGTTAGCTTGCTTTGTAGAGGGTAACCATGGCGACTGGGAATACTATCTTCCATTCGCCATGATGGCCTATAGAAGTGCCAAACATGAGACGACTGGGTTTACTCCCTTTAGTGTCATGTTTGGTAGAGAAATTACTTTACCTACAGAGTTAATTGCTGGTAAGATTCCTGATAGGGATTGGGCTCCCTCTCAATATGTTAGCGATTTGGAAAGTCGTCTAGCCCAAATATTTCAATTGGTCTCGTTGAAATGTGAATCCGAGATTAAGAGAAGAAAGAAAATATATGACAAGCGAGTTTTCGGCAAACCTTTTACCGTTGGGGATAGGGTCTGGCTTTATTTACCTAGAATAAATAAAGGTCAGACCTCAAAATTTGCAAATTTTTGGGTTGGTCCCTACATCATAAAAAGCAAACTCTCGGACGCAAATTACCTTGTGGTTCGCGTCGGAGGAGGTAAACCCCAGGTTGTACATTTCAACCGGTTGAAGAAGTGTTTTTCACGTAATTTAAATTTGGGTGCCCCCATTGCTCCCACACCTGATAGTCCTATCGAGAGTAATGTTGACCGGCCCTCGGTGGGAGATCCTGAGGGGAGAGAGACGTTCGACGGGGAAGCTCCGACTAGTAGGCGTGGTCGTACCCTCCGGCGACCACGTCGACTAGGTTCTCAAGACTTTGTTTTTTATTAAGTATTTTTTTTCTTTCTCTCTGCCTGACACCACACTTGGTATTTGAGTTAAGTGGCAGTTCTCGGGGGCCTGAATATATATATATTTTGTTGAGCGCAATAAAATGTAAAAATTTGATATTATATTTAGCGCTTATGTATTGGCCTCCGAGGTGGTGCTGCCTTTGAAGTGTATTTAGTGTGGAACCAAATTTTCATGTAGATAATGGATAGATGAGCATTATTGGCTTGTCCATAATACGAGCTTTGTTGCATTATTTTAAATTGCGTCATTTCCCTGGTGTGGGGAGTTGCCGTATTGTATTGGTTCCGAGAAATTGGGTTTTTTTTTATTGGCTGTTGGAAATGGCAAATACAAGTGTGGTCGTCAAATTTCTATACCTGTTAAGATTTTTCTTAAACCCGCTGACCGGTTTGTTTTTTTATTTCGGTACGCAGGAGGGTTGGGATGTTAATAATTGGGGGGTTTTCGTGCGCGTGTGTATGGAGGGCGGTGAGAGTTATATGTTAGGGTATGATTCGGAATATAAGAGTTATGGAAGTTAAGGCACCGGTGCCAAGTATAATTGGATTTTTTTTTTTTTTTCGCGAGAGATGTGTCCGTGGTAGAAAATAAATCAATTGACGGGTCAGCTTGGTTGGAGAAATTATCTTTCGGGAAATATTGAAATGGTTGTCCTTTTTAGTTGCTGGGTCCTCATCTTATCTATGTAGAATTATTGTATGAACAAAGATACTGTTCTGTTTGTAAATTTTCTTCTTGTAGCATTATGGCTTTAATAATGGGCCATTCCTTTATAAGAAGACTTGCAGCATGGTCAGGGGAAATACCTGGACGTCTGAGTTCGCTGGAAGCATATGGTGTTCCTGGTGCAACTATCCAACAACTTGAATGGATTTGTGTGGAGAGTGCAGAGACCGTACTTGTGCAGGTTGGCGAAAATGACATTGACTGTGATACTTTTTGTTTTTCACATTTTAAACTTTCTGTCGAAAGACTTTTAGAGAATTTGTTACGCCAAGGCGTTAAAAAAATTATCATTCTAGGACTGTTTCCTCGTGTGAAGACCAGAGTGTCTGGTATTGTGTACGAACTCCGTAGGGTGGCTGTCACCCAGTTTTACGAAACACTTAGAAGGTCTAATGTATTTTATAAAGCCTTATTTAAGGTGTCACGTTTACATTTTGCACGAGATGGTGTGCATTTGAATAACCTGGGTCAATGTCAATACCTAAAATACCTTGCTTTGGTCTTGGAGGAGCAGTGCTCCGTTGAATAAAGGTTCTACAAATAATCTTACCAATTTCCCGGGGAAATTGTGTGAAAGCTGAATGCTTTAGAATAAATGACATAAAAAGAATTGTATGTGCCTGATAAAGGTCATTACATCCAGAAAGTGAGATGAGTTCCTTGAGAACTTTCAGTTGTAATAGAAAAGATTTAATATTCCTTTGTTTTGGAAAGATAACCTTGATCTAAACTGGGTTCTAGATGGGACCATTAGAAATATTGTCATCGTTTTATGCTTGAATGAGCTCAATCTGACGCTTACATCTCCTGTTGCATGACCTCGTCGGCTTCAGGCAGTGCAGACCCTGTACGTGGGTCAGTGCTGGTCGGGGACTCATTTCGGCCTAAAGCTATGACTGATTTCCTAAACGGAACCCCAGTTGGATGGATTTAAGGTGAATTATTTAAATAGTGGTTTATTAACTTTTTTAAAACGAAAATACATAGAAATTATGAAGAAAAATTTATGTGTTTTATGAGGAACCAGCGACTACTTTTATTCAGCCAACAACTATTTCAATTCAACTAGCAATTATCTGGCTATTTTTTTTTAAATGGCCAGTATGACAAAATCTACTACCTTTGTTTGCGGAGGGGTGTATATATCTTTCCCCTTTTCCTTTTTCCTCTCCTATCTTTTTCAACAGGGACGTTGAATCTCGGGGTGGGGGTGGTGTAAGAAAAAGTGGAATTGTACAATAAGGGACACACACACGGTGTGTGCACAGTGGCCTATATCTATGTATGTATATTATATATATATGTAGGTATGGGTCTGTGTGTACATATCGAGTGTGTGTTTGCCCGCTTCAGTATTGAAAGTGCTAAAATACTCTGAGGTGGCCTTAAATTGTTACATTGATCATTAACTGATAGCGTTATGGATCAGTGGTTCTTACTTCATTGACCACTATTGTGAGAGACATGTAGTTTCTCGTGCTCGGCGGTGTTGACTTCGCACGAAATAATTGCGTCTGCAATATTATATTATTCTGAATCGGAGTCTAGTGGATCAGAACCGTGTGGAGCTTCCTATAGGTGAGTCGAATATTTATTTCTCCGTAGTTGTACCCTGCCGGGGCCGGTCATATTTTATGTAATTTACCGATCCTCGCCGTAAGCCGAAATATGTTATAAAAGGCTATATTAAATTGGTTCTAGGATTATTCACGATTGATCCAGGGCATCTTATTGCTGTTGCGATAGGATGCTATGGCCTAATCGTGATCTTTCGGCTTGGGGCGAGTTTCGGTGGCCCGATGGATTGTACCCCCCCCCCCTCTCCTTTTATGGCATTAGCTTGAATGTACAGACGTGAATACTGAGATAACGCTACCCTCAGTGAATATTTAGCAATATTTAGGAGGGTAGGTGGGTCACAAATAATGAAGTAACCCTTCTGCTGGGTGACATGTGAAAGTAAATATTTGGTATTGCCGTATCTTGGACTCCCCTTCTTTAGTTAAGGGTAGTAGTCATGTAGTCTGGTGTGCATATTTTAAGGCGGCATAAGTGCCAGATTGTAGGGTTTTTCCCCCTCTTTAGTAGGGGACGTAACTATTTTATGAGGAATTATGATCTCACCTTGAAGGGTGAATGAAATGAGTTGGTCTGTACAACTTGAATGTAAATCTGAATGTACTGCTGAATTGTGGGAGGGTAGAGACGATTTGGGGATTTGTGAATAAATTTGCTAATAATTTAGTGGAATTGGTTTTTTTTTTGTATTTTTAATTCCTATTCTGTTTCAGAGTCCTAGTCCTAACATATATCTTAACACAAAACACGGTTTAAGGGTGGATTGGAATCATAGGAAGATGTTTGTTCCTTGGTTGACTGTTGTGGCGAGGTTCTCGGTAAGGGCTCACTTATTGTAAGTGAGTCCGGCCCGAGAACAGCGGCACAGCACGGGTGCCAGGGTAGTCTGGAATAATTTTGTAGAGGTTCTAGGTGATTGATTACGCTAACTAATTTTCGGTTTGAAATTGCGAACTTGTAACTAACCCCTCGACAACAAATCTGTGCTATGGCTAGACCTTGTTTGGCTTTGTGGCGTGGCTCTCGGCCGGAACTCACTTCATGTAAGTGAGTTCGGGGCCGAGAGACTCGACACAAAGTGAGAGCAGGGCGGGGTGGGTCGAGTTTCGCTACATTATCAGGAAAAGACATCAGGCCAACTAAAAGTAAAAATGCGGTGGTATCATCAGAGGTAGAAAAACAGAATCATTGTTGGATGATCACTATAGTGATAAAACACAAAATTTCATAGTTCATGGCATAGCTGTATAAAAAACTTTTTTCATCATTGGTACGCAAATTTCTCAGCTTGTAATAACAGTGCCATGGAAGTCACAAGTAATCAGAATTTTATTTTCAGTTTAGGCCCAAGGTCAAAATAACGGATGATCAAAATATAAAAAAGAAAACTGGAATATCAAAAATTTGTCTAATGTTCATCGCGAATTATCCTAAGTTTTGTCAAAAGAATCGGACGTTTTGTCCCAAACATTTTTGCAATCGGGTTCTTGTCCAGTATTTCCCAACTCTTTTAGTCAGGAAACATCTATCCTGTTCCAGAACAGCACAGTTATGAAGGCCCGAAATTACCACACATGAACTCACCATTGGAAAAACGAATCCTTCATTATAATCGGTATGCTCTCCAATAAGATTGACTCGACCGGGCGCGCATGAGCAAATTTCAGGTTTGGATTCGAATTTGTTTTCGAATTCATCGGAACCTTTTTTCACAAGAGACTCAATGGAAGGTACAAGTGTCGCCATCACAATGTTTTTATTCGGGCACCTGCTGGAAAACAAGCCTGCATTCAACTTTACAAAACGTGCTTACGTTTCACAAAACACAGCCAATTAAACAGTGTTGTAGGCGGGGCAAATAGAAAACTTACAAATTCTTTTGATTCATTGGCCAATTTACTGAAAGACACGCTGTTGGAATTTCGATTTCAAATTTCGCACCCAAAACAGCGAGTCACTTGACTGGAGATTGCAAATCAGAATGACGCGGATAAAGTTTATAATTAAATAAAAGCATTGGGTTTTTTAACCTGGACAAAGTCAAAAAGTGTCAGTTTTTTTGTGAGAAAGTGCGTATGAGTTTGTGGGAAACACCGCGACAGGGACACGTTCTAAGACCCTGCCCCTGTTGTGGTGTTTCCACGCAAACCACCAGTCATGTTCTGGAAAACCTGTCACAACGAATAGCGAGGACGACTTCGGTCTCGCTGTCCGGTGCCACACCGATAACTAACCGCTATGGAAAATCTTCCAACGAAAAAGCACATCAGGGAAAACTCATTCGGAACCTGGTGGTAGGTTTGGTGGGAATGGGACATAGATCTAGCCACTCAGACAACTCGCCACTCGATAACCCGGGGCAAGTCGCAACGGGACATCTCGCCACTATTATTTAGTCAGGGACGTCATGCTAGGGACAATTCGGGGGGGGGGGGGGGGGGGTCGGTAACACCATCTAAGCGGAGCGCCGCCATCGGTTGGCGCGTAGCGTGCCCCAAACTTTTGGCAAAAATGCCTTCCAGATTGCCGTAAATGGCACTTCCCAGGCCTTCACCGAAAATATTGGGGGGGGGGGGGGGGGGGGCAACCCTCCCCAGTGCACCGTTGGCATGACGCCACTGTATTTAGTGGCGATTTGTCCCAAGTGTGGGGTTCGGGTTATAAAACAATGGGATAAGTAATAAGAGTTTTTAAACCTATTTATTGATCTTTCATAATCTTAATTAATAATAATTTTTCAAAACGAAATATATATATGATAACACATAAAAATGGTATTTAATGAAATGTTATTAATTTTTCAATATATATCAAAAAACAATATATATATATATATAAACAAATACGGAAATAACACAGAACAAGTGGTGAGGTGTAACTTAATGGTTTTGATCTATGGTGCTTGCGTCGTGCCTTCTCTAATGTTTGTTTTCTTTTTGGTTATGTTTTCACCAGAACACTTTTTCAGGAATGCTGAAGTGGTGAGTTGTGGGGGATTTGTATGGAAGCCCTGGGGGATATTTTTTTGTTACTAGTTGCTACTTACTTGTTATTACAAATAACAAGTAAGTAATAATAAATAACAAATAAGTAATAACAAATAAGTAAGTAATAACAAATAAGTAATAATTAATAACAAGTAATAACAAATAAGTAATAACAAATAAGTAATAACAAATAAGTAATAATTAATAACAAGTAATAACAAATAAGTAATAACAAATAAGTAATAACAAGTAAGTAATAACAAATAAGTAATAACAAATAACAAATAAGTAATAACAAATAACAAGTAAGTAATAACAAATAAATAACAAGTAAGTAATAACAAATAAGTAAAAACAAATAGCAAATAAGTAATAACAAGTAAGAAATAATAAATAACAAATAAGTAATAACAAATAAGTAATAACAAATAACAAGTAAGTAATAACAAATAAGTAATAACTAATAAGTAATAACAAACAACAAGTAAGTAACAACAAATAAGTAATAACAAATAACAAATAAGTAATATTATTACTTATTTGTTATTGCTTATTTGTTATTACTTATTTGTTATTTGTTATTACTTATTTGTTATTTGTTATTATTTGTTATTTCTTATTACTTATGTGTTATTACTTATTTGTTATTTCATATTTGTTATTACTTATTTGTTATTACTTATTTGTTATTTCATACTTGTTATTTGTTATTACTTATTTGTTATTACTTATTTGTTATTTGTAATAACAAATAAGGAATAAGTTCCCGATCACCCTTCCTACTAAGGGCAGGCTGCAATTTTTATTACTTATTTGTTATTACTCACTTGTTATTACTTATTTTTTATTACTTATTTGTAATAACAAGTAAGTAATAACTAGTAACAAAAAATGTCCCTCCAAGGCTTCCGTAGATTTGACATGTACTGTCCCCAATACTCGGTGATCTTCTTGGCTTGTACGGTGTAATGATGATTCATCTCTCTTTTTAAATCTGAGGCCCAAACTCTCAACTCGACTGTCTTTGCCTCAGCATATAAATGTATTCATTCTCCTGTGCCACGCTGAAAGTAAAAAAAATGAATTTTGTGAATTAGGGTATATGCATAAAATAAATTAAGAGTAATCCATTTAAAACTGTAATTTTATTTATCAGTGAGATCGTTAACTCAGTCCAGATGGGCAGTAGTCTTATCTGTATGGTATTAGAAATTTTAGAATCATTAAAAAATGTAATATTTTATCAGCGAAATAGTTAACTTAGAGAAAATGAGCTGTATTCTTAAATATTTTATATCAGGTTGTATCAATAAAATAAATCTGCATACCTTCTATATCATTGTTGGTACGGACAATGTGGTTGTAAATACTCCAGTCGCGTGGAGGAAACGATGTGTTGCCTGCCTATTGTTTTTCACATAATCTACCAACTCTCTGAGTTTGGTGTCTTAGGTGGTCCGGTCATAGAGGCTGCTGAAGGCTGTAGAAATGTGTAATGGTGGTAAGAACGGCAGAGCCAATATTTTCCCTTTGAAATCGTGAACTTCTCCATATTCAAGGTATGCAGGCTGTAATCCGATGGTGCCCACATGCTTTCAAACGGCATGTGTCCAGTGGAAGCAGCATCCACGGATGTCAGTTTCTGAAAAACTTCCCTAATGGCTTTCGAAGTAGCTGAAATATATATAAGAAAAAATTATTAAAGTTCAAAACAACGACATCACTGAATATATTCAGCGATGTCGTTGTATTTGTTTTGAACATATATATATATTATTATTAAAGTTCAAAACAAATACGACATTACTGAATATATCCCTGCTAGCGCATTCACCGCTCTCTATGCGGATCTTCAGGCATTTTTACTTTTATAAAATACGTTATACAAATATTTACAAAATAACATTAGGACAGGGTTTCCATAGAGGGTTTGTCTGGCTATCTCGTGAAAACATGAAACAAAAGTTACAGTTAATATTTGAATTGAAAACTGACCCTGACTGAGCCAGAGTATATAGATGAGTAGCTGAGAATAATACTATGCATCAAAAGAAGATTATTTTAATCCTCTATTTGATGTTCACAAAAATAGTCTAATTCTTACATTAGGCCCTATATGCTGTTATATGCAGAAATCAATGCTGACATTTTTTCGGAGACGGACCAGGACGGACAGTGAGATTTACAATAGTGTTAGGTGACAGATTTTCAGCTTTCCTACGCTATCTACTATCTTTTGAGTAATGACAATTGGCTGAAACCTCAAGCCTAGACACTTAGCCTGTAGTCAGGTCATTAAATTTAAAACTTCTTCACTAAATTTAAACTGTTTCTTCAATCTCGGAACTTAACACATGAATGATAATTATTATGAGAGCAATGAGGCCAGAACTTTCAGTTCAGCATGTGTAATTCATGCATTTCAATAATATGCAAGTATACACTACGCCATAGTGTATATAGGCATATTATTGGCGAAATATCGCCACACCATTCGTCATTTCATTTTCACACTTCTGACTTCAGAGCGTGAGCATCTCGGCTGACATGGAAATACCAGCTAGACTAGAGAAAGCCATATCAGCTCTGGGCGTCTCTTGCCCTATCTCCTGGACTATACAGGAAAAAGGCAAGAGCGTCCAACTGACATTGGATTTCATCATTGAAGAAAACAATACACCACCCTCTTCGGGGAGAGGTAGTACCTTTGGCGAGAGGATGCCCTCTCCCACTGGTCCTCACCCGAAGGGGCACGGAGGTCCTGAAAAGAGACAAAACAAGAAAAAGAAGAAGAGCCCATCGACCAGGCGCAGGGACAACCGGCGCTTGGAGGCCTTCCGGAATGGGAAGAAAGAGGTGAGCGAGAGGATGGAGGTTTTGGAGGCAGCCGCCAGTTCCCCTCCTAGTCCCACTAGTACACCCAACCAACTGCCAGCTCCTGTGCCGGTACTGTTGGATGAGGAACGTCTGGTGGAGACTGAGAAAGAACCGGAGGTTGCATTTTCACCACCTCCCACCCCTCACTCTCCACTTCCTTCTCTACCGGTCAGCCCGGGTGTGTCAATCACATCAATACAGCCACCTAAGTCTGCAGTCACCGCCGAAGAAATAAGGAGAGTAATAGAGATGGGAAAACGAGCAGTTGAAATGGGAAACCGAATCGCCTCCGAAACCCACGAGTTCAGGGAAAAATCCAAGGCAAATTCCAAAAAGGAATTAGACGCAATCCAGTCACCAAACTCAACACTAAACTCAACATCGTCGACTTCCACATCACAATCTCAACCACCTCCAAAGAAAAAGAGCCGGAAGAAGCCCAGACGGAGTTAAGCCACCTCCTCCTTCCTTTTCCTCCTCCACCGCGCCTTGACATCCTACAACAACAACAAACAGCTAACGTGGGTTGAAAGGGGCTTGTCCCCCATATCGTCCCTGCGCGCCGTCTGCGCGCGAAACCATTCCTTTCGACGGGCATGAATTACAAATGCTCAACTGAAAGTTCTGTCATCGGGTATTAGAACCACCAGAACATAAAGATATGAAAAAAAACAGTTATCAGGATGAAACAATCCTGGATAATATTAAGTTTAGCACCAATTACAACTCAAGAATCAATCAGTTCCTCGAAAGTTTTCTCACAACAAAAAATAACAATGAAATTTTTCCCAGTAAAAATAAATGCGTGCTTGATAACAAAGGAGTTAATAACAATTTTCTTTAGTGAAATCTAAATGCTTCTGTTGATGCTGGTTGATGTGTACATAATTAGTTTAGACAGTAGATTAGGATTCAAATTTAGGCAAGGATTGACAACTGGAAGCTCAGTGCAATAATTTTTCATTACCCACTGTGGTGATACACTGAAAAAATATAGGTGTTGGGGTGGGTGTCCAAGTGGTCAGAGGAAAAAAATATTTTTTTTGCACGTGGGTGGGTGGTGGTCAAAAGGTGGAAATAAATATTTTAGGCCTTGTGTCCGGAATTTTTTGGAAGACCCCCCCCCCCCCCCCCCCCCCATGCCTGCACTGGTATTAATAAGTGTTTTCTATTCATAAGGCACGCGCGAAATTAGGGGAGGCACGCATAAATATCGGCCTGACAGAAGCGGGGATATTTATAATTAATGTTTTGTAAAACAATACATTTGTTTTAAAATAACATCGCAGGTTTTTTCAATGGCCTCAGTTAAGAACCAACAAAAGGGACGTTTTGACCAACTATTGGGGACGTTTTGACCTACTGTTGGGGGCGTTTTGACTAATTTTTAGGCACGTTTTGACCAACTATTTGGGGACGTTTTGACCAAAACATTTGGGGACGTTTTGGTTTGGGGAAGTTTTGTCTAGGATTCGACTGAAACAACATGACTAAAACAACACGCAACTTCTGATTCAGTATAGAAGTATTGTTAGTTTAATACAGTCACTCTGGGAAGTGTTAATAGGATCAATGTGGATTGTTGATAATTTTCGATAAAATTGGATAAATTTCGATAAAAAAGTGAGTAAAAATCTTTTTTTATATATTACTATCCCCCAAAATATTTTATTTAAAAATCAGAAAAAATCGGTACAACCCGCCCAAAAAAGTGGGACAACCCGCCACAAAAATAGGCCTGGGGTGGGTTGTTCCTGGGGCGGGTTGTCCCTGATCCCCTCCTGGGGTGTACCTGTCTACACTGTAAGAAATAATAATGACCTTGAAGGTAAATATCTTTTTCAACTATAATTGCCTTCATTGCTTTTCTTTCCCGTCCCATTTTTACTTTAACCCGCGAGCCTCTTTTTTTCAGCTGGATGACTAACTACTTTTTTCAGCGGGATGAAGCATTGTTATGATTATTCATTCTATTTTTCTTCTTTTTGTAGGGTGGCATCGTAGATTAAATTTCATGGGCGGTTCTGACTTGGGATTTTATACATTTGTTCCTCTGCTGATGAGCGAGGCAGAATTGGTTGAAGTGAACGTCACTGCTGGAGATCTTCAAGGGACAACCCGCAGCAGATATCGAAGAATTTCTGAGGAACTATCAAAAGCCTGGAAAGAATATGAAGAAAACAGAATTACGACGACAAGTTTTCTAAGAAAATGTTAAAAATTCTAGGGGGCACGTCGATTTACCCAATACTGCCCAATAACACCCAATGGGGGCGGGTCTTTTCGGCCTCGGGAACATTCGGCCTGGGAACATTCGGCCTCCGTTTTCAACAAGGGAGACTAAGAGAGATGTTGTTATATCATTCTCTTTATATTTCTCCGATGCTTC
This sequence comes from Pictodentalium vernedei, assembly GCA_031216915.1. NCBI lineage: Eukaryota > Metazoa > Mollusca > Scaphopoda > Dentaliida > Dentaliidae > Pictodentalium > Pictodentalium vernedei. The sequence continues at coordinate 507,071,541 of CM062296.1, read as the reverse complement.
CTCGAACTTCTTGGATACCTTTGGACAAGCAAGTAAGCGAACAAGATTGATATTGGACACGAATGAATGAAAAGTTTCAGCGCGCCGAAGGCGCACGGGGATGATGTGGGATTTAAATCCCTTGCGCGACCCGAATAACTTTACAATTTTATTTCCCTATGAATACTGAAATCGCAGTTTGTTGGTTGTTTTAGAAAAAAAGAAAAAGAAACCCAAACAGTCGCTGGTTTGGGAGTAGTTCCAGCATGTTATCCATAACGGTTACAAAAACGAAAAAAATCCACCGATATGTGTTTCTGAAAGCTGAAGCATTTAATGAAATGAAGGCGCACAGGGACGATGTGGGATTTGAATCCCTTGAGACCTGAACAACTTTATTTTCTTTATAACTTTATTTGCGTACGAATCCACGAAACGAAAAACAAAAAATCCTCCAAAATGTGTTATAGCAGGCGACAATCTCGAGGTCGTGGATACATTTACATATTTAGGTGTAGATTTCTTCTGTAATGGCCGTTTCTGTCGCTCGTTAGAGAGACGAAAGGCCATTGCCACAAAAGCCATGTTCGGATTATTGAATCAAGTACGAAAAATCAACTTGTCCGCAGATTTAGCACTCAAGTTATTTGACTACCTCATACAGCCTATTTTACTTTATGGTTGCGAAGTGGGTTCCGGCCCACTTGATCTAATTTCTCACCTCTAGCCTACTACTATAATCCGATTATAAGTAATTAAGGTTCTTCCCACATAGTCTAATGGTTTATTCCCACTCAGCCAACCTTCCTAAAATACCAGTTAATAGGTGTGAATTACAGAAAGGTGTTAGGTTGGCTGAACGCAACTTTTGCAGTAGAGGATTAGGCTATAGTCTGTATCGTCTTACCTACATAATCAAACAACATCATATCAAAATACATCTCAACTTTATAATAAAATCTATAAGTACCTTCACATTATTTAAATTTTAGTAATTTACTTGCTTCGTCACCAAATTCAAAAACGTCCAGATTGCCACTATTGAGTCTGTTCTTCAGTGTTTTCAAATGATTGTCTATCGTTCTGTAACGCTTTCGTCTTTTTGGTGCGAGACCTCCGGATTCAAGTTGAATCATTTTTGCTTCGTTGGTTGCCTGCAATTTCTTTAGCAACACAAGGAAAGAGTATATCTTTGGGTGAGCAGCTCTGCACATTTTTTTTATATTGCTGTGCCAACCTTCCGCATTGTTGGTTGTTCTTGCGCCGTCGTTGTTGTGATGGTTCCATTTGCTGATGGGAACACCCTCTACCCATTGTTCGGTAACATAGTCAGTAAATGCGGTGACATCCACGGAAATGTCCTCGGCTGATTCTAAAGCATTTAGCCAGAAATCTTCAACATGTTGGACGGGAATGAGTGGAAGAACAGCAGCCCTCCGGACAAGAAGTTTGACGTCATCATCTTGATTGTAATGTCTCACTAAACCAACGGATTGAGTCTTCCTCCAGATACACTGTGTAAAGTGGAAAAAACAACCTTTAACCACCACGGAAGTAAACACGCACTCCAAAACGTTCATCACCGCCGTCTCGAAGTCTATCATGAATGTATCTGGTGCAAACGTTAAGTTTCGTTGAAGAATCTCATCCTTCAGAATGTTGAAAAATATTGAGTAAGTTGATTGAGTTTTATTTGGCAGAAGCGCGAACACCAAGGGGAAAACTTTACGGTCAACCATTCCATGAATACAAAACAGCTGATAAAACAACTCGGGACACGAATAGAATGTTCCATCTGCAAAAATAATGTCAGAATTGCACAATCGTCGCAAATTGTCGTCAGTGCTAAAAACTAAGATTCGTCGGTTCTGTTCATCTACTATGTCACGCAATAGAAACCGTTCTCCAGCAAAAGTTTTTGTCCATTCATCACCAAGTTCAATTTGGTTTTGCTCTCGTGGCAACTTTGGAAGAACTTTTAATCGATTCCTGTATAAAGACGACTTACAGCTCCCAAATGTGGGAATTTTTTTGATAACTTCATGAACTTCATGTGAATCTGTATTTCGCAAGCTTCCGAGTTCTTCATCATAAATGCTCGGGATTGGTCCGACTTCTTCGCGACATCGCTTCTTAACTTTCGACAAGAATGCTCTTGAAGCAATACTCTCAATATCAGAAGTATGATTATGTCCATTACCGAACTTAACAAGAATACTTTCTTTTGTCACCACTGTAGCCGGACAATTCCGATCAACGCACCTCCAATAGCAACGTCCATGATTTCGTGTTCTGATAGAGAATTTAAATCCACCATGAATCAAGAAAAAACCACCTCTACCATTATCAAGAAAATCAATGTCAACTTGTGCGGAAGCCATGATTACTGACAATTCATGAATGAATGAAAGGTTTTAGCGCGCCGAAGGCGCGCAGGGACGATGTGGGATTTACAAATCCCTTGCGACCCGGTTAGCCTTATTTTATTTCACTTGGATCTTGGATCACACAGGCCTAGCTTTCCTATTGCCTCAAATGGGGTCTGAAGGGGTATGCACGCGGTTAGAATTCCTGGCAGTTTGCATTGGAGTGATAGATTATCAAAGACCAAACCCTCAAAGCCATTAAGACTATTGGAGAGTGGGCTCTATTCGGTTCTAGCTTGGCGATGGTAGAGGTTTGAGTCCCACCATGGTGGCGAGCCAGAATATAATGTTGTGCGATGGCAATTTTAAGGGAAAAAAATTGCCATCGCACAACATTATATTCTGACAATTCATGCTGAGAAGATCCATATATATATAATATGGGACTGTGTTTTGAAAACATAAAATAATAGATGAGACAAACACCGTGATTGTTGTTCACTTCAAAGGCACAATTAGTGAATCTAAGAAATATCAAACACCGTGTAAACAAGACAGCGGCAGAATATTTTATTTTTGCAAAACAAGACATCAAAAACAATGATAACATATAACAAATTAGAAAAAACAATATAACTGCAGAATATTTTAAAAATTAAGACATCAAAGATGATGATAATATATAGTAACAAACTAATTAATTGTTTTCTCAATTCAACCGACTGACAAAAAACAACAATATTTTAGTTTGCAAAAATGATTTTTATTTTGCAAAAAAAAAAATGACAATTTATATGCTACAGACTATAACAAGGATTAAACAAGTGTGAAAAAAAGGTTGGCTAGACGCTACTCCTGATCATTAAAAGGTTGGCCAGACGCTACTAATGAAATTAAAAAGGTTGGCTAGGTGGGACGACACCAGTCTAATTTTCATGTCCAGTGGACTGCAACAACTGTCTGGGTGATACTATTTTAATTTTATGGGGGTGTTTTGTTTTTGTGCTTTAGATGTTTAAATGAAAGATAATTTGTTTCATTTTTTATCATATTTTGAGACAGAGTTTAAAGAAAATATAAAAACAACACAAAATTATGATAACATATTTGTTTGTCTAATAAACGTGTTTGATGTTCACTGAGTGGTTTTCACACTAAAGCCATTAGATCAGTATCATATATTCCAACATCACGAGGGGGTCGTCTTCTATATCACAATGGTTTAGGGTCAAAGTGAATAGAGAGAAAAATGGAGTTATTTACCGGAGATGTACAGAGAGAACTTGTAAAAGTACCTTGCAGACTAGTGGGGGCATGATGCTGAAAATTGGAATACTTGATCACAACCACGCATCTTCACCATTTCTGTATGATATTGACATATTCAAAGCTAGACTTTTTGAAAGATGTAGAGCAAGGACAACCACGATAACGCGAATCTATGATGATGAACTCTCAGTTATCAGAAAAAACACGAGTTGTTACAAAGTGGTTTTATTGAGCATGTTCTAACTTTTGCATCTATGAAATCAGCCATGTATAGGGGGTGTTGGCATCTACGCTAAAGAGGAATTACAGCCCTCATTGATTACAGATCTCACAGAAGCAAGGACTCAGATTCCAGTATCCAACGAAATAGTCTGGGCAAAAATCTAGTTAGGAAGCAGGAGTGTTGCCGTTGGTGTTGTATACTTAGCAGTGGAGGGAAGTAAGCCCGAGTGGAATGATTCATTATATACAACTCTTAGATCGAATATCACAGAGCTTGGAAGCAGAGGGTTCAGTATTGTCCTAATGGGGGACTTCAATGGGCACATCGGGGATAAGGAGGAGGACATACAGGGAGGTGATAGGAAAATTAACACGAATGGGAGGAAGATGTTGGACCTATCAAAAGAGCTTGGTTTAAAGATCCTGAACAGGGATGCGAAATGTAAGGGTAAATGGACGTGGGAGAGGAACGATAAGAAAACAATAATTGATTATATACTCACTGACGTTAGCGTATGGAGGGAGGTTATAGATGTAGAAATAGATGGCGAGGGAAAAAATGACTTGGATAGTGATCACAACCTGATAACAGTTAAGATTATGGGCAAAAAGACGAATAGAGACAGAAATACCTTCAAGGAAGTTTGGGGACTAAAACAAGGAGCCGACTGGAAGCAGTTTCGGGAAAAACTAAAACCAAGCCTTGAATGTATACCTAGGGATGCAAATGTCCAGAGTATTTCAGATGGCATAGTAAATAGCCTAACAGAGGCAGGGAAGGATTGTATAGGAAGGGTGAGGGTCCCAACGAGAGAGCTCGGATACAGGGTAAACGAGGGACTGAAAAAGGCTATAAAAGAAAGGAAGGTAAAATGCGCTGCTTACAGAAGAAGTAGGAAGCTTAAAGGGGTGGATAACAATGACACGAGACTAATGAAAGGAGAATATGAGCTGGCACGAAAAAGGTGAATGAGATAAAGAATAATAATAGGAAGGAGCGCAATTGCAGTCTTGCCAGAACAATAAAGAAAACGGGGGGTTCGAGCTCAAACGTATTTTGGAACTGGGTAAATAAACGGGGGAAAAGTAGTGTGCAGAGTATCAAAGTGGATGGGGAAAGTACAGAAGATAAAGGCCGTATCGCTTCAGAGTTAGTCAAGCACTGGGAAAAGATAAACGATAGGCGATGGGGCAGTGGGTCCCCACCAAAAAGAAATACACTGGTGGAGGAGAACCTATCCAATCGTGTATGTAGCGAAATAACGGCAGAAGAAGTGCGGAACGTGGTCTCGAAATTAAAAAATGGTAAAGCGGGAGGGACTGATGAAATTCCGAACGAATTCCTCAAAAATGGAGGGGAGGCACTTATTGAAGTCCTGACAAACCTTTTCAACCTGGCTCTGCGAAAGCAAAAGGTCCCCAGAGAGTGGAGGGAAAGTAAGGTGTCGTTCATACACAAAAAGGGGGATAAGGAAGTTCTAGATAACTATAGGGGGATATCAGTTAGTAGTAACATCGGAAAAGTATTCTGTAAGGTCATATACGGTAGACTTGAGGAAGTTATTGAAGAGAAAGGTTTTTTAGGAGAAATTCAAAATGGTTTCAGGAAAGGTCGAAGAGTCACTGATCACCTATTTACACTCACCCAACTGATAGAATCAACAAAGGCTGAAAAGAAAAAGATGTTTCTGGCATTTCTAGATGTGAAAAAAGCGTACGACCGAGTGTGGAGGGAAGGTATGTGGCGAAAGCTCGAGGGCATCGGACTGGGGGGTGACCTTGTGGGAATCATGAAAGCACTGTATACAGATGTGCAAAGCCAACTCAGTCTAGGGAGTATCACTACAAAACGAGTCCCTATGGATATAGGCCTCAAGCAGGGGTGTATCTTTTCACCGATTTTGTTTGCATTGTATGTTAAAGATTTAGGGGACGAACTAATTCAGAGTGCGGAGGGGGTAAATGTTGAAGACATAAAGATACCAGGCTTATTCTTTGCGGACGACATGGTGTTAATGTCTAGAACTGAACAGGGGCTAGAGAAACTGCTGGAAATTGTTGGTAGATATGGGAACACTTGGCGGCTCGAACTAAATGAAAATAAAAGCAAGGTAATACCCGTTGGGCGCAAGGTAGATATGACGAAGAGATGGAGAGTGGGGGAGTTCTCAATCCCCGAAGGGGAAAGCAAACAAATCACTGTAGGAGAAACGGGAGAGTATGAGTATCTAGGGGTAAGCATAAATATAACGGGAAGAGGGGTGTACAGAAATTACTCAGCCAAACTGATTCTGAAGGGGAAAAGAATTCTGAACCAACTAAAACTTTTAGGGAAAAATAGTTTCAACAAGGTCTTTGTGGGGAAAACACTGTGGGAGAGGGTGGGTTTACCAAGTATAACGTATGGCACGGACGTGATTCCATTAAACCAAACCGTTATTAAGAAGTTGGAAAGTACTCAGAATGATGCCGGCAGATGGATAACAGGGTCGAGTAATGCTGCAGCTTTGGAAGCAGTAAGGGGGGGAGCTTGGGTGGATGAAAATCAAGGACAGGGTAGATTTGGGAAAACTGTGTTACTTTAACTACTTGAGAAACCTGCCTGACAACCGGTGGTGCAAATTGATGCTCGATACCATTTGGAATTCTAATATAGATACGGGGTGGTCAAAACATGTGAGGGAACTAATGGACAATTACTCTATAGAGGTCACAAACATAGAAGTAGGAATGAAAGAAGGCAAAAGGTTTGTCAAAGAGAGAGTCATGGAAGATTGCAATCGAAACTGGCGAGCAGGGGTTAGCGTGAAAAGATCACTGCAGGGGTTACAATATAAAGAAAAGCCAGCTTTTGAGAAGTACCTAGATGGCACCTTTGGAGGGTCACTGCTGTTCAAACTGAGATCAAGATCACTGGAGCTTCGGGGAAAAATTGGGAGAGATGGAGAAAAGGGATGCCAAATGTGCCACTCTGGAGTAGTGGAGACCCTGGAACATTTTCTCTTGGAATGCCCACAGTATATACCTCATAGAATAAAATTTACTGGAAGAATAATGCAGAAGTGGGGTGAAGAAACAAAGGATAGATGGCTGAAGGGGGACACGAGGGAGAGGGTAGGAATGCTTATTGAAGAAATTGAAAAAGAGGAAGTGAGGGACACTATTAAGCAGTTTATATCTGAATGCTGGGAGGAGAGGAGGGGAAGAGGGGTGGGGTGTAGGGGGAATGATGGCCTTCTCTTATGAGGACCGCGACAAATCAGCGGCTGGCCAAAGAGTTATTATTATTATTATTATTATTATTATTATAGAGAGCGCCAAAAGACGATTCCAAAATTACCAACAAGTCGGATGTTAGTGCAACTTGATGGTGAATGGACACAAACCGATGCCGGGGAACCATTTCAGTTCATTATTCATGGGGACGTTGATAAAATACTGGTATTTGCAACACGAGAGAATCTGGAGTATCTTTGCGATGCCGATACTATTTATGCAGATGGGACATTCTATTCATCTCCGAAGTTTTTTTCTTCAAATTTACACTATGCATGCAGAAATTCAAAACATTATGTACCCATTAGTCTACTTCATACTACCAAACAAAAAACAGATTACATATACAACGGCCTTTGAAATACTTAAAGATAAAATGGGAAACTACAACAGGAATCTACAGCCTCAGACATTTCAGATTGACTTAGAAAAAGCCGCTGCAAATGCAGCCACTTCGGTCTTTGGTGGTGTGCAAATCCGTGGTTGTTTCTTCCACTAAGCGCAGTCACTTTGGAGAAAGATCCAGAACCTTGGTCTTGCCAGCAAATATAAAGAGGACAATGAGTTTCATCGCTTAGCTTCTAGAGCCAAAGCTCTCCAATTAGTACCTTTGGACGACGTGGAAGAAGTGTGGGTTAATGCAATCCCAGAGAGTACCGATAGTCCAAAGTCACTGATTTTATGGACTATATGACAACAACATGGATTGAGGATGGACAATGAGATAAACCAACATGGAATCATTTTGGAAATGATGGACATCGCGCGAATAACAATTTAGAAGGGTGGCAGAGTAGGCTGAATTCGTTGACCACATGTCATCCTTTGTCTTGATGATGGCGAGCAAGTCTGTTCAGACGGAGGTAAGTATGGAGGTAAATACGTGTAATATCGCGGTCGCGGTCAACGGTGCCAACGGGGTAAGTATTGGTGTGCAGACAGAGGTCACTGGGGGTGTCGGTCAGAGCCGGGTTGGTGGGGCCACCGATGGCGATATTGGGCTTGAAGTTTGTAAACAGTGTTCTATGATGTATGGGGACTGTCGCTCGATGGGATATGGAGAGGTATGTGCAAACTGTGAGGAAATCCTCCGCCTACTTGAGACAATTGTTAAGTTTGAGGGGGAGATTGCTGAGCTGAAGAGAAAACTTGGTAGGGCGGGGCTGTCTGGAGTTACGCCTGTGAAAGTAGCTTTCCGAGAAGGATGGAAGGTTGTCGGTGGTTCCAAGAGGAAACATGGGGGTAGAACCTTTGATGTGAATGAGGTAGGTGATGAGGTGGGGGCTGCTAGAAAAGTACGTAGGACAGATGAGGGGGGCCCAGGCCGGAGCAATGCTGTAAAGCGTTTGACGTGGACTATCAAAAGTGGTAGGAAAGGGGGGCCAGAGAAGCAGGTAGATAGGGCTGTTAAGTCCAAAGGCAGTGGGGAGTGCAGCACCAGAAACAGATTTGATGTGCTCGATTCGGAAGAGACAGAGGGGGAGATGGAGGTAGTTGCAACAGATAGTAGCTTGGGGTCTAGGCCAGGAAAAAGGAGGAGGGATCCGGGAGAAGACCAGGGGAGTAGTCCAGGTAGTTCAGGGCCTGGAAAGAGACGGAGGGACAAGGATAGGAGTAATCCTAGGTCAAAGATACCGATACCGATATTGATTCCGAGTGGGGCTGTTGGAGAGGAAGAGGACGCTGTAAACAATAGGAGACTAGAGGAGATAAATAGGGCGAGGGCCAAAAGTAAGTTGGTGGTTGCGGGAAGTAGCATAGTTCGGTGGATCGACAAGGTTGTCTGTGGTCCGGACAGTAAAAATAGAACAGTTCTGTGCTTTCCGGGGGCTAAAGTGGAGGACCTGAGGGATAGAGTGGACGGTATTGTAGCTGGGTCGGGGTCTGATCCGGTAGTGGTATTACATGTGGGGTCCAATAACATCAGGGAGAGGAAATCAGTTCGTTTGGTGGACACATACAAGGACCTAATTAGTAAGCTACTTAGCAGGAATGCTCGGATCATCGTTTCAGGGGTGCTCCCCGTTATGGGTGGTGGGAATGAGAGGAACTCGCGGATTATGGCACTAAACGAGGAGCTGGAAGAGCACTGCAAAGACTTGGGAATACATTTCATTGACAACTGGGATTCATTCTGGGGACAAGGAGAGTTGTATGGGCGAGACGGATTGCATTTAAGTAGGATGGGTACAGACCTGTTGGGCCAAAAAATTTTACAGGTGACTGGGCCTTTTTTGGAGAAAAGGGGGGTAGGGGATCACAGCCGATAACCCAGAGGGGCACAAATGCTGGGAACATAGGAAGAACAACAAACATGCACAATACAGGGACATACCAGGGTTATAATAATGTGCCAGTGATGACAAAAAAACAAAGATTCATTAAGTTTGGGTACTGCAACATCCAGGGTCTGCACAAGAAAGTAAGCGAAATATCAACAATGATGGACGAAGGAGACTTCGATATAATGGGTCTAAGTGAGACGTGGATACGACGGGATGAGCGGGTTGATCAGATGAAGGGTTGCGTGTGGATAGGAGCTGGGCGAACTGAGGGTCAGAAACGGGGTGGGGGTGTTGGCATCTACGCTAAAGAGGAATTACAGCCCTCATTGATTACAGATCTCACAGAAGCAAGGACTCAGATTCCAGTATCCAACGAAATAGTCTGGGCAAAAATCAAGTTAGGAAGCAGGAGTGTTGCCGTTGGTGTTGTATACTTAGCAGTGGAGGGAAGTAAGCCCGAGTGGAATGATTCATTATATACAACTCTTAGATCGAATATCACAGAGCTTGGAAGCAGAGGGTTCAGTATTGTCCTAATGGGGGACTTCAATGGGCACATCGGGGATAAGGAGGAGGGCATACAGGGAGGTGATAGGAAAATTAACACGAATGGGAGGAAGATGTTGGACCTATCAAAAGAGCTTGGTTTAAAGATCCTGAACAGGGATGCGAAATGTAAGGGTAAATGGACCTGGGAGAGGAACGATAAGAAAACAATAATTCATTATATACTCACTGACATTAGCGTATGGAGGGAGGTTATAGATGTAGAAATAGATGACGAGGGAAAAAATGACTTGGATAGTGATCACAACCTGATAACAGTTAAGATTATGGGCAAAAAGACGAATAGAGACAGAAATACCTTCAAGGAAGTTTGGGGACTAAAACAAGGAGCCGACTGGAAGCAGTTTCGGGAAAAACTAAAACCAAATCTTGAATGTATACCTAGGGATGCAAATGTCCAGAGTATTTCAGATGGCATAGTAAATAGCCTAACAGAGGCAGGGAAGGATTGTATAGGAAGGGTGGGGGTCCCAACGAGAGAGCTTGGATAAAGGGTTAACGAGGGACTGAAAAAGGCTATAAAAGAAAGGAAGGTAAAATGCGCTGCTTACAGAAGAAGTAGGAAGCTTAAAGGGGTGGATAACAATGACACGAGACTAATGAAAGGAGAATATGAACTGGCACGGAGAAAGGTGAATGAGATAAAGAATAATAATAGGAAGGAGCGCAATTGCAGTCTTGCCAGAACAATAAAGAAAACGGGGGGTTCGAGCTCAAACGTATTTTGGAACTGGGTAAATAAACGGGGGAAAAGTAGGGTGCAGAGTATCAAAGTGGATAGGGAAAGTACAGAAGATAAAGGCCGTATCGCTTCAGAGTTAGTCAAGCACTGGGAAAAGATAAACGATAGGCGATGGGGCAGTGGGTCCCCACCAAAAAGAAATACACTGGTGGAGGAGAACCTATCCAATCGTGTATGTAGCGAAATAACGGCAGAAGAAGTGCGGAACGTGGTCTCGAAATTAAAAAATGGTAAAGCGGGAGGGACTGATGAAATTCCGAACGAATTCCTCAAAAATGGAGGGGAGGCACTTATTGAAGTCCTGACAAACCTTTTCAATCTGGCTCTGCGAAAGCAAGAGGTCCCCAGAGAGTGGAGGGAAAGTAAGGTGTCGTTCATACACAAAAAGGGGGATAAGGAAGTTCTAGATAACTATAGGGGGATATCAGTTTGTTGTAACATCGGAAAAGTATTCTGTAAGGTCATATACGGTAGACTAGAGGAAGTTATTGAAGGGAAGGGTTTTTAGGAGAAATTCAAAATGGTTTCAGGAAAGGACGAAGAGTCACTGATCACCTATTTACACTCACCCAACTGATAGAATCAACAAAGGCTGAAAAGAAAAAGATGTTTCTGGCATTTCTAGATGTGAAAAAAGCGTACGACCGAGTGTGGAGGGAAGGTATGTGGCGAAAGCTCGAGGGCATCGGACTGGGGGGTGACTTTGTGGGAATCATGAAAGCACTGTATACAGATGTGCAAAGCCAACTCAGTCTAGGGAGTATCACTACAAAACGAGTCCCTATGGATATAGGCCTCAAGCAGGGGTGTATCTTTTCACCGATTTTGTTTGCATTGTATGTTAAAGATTTAGGGGTCGAACTAATTCACAGTGCGGAGGGGGTAAATGTTGGAGACATAAAGATACCAGGCTTATTCTTTGCGGACGACATGGTGTTAATGTCTAGAACTGAACAGGGAGAAACTGCTGGAAATTGTTGGTAGATATGGGAACACTTGGCGGCTCGAACTAAATGAAAATAAAAGCAAGGTAATACCCGTTGGACGCAAGGTAGATATGACGAAGAGATGGAGAGTGGGGGAGTTCTCAATCCCCGAAGGGGAAAGCAAACAAATCACTGTAGGAGAAACGGGAGAGTATGAGTATCTAGGGGTAAGCATAAATATAACGGGAAGAGGGGTGTACAGAAATTACTCAGCCAAACTGATTCTGAAGGGGAAAAGAATTCTGAACCAACTAAAACTTTTAGGGAAAAATAGTTTCAACAAGGTCTTTGTGGGGAAAACACTGTGGGAGAGGGTGGGTTTACCAAGTATAACGTATGGCACGGACGTGATTCCATTAAACCAAACCGTTACTAAGAAGTTGGAAAATACTCAAAATGATGCCGGCAGATGGATAACAGGGTCGAGTAATGCTGCAGCTTTGGAAGCAGTAAGGGGGGAGCTTGGGTGGATGAAAATCAAGGACAGGGTAGATTTGGGAAAACTGTCTTACTTTAACTACTTGAGAAACCTGCTTGACAACCGGTGGTGCAAATTGATGCTCGATACCATTTGGAATTCTAATATAGAAACGGGGTGGTCAAAACATGTGAGGGAACTAATGGACAATTACTCTATAGAGGTCACAAACATAGAAGTAGGAATGAAAGAAGGCAAAAGGTTTGTCAAGGAGAGAGTCATGGAAGATTGCAATCGAAACTGGCGAGCAGGGGTTAGCGTGAAAAGATCACTGCAGGGGTTACAATATAAAGAAAAGCCAGCTTTTGAGAAGTACCTAGATGGCACCTTTGGAGGGTCACTGCTGTTCAAACTGAGATCAAGATCACTGGAGCTTCGGGGAAAAATTGGGAGAGATGGGGAAAAGGGATGCCAAATGTGCCACTCTGGAGTAGTGGAGACCCTGGAACATTTTCTCTTGGAATGCCCACAGTATATACCTCATAGAATAAAATTTACTAGAAGAATAATGCAGAAGTGGGGTGAAGAAACAAAGGATAGATGGCTGAAGGGGGTCACGAGGGAGAGGGTAGGAATGCTTATTGAAGAAATTGAAAAAGAGGAAGTGAGGGACACTATTAAGCAGTTTATATCTGAATGCTGGGAGGAGAGGAGGGGAAGAGGGGGTGGGGTGCAGGGGGAATGATGGCCTTCTCTTATGAGGACCGCGACAAATCAGCGGCTGGCCAAAGAGTTATTATTATTATTATCCTAACATCTATGAGTTTATAAGACTCATCAAAAGAGAGCAGTCGAGGACTGAAGTAAGAATATGTCTCGATACTATGGTTTCCAAATTCACTGATAAAATACTTGACACTGCATCCAAACACATACCTCATAAAATGGTTACTTCGAGAATGTACCAACCGAAATGGATGCATAATGAAATAAGATTACTAATGAGACAGAGAAAACGTTTGTACCGCATTGCCAAACGTACTAATATTCCAAACAACTGGAATAAATATAAATGTAAACGGAATGAGGTTGTATCGGCCATCAGGAAGGCCAAAGCCCAGCATCCTTCAAAAATCCAGTCCACACTGAGAAGCAACGAAACCCCGGCATCACTGTGGTGGAAGACATTAAAAACACTAATCGGTAGCTGTAACACAATAGGAATTCCCACCCTGATTCATCTAAACAAAATATATTCTTCAAGTGTTGAGAAAGCTGAAGTGTTCAATGAATACTTCTGTTCTATCTCGACAGTTGACGATTCGAATGCTTCTCTTCCAGATCCACCACAACATGTTTCCCAGTGTATTGATAGTATCACCCTACATTGCAGTGAAGTATATGCTGCAATGAAGTCGATAAAGGTGTCCAAGGCGTCTGGTCCCGACCAAATAAGCCCGCGTCTCCTAAAAGAATGCAAATCCTCTCTCAGTGAGCCACTCTCAATTTTATTCAACATTCTACTGAATAATTCGTACTTTCCTTCATTATGGAAAAAAGCAAATGTCTCCCCAATCCTAAAAAAACAACCCTCAAACACAGTCACCAATTATCGCCCGATATCGTTGATCAGCTGTGTTGGTAAAATATTTGAAAAATGCGTCTTCAAACGCTTGTGGCAGTTTTTGAGTGAAAATAATGTCCTTAGTCAGTTTCAGTCAGGTTTTACACTTAGAGATTCAACCGTCCTCCAACTGACTGACATATATGATGAATTCTGTCGCGCGCTTGATGAAGGCAAAGAAGTTAGGGTAGTTTTTTGTGATGTCAGTAAGGCGTTTGACAAAGTATGGCATGCTGGTCTTATCCACAAGCTGGAGAGTATTGGTGTTTCAGGAGAACTACTTCTGTTTCTAAAATCGTATCTTGCGGATAGGTCGCAGCGAGTTGTGATAGCCTCGGAGTCTTCGTCATGGAGACCCATCAATGCCGGTGTACCTCAGGGGTCTATACTCGGACCCTTACTGTTTTTGATATACATAAATGATATAACCAGCGACTTATTCAGTAGCATACGCCTCTTTGCAGATGATACTTCCTTGTATCTAATTATTGAAAACCCAGAGCAAGCCTCGGTAATAATCAATCAAGATTTGGCCACAATCGAGCATTGGGCCAAAACATGGTTGGTTGAGTTCAATCCCAACAAAACTGAAAGTATGTGTATATCACGTAAAATCAATCCAGACTCCCACCCACCCTTATATTTAGGTGACTCACAGATATCGGAAGTTCGTGACCACAAACATTTAGGACTCATTCTAAACAGTACATGTACATGGAACGACCACATTGGTCATATTTGCACCAAAGCCTGGTCACGTTTAGACCTGCTGAGGAGGCACAAATTTAACCTTGATCGCAGTGTCCTGGAAAAAATATATTTTGCCTTTATTAGGCCTCTTCTGGAATATGCGGATACTGTCTGGGATAATTGTTCCGTGACCAATATCGCGGAACTAGAAAAAAATACAGATTGCAGCAGCAAGAATCATCACCGGAGCAACAGTTAGTGCCAGTAAGGCCCTGCTATATTCGGAAACACGGTGGGAATCCCTGCAAGAAAGGCGCCGTAAACATAAATTTTGGGCTCGTCATCGACACGTCCTGAACTGCCCTTGGAGACCGGAGTGTGACTTCGTTGCGTGCTTTTTACATCAGCATAATATCTCTGTATCATGTATTCAAGCTGATTTCATCTTATTATTTTCCTATTATTTAGTTTGTTTTTTTTTTGTTTTTTTTTGTTTTTTTCCTCTTCTTTTTCCATTTTCTTTTTCTACTCATCAGCATTCCTGTTCTTCCTTTCTCTTCTTTCCCTTTAATTTTAAGTTGAAGTTTAAACAGTTTCACATGTCGTTGCCCGGCGGTCGAGACTGCCTTCCTCTACTCCGTATTTCTTCTGATGTGTTGCTTAACTTATCTGCCAATGACCTTCAACCGAAATGGATGCATAATGAAATAAGACTACTAATGAGACAGAGAAAACGTCTGTATCGCATTGCTAAACGTACCAATTTCCCACACGACTGGGCCAAATATAAACTTAAAAGGAATGAGGTTGTATCGGCCATCAGGAAGGCCAAAGCCCAGCATCTTGCAAAAATCCAATCCACATTGAGAAGCAATGAAACACCAGCATCTCTGTGGTGGAAGACCCTAAAAACACTAATCGGTAGCGGTAATGCATCAGGAATTCCCACCTTAATTCATCTAAACAAAATATATTCTTCAAGTGTTGAGAAAGCTGAAGTGTTCAATGAATACTTCTGTTCTATTTCGACAGTTGACGACTCGAATGCTTTCTTACCAGATCCACCATCCCATGTTTCCCAGCGTATTGAGAGTATTACCCTACATTGCAGTGAAGTATACGCCGCAATGAAGTCGATAAAGGTGTCCAAGGCATCTGGTCCCGATCAAATAAGCCCGCGTCTTCTAAAAGAATGTAAATCCTCTCTCTGCGAACCACTCTCAATTTTATTCAACATTTTACTGAATAATTCGTACTTTCCTTCATTATGGAAAAAAGCAAATGTGTCCCCAATTCTAAAAAAACAGCCCTCAAACTCAGTCACTAATTATCGCCCGATATCGTTGATTAGCTGTGTTGGAAAATTATTTGAAAAATGTGTCTTCAAACGCCTGTGGCAGTTTTTGAGTGAAAATAATATCCTCAGTCAATTTCAGTCAGGTTTTACACCAAGTGATTCAACTGTCCTCCAACTGACTGACATTTATGACGAATTCTGTCGTGCGCTTGATGAAGGCAAAGAAGTTAGGGTGGTTTTCTGTGATGTCAGTAAGGCGTTTGATAAGGTATGGCATGCTGGTCTTATTCACAAACTGGAGAGTATTGGCGTTTCAGGTGATACACTTCTATTTCTAAAATCGTATCTCTCGGATAGGTCGCAGCGAGTTGTGATAGCCTCTGAGTCGTCGTCATGGAGACCAATCAATGCCGGTGTACCCCAGGGGTCTATACTTGGACCTTTACTGTTCTTGATATACATAAACGATATAACTAGCGACTTACTCAGCAGTATTCGCCTCTTTGCTGACGATACGTCATTATATCTAATCATTGAAAACCCAGAGCAAGCCGCGGTCATAATTAATAACGATTTGGCTACAATCGAGCATTGGGCCAAAACATGGTTGGTGGAGTTCAATCCCAACAAAACTGAAAGTATGTGTATATCGCGTAAAAGCAATCCTAACTCTCACCCACCCTTGTATTTAGGTGGCTCACAAGTATCGGGAGTTTCTGACCATAAACACCTAGGACTCATACTAAATAATACATGTACATGGAACAATCACATTGACCACATTTGCTCCAAAGCCTGGTCTCGTCTAGACTTGTTGAGGAGACATAAATTTAACCTCGATCGCAGTGTCCTGGAAAAAATATATTTCGCCTTTATTAGGCCACTTCTTGAATACGCAGACACTGTCTGGGATAATTGTTCTGTGACAAATGTCGCGGAACTCGAAAAAATACAAATTGCAGCAGCAAGAATCATCACCGGAGCAACAGTTAGTGTCAGTAAATCGTTATTATATTCGGAAACCCGGTGGGAATCCTTGCAAGAAAGACGCCACAAACATAAACTAATTCAGTTTTTCAAAATGTATCATCACATGTCACCTCCATACATCTCCAACAAAGTTCCCCCACTTACCTCCGTGTCGAATTCATCACGTAGTCTCCGATCTGGCCAAAACCACAGAGTTCCCTTTTGTCGAACGCAACTGTATCAGTCTTCTTTTATCCCCTGCGTTACTGACCAGTGGAATAAGTTGCCGTTACCTGTCCGTGAGAACTCGTCATTGATTAACTTTAAAACGTTTCTCAGTAATGGTAACCAAAGACCACCAAAGTTCTATAGTAATGCAAAATCTCGCAGGGCTCAAATATACCATTGTAGGCTGCGGTTGCACTGTAGCAGTCTTAATTCCCACCTTTTCGATAATCACCTATCACCCAGTCCCTTCTGCCAGTGTGGTGAACGTGAAACTACTGATCACTTTTTCTTTCATTGTCCTTTGTTCTCAAACGCTCGTAATTATACGATTAATCTACTCCCATATGTAGCAGATACGCCCACGCTTCTATTTGGCTCAGAATTCTTGAATAACGATGAAAACTGCCTATTTTCGAAGTTGTACATGACTTCATTTTATCAAGCAAGCGATTCCAATAGTTGAAACCCAACACTACGTTCCCACCCCCATTCCGAGTGGGAAAGTCTAACGCCTGTTGTGGAATGCCCTCTCGCGCTTTCCAACTTCTAGCGCCTTGAAGTTTACTTCACCTAATTCGCTACTAAATGAACTAGAAGTTAATAAGTTGCCTACTTACGATTCTCTTGTGTGTAAATTTTACTTAACATACATCCAACATGTACTTGGTCTGTATTAACTCAGACTTATTCCCAAGATATTGCCTGATAAATACATCATTATCATCTGTTGCATGTGCAAAGTATGCGTCGGAGTCTTGTACCGGCCTCTGGAGATAAATCGCGACTGGTCCTCGACTCGTCGTGTGCTGTCAGTGGAGGTCCCATGCTCCTTTGCATCCGCATAATGGTGATAATCTCTATGTATCATGTATTCAAGCTGATTGCATCATATTAGTTCCTTTCCTCTTCTTTCGATCTATCAGTGCGTCTATTCTTTCTTCTGTTTTTCCCTTCATTTCACATTGAAGTTTAAACAATCCCACCCGTCGTTGCCTGGCAGTCGAGGCGCCTTCCTCTGCTCCCTATCTATTCTGATGTGACGCTTAACCCGCTTGATCTCCAATCGTAGTAACTAACGTAGTAAATTTACAATGAAGGGAGGATATCGGCCTTCATGCAACGACGTTTGGGCTCTTCCGTTCATCTGTACCACCTACAGGAGTAAGTTATACGTTGACAGGGAGACGACCCACATAAGCTTTAGCTTTCTGTCGAATCCCTCTAATACACAACAATATGCTTTCTTGTTTTGTGTATACTTTTTGTATCTAGTGTTGTTCATTTTTTGTTGGTCAAATGTTATTGTGAAATGTATACACATGTCAATTATTGAATAAATACTGTTTAAACTAATCCAGATTTCTCACCAGCAAACCCAGTAATCAGTCATCATTGAAATTCCCACTTAATCTAATTTGCTGACCTACCTGTAGTTCAGAAAATTAGATCAAGTGGGACGACACCGCGAAGTGTGGGGCTTTGGAAATCTGTCAATAATTGAAAGCGTACATCTGCGGTTTTGTAAAATACTTATGTCCATGCAGTCTAGTACACCTAATTATATGGTTTATGGGGAACTGGGAAGATAATAATAACTCTTTGGCCAGCCGCTGATTTGTCGCGGTCCTCATAAGAGAAGGCCATCATTCCCCCTGCACCCCACCCCCTCTTCCCCTCCTCTCCTCCCAGCATTCAGATATAAACTGCTTAATAGTGTCCCTCACTTCCTCTTTTTCTATTTCTTCAATAAGCATTCCTACCCTCTCCCTCGTGTCCCCCTTCAGCCATCTATCCATTGTTTCTTCACCCCACTTCTGCATTATTCTTCCAGTAAATTTTATTCTATGAGGTATATACTGTGGGCATTCCAAGAGAAAATGTTCCAGGGTCTCCACTACTCCAGAGTGGCACATTTGGCATCCCTTTTCCCCATCTCTCCCAATTTTTCCCCGAAGCTCCAGTGATCTTGATCTCAGTTTGAACAGCAGTGACCCTCCAAAGGTGCCATCTAGGTACTTCTCAAAAGCTGGCTTTTCTTTATATTGTAACCCCTGCAGTGATCTTTTCACGCTAACCCCTGCTCGCCAGTTTCGATTGCAATCTTCCATGACTCTCTCTTTGACAAACCTTTTGCCTTCTTTCATTCCTACTTCTATGTTTGTGACCTCTATAGAGTAATTGTCCATTAGTTCCCTCACATGTTTTGACCACCCCGTTTCTATATTAGAATTCCAAATGGTATCGAGCATCAATTTGCACCACCGGTTGTCAGGCAGGTTTCTCAAGTAGTTAAAGTAAGACAGTTTTCCCAAATCTACCCTGTCCTTGATTTTCATCCACCCAAGCTCCCCCCTTACTGCTTCCAAAGCTGCAGCATTACTCGACCCTGTTATCCATCTGCCGGCATCATTCTGAGTACTTTCTAACTTCTTAATAACGGTTTGGTTTAATGGAATCACGTCCGTGTCATACGTTATACTTGGTAAACCCACCCTCTCCCACAGTGTTTTCCCCACAAAGACCTTATTGAAACTATTTTTCCCTAAAAGTTTTAGTTGGTTCAGAATTCTTTTCCCCTTCAGAATCAGTTTGGCTGAGTAATTTCTGTACACCCCTCTTCCCGTTATATTTATGCTTACCCCTAGATACTCATACTCTCCCGTTTCTCCTACAGCGATTTGTTTGCTTTCCCCTTCGGGGATTGAGAACTCCCCCACTCTCCATCTCTTTGTCATGTCTACCTTGCGTCCAACGGGTATTACCTTGCTTTTATTTTCATTTAGTTCGAACCGCCAAGTGTTCCCATATCTACCAACAATTTCCAGCAGTTTCTCTAGCCCCTGTTCAGATACCCAATCAGTATTTGTGTCACGAAGAGAATGATGACTACTGGTCTAGACTGGTGAACGAGAATACCGGGTCTCTACTCGCGAAGAAAATTTATAAACTATCACATATTCTTAGTATAAACGGAAACAGTACTCATTTGATATCTTATTATAACAAAACGTTGGAATCTACTTGGTATAATGTGATATGGTTAAACCAATTTCCTTTGGCAAAACATTTATTATCCCAAATAAATCAATTTTTTTGTTCTGTTGTATTTTGTGTGTTCTGTTGTATCTATTTGTATATCTTTGTTATTTTGTGTTCTGTTGTATTTTGTGTTGTATACATTGTTTAGCTTAATGTACACAAATAACAAATTCTTGAATAAATATTGTTTAAACTAAATTTTAGTTGACCAATTTTTCCAAAAATGGCATGCAGATATAGCGGGTTCGTCTAGAGGTCAACTCTATAGAGATATCAAAAACTTCCCAAATATTGGTCAATATTACATATCGTTGCCACGACATCACTGGTATTACCTTTTAAAAGTACGGACTGCCAATCATAAACTTGAAATAGAAACTGGAAGGTGGGGGAAAATTAATAGGGAAGAAAGGAAATGTAAATTAAGTCAAAATGGTATAGGAGACGAATATCATTTTGTACTGATATGCAGCAAGCTCCAAGACTTGTGCTCCAAATACATCCCCGGTTATTACTGGCACAACCCTTGCAGGGAAAAGTTTTATGGACTTATTTCCATCAACAATGTACAAATCCTGAAGAGGCTCTGCATTTTTCTAAAACTCGGGTTTAATCGAATTAGTCTCTGATAGTAGTAGTAGTAGTAGTAGTAGTAGTAATGGTAGTAAATAAGTAATGAAGTAGTAGTAGTATTAGTAACAGTAGTGATAGCGGCGGCAGTGTCAGCGACAATAGCATATATATATATATATATCAGCATCTTGTAATTTTATGTATTTTTCTTTTTCTTTTTTTTGTATTCTCTCTCTTGTACCATATTTTTGTGGCTGAGAATAAAGTAAACTGAAGAGTTTTTTTTAAAGCTGGAAGTCATCCATCAACCTATAAGGGAGAGGGATATAGTTACAGTCTACATAAAAAGGTTTAAGTGTTCAAAGAAACTGTAAAAACAGTATATATGATCGCCTAATCAAGTGCGATTAAATCAATCAAGCTTCAATCGTACTGTAAAAACACTGTATGAGTATCTCATCAGAGGCCAGGACTTTGATCATTACTTCACACGAACTTATAAAAACAAACTTTTAAAGTTGAGTTGTGCCAAACAACACCCAAGAAGAAGTATATCATTTCGGGTTTGCATGTCTGCATTGAAGCACACATATTGTCATTCTGTTATTCAATACAATGGATTTTATATTTCATTATTCATTATGGATTGGTCTCGTGCTTAATATATTTCGACTTTGGGAATAAAGGTAGGTCATATATATTATTCTTTAAAAAAAATATTCTGGAAAAACACCTAATATAAAAAAAACACGACAAAATGAACTAAAAAATATTTTTTAAAGTTATTTTTCAACTCCCAAACTCGGAAATGTTTTAGCAAAAGTGGGAACATTCGGCCTCAAAAGTGGGAACATTCGGCCTCGACGGAGGCCGAATGTTCCCGGAAAAATACCTGGGGCCGAATGTTCCCGAGGCCGAAAAGACCCGGACCCCACCCAATAATACCCAATACTAGCCAATAACACCCAATACTATCCAATAACACCTAACAGCACTCAATACTACCCAACTGGCACCCGGACAAAGTCCCCAAGACCCAAGTTAATGCGCTTAATCTCCAGGACATAATGTTCTAGATAAAATATGGTCTGATTTGTTTGTGAATCATTCCAACCTCAAATTCATGCTGTTTGAGGGCCCATGTGCATAAAAAGTGAATGCAGTGTCAACCGCGCTGAGATAGCGGTGATTGGGCTCACATTCTGAGAAGTTTGCTCATAGGAGAACTCGGCCCTTGTTATCGTTCGGCCCCAGGCGAAGTCAGTTGAGAAAGTCGGCAAGACAAAAACAGCGCAGGCTATTTTCTTCCAGTCACCTCGAAATTTAGTTCTCAGATGCGCGATCAGTATTCGATTTATTCACCATATCAAGTTACAACTTTGCTTCGTTCAAAGCTCAAAAGCTACCATTTCGTATATATTTTCTCAAACAAATATTGTCATGAGGACAGTTAACCCTTTACCTACTGCGTGGAATTATGCGACAGAAAGATATGAAAATCAATCAGGACTCCCTTACTAATGGCAGTTTCAAAAATCTTTTCCGGTCCAACTTACAAAGGGTGGTGGGTTATGCTCGTTCCTCTCGTTCTTGCTGACCGTCACCAAGGGCATCGGGGAGGGGGTTGGGGAGACCCCCCCCCCCCCTCACCGACGCCTTTGGTGATGGTCAGCGCTTCGAGATGGAAGGAAGTCTCCTTGGCTACGAATCGAAATTAAGTATTTTTATTGTTTACTAATCATATATATTTCATTTTCAGGTTATTTTATTCAACTTTGTGGGGAGGTAGTTTAGTATAGTAACTGGGACAAAGTTAGGAGGTCTTAAATAAAACTGTGAGCGCTAAGTTGTCGAACGGTTCGTCGTGTTGCCTTTTGTCGCGTGTTTACAGTTTTCCCTGTCCGATCGCGTAATTTTGTTTTGATGATGGCGAGCAAGTCTGTTCAGACGGAGGTAAGTATGGAGGTAAATACGTGTAATATCGCGGTCCAGGTCAACGGTGCCAACGGGGTAAGTATTGGTGTGCAGACAGAGGTCACTGGGGGTGTCGGTCAGAGCCGGGTTGGTGGGGCCACCGATGGCGATATTGGGCTTGAAGTTTGTAAACAGTTTGTAAACAGTGTTCTATGATGTATGGGGACTGTCGTTCGATGGGATATGGAGAGGTATGTGAAAACTGTCAGGAAATCCTCCGCCTACTTGAGACAATTGTTAAGTTTGAGGGGGAGATTGCTGAGCTGAAGGGAAAACTTGGTAGGGCGGGGCTGTCTGGAGTTACGCCTGTGAAAGTAGCTTTCCGAGAAGGATGGATGGTTGTCGGTGGTTCCAAGAGGAAACATGGGGGTAGAACCTTTGATGTGAATGAGGTAGGTGATGAGGTGGGGGCTGCTAGAAAAGTACGTAGGACAGATGAGGGGGGCCCAAGCCGGAGCAATGCTGTAAAGCGTTTGGCGTGGACTATCAAAAGTGGTAGGAAAGGGGGGCCAGAGAAGCAGGTAGATAGGGGTGTAAAGCCCAAAGGCAGTGGGGAGTGCAGCACCAGAAACAGATTTGATGTGCTCGATTCGGAAGAGTCAGAGGAGGGGATGGAGGTAGTTGCAACAGATAGTAGCTTGGGGTCTAGGCCAGGAAAAAGGAGGAGGGATCCGGGAGAAGACCAGGGGAGTAGTCCAGGTAGTTCAGGGCCTGGAAAGAGACGGAGGGACAAGGATAGGAGTAATCCTAGGTCAAAGATACCGATACCGATAGTGATTCCGAGTGGGGCTGTTGGAGAGGAAGAGGACGCTGTAAACAGTAGGAGACTAGAGGAGATAAATAGGGCGAGGGCCAAAAGTAAGTTGGTGGTTGCGGGAAGTAGCATAGTTCGGGGGATCGACAAGGTTGTCTGTGGTCCGGACAGTAAAAATAGAACAGTTCTGTGCTTTCCGGGGGCTAAAGTGGAGGACCTGAGGGATAGAGTGGACGGTATTGTAGCTGGGTCGGGGCCTGATCCGGTAGTGGTATTACATGTGGGGTCCAATAACATCAGGGAGAGGAAATCAGTTCGTTTGGTGGACACATACAAGGACCTAATTAGTAAGCTACTTACCAGGAATGCTCGGATCATCGTTTCAGGGGTGCTCCCCGTTATGGGTGGTGGGAATGAGAGGAACTCGCGGATTATGGCACTAAACGAGGAGCTGGAAGAGCACTGCAAAGACTTGGGAATACATTTCATTGACCACTGGGATTCATTCTGGGGACAAGGAGAGTTGTATGGGCGAGACGGATTGCATTTAAGTAGGATGGGTACAGACCTGTTGGGCCAAAAAATTTTACAGGTGGCTGGGCCTTTTTTGGAGAAAAGGGGGGTAGGGGACCACAGCCGATAACCCAGAGGGGCACAAATGCTGGGAACATAGGAAGAACAACAAACATGCACAACACAGGGACATACCAGGGGTATAATAATGTGCCAGTGATGACAAAAAAACAAAGATTCATTAAGTTTGGGTACTGCAACATCCAGGGTCTGCACAAGAAAGTAAGCGAAATATCAACAATGATGGACGAAGGAGACTTCGATATAATGGGTCTAAGTGAGACGTGGATACGACGGGATGAGCGGGTTGATCAGATGAAGGGTTGCGTGTGGATAGGAGCTGGGCGAAACGAGGGTCAGAAACGGGGTGGGGGTGTTGGCATCTACGCTAAAGAGGAATTACAGCCCTCATTGATTACAGATCTCACAGAAGCAAGGGCTCAGATTCCAGTATCCAACGAAATAGTCTGGGCAAAAATCAAGTTAGGAAGCAGGAGTGTTGCCGTTGGTGTTGTATACTTAGCAGTGGAGGGAAGTAAGCCCGAGTGGAATGATTCAATATATACAACTCTTAGATCGAATATCACAGAGCTTGAAAGCAGAGGGTTCAGTATTGTCCTAATGGGGGACTTCAATGGGCACATCGGGGATAAGGAGGAGGGCATACAGGGAGGTGATAGGAAAATTAACACGAATGGGAGGAAGATGTTGGACCTATCAAAAGAGCTTGGTTTAAAGATCCTGAACAGGGATGCGAAATGTAAGGGTAAATGGACCTGGGAGAGGAACGATAAGAAAACAATAATTGATTATATACTCACTGACGTTAGCGTATGGAGGGAGGTTATAGATGTAGAAATAGATGACGAGGGAAAAAATGACTTGGGTAGTGATCACAACCTGATAACAGTTAAGATTATGGGCAAAAAGACGAATAGAGACAGAAATACCTTCAAGGAAGTTTGGGGACTAAAACAAGGAGCCGACTGGAAGCAGTTTCGGGAAAAACTAAAACCAAGTCTTGAATGTATACCTAGGGATGCAAATGTCCAGAGTATTTCAGATGGCATAGTAAATAGCCTAACAGAGGCAGGGAAGGATTGTATAGGAAGGGTGAGGGTCCCAACGAGAGAGCTCGGATACAGGGTTAACGAGGGACTGAAAAAGGCTATAAAAGAAAGGAAGGTAAAATGCGCTGCTTACAGAAGAAGTAGGAAGCTTAAAGGGGTGGATAACAATGACACGAGACTAATGAAAGGAGAATATGAACTGGCACGGAAAAAGGTGAATGAGATAAAGAATAATAATAGGAAGGAGCGCAATTGCAGTCTTGCCAGAACAATAAAGAAAACGGGGGGTTCGAGCTCAAACGTATTTTGGAACTGGGTAAATAAACGGGGGAAAAGTTGTGTGCAGAGTATCAAAGTGGATGGGGAAAGTACAGAAGATAAAGGCCGTATCGCTTCAGAGTTAGTCAAGCACTGGGAAAAGATAAACGATAGGCGATGGGGCAGTGGGTCCCCACCAAAAAGAAATACACTGGTGGAGGAGAACCTATCCAATCGTGTATGTAGCGAAATAACGGCAGAAGAAGTGCGGAACGTGGTCTCGAAATTAAAAAATGGTAAAGCGGGAGGGACTGATGAAATTCCGAACGAATTCCTCAAAAATGGAGGGGAGGCACTTATTGAAGTCCTGACAAACCTTTTCAACCTGGCTCTGCGAAAGCAAAAGGTCCCCAGAGAGTGGAGGGAAAGTAAGGTGTCGTTCATACACAAAAAGGGGGATAAGGAAGTTCTAGATAACTATAGGGGGATATCAGTTAGTAGTAACATCGGAAAAGTATTCTGTAAGGTCATATACGGTAGACTTGAGGAAGTTATTGAAGAGAAAGGTTTTTTAGGAGAAATTCAAAATGGTTTCAGGAAAGGTCGAAGAGTCACTGATCACCTATTTACACTCACCCAACTGATAGAATCAACAAAGGCTGAAAAGAAAAAGATGTTTCTGGCATTTCTAGATGTGAAAAAAGCGTACGACCGAGTGTGGAGGGAAGGTATGTGGCGAAAGCTCGAGGGCATCGGACTGGGGGTGACTTTGTGGGAATCATGAAAGCACTGTATACAGATGTGCAAAGCCAACTCAGTCTAGGGAGTATCACTACAAAACGAGTCCCTATGGATATAGGCCTCAAGCAGGGGTGTATCTTTTCACCGATTTTGTTTGCATTGTATGTTAAAGATTTAGGGGACGAACTAATTCAGAGTGCGGAGGGGGTAAATGTTGGAGACATAAAGGTACCAGGCTTATTCTTTGCGGACGACATGGTGTTAATGTCTAGAACTGAACAGGGGCTAGAGAAATTGCTGGAAATTGTTGGTAGATATGGGAACACTTGGCGGCTCGAACTAAATGAAAATAAAAGCAAGGTAATACCCGTTGGACGCAAGGTAGATATGACGAAGAGATGGAGAGTGGGGGAGTTCTCAATCCCCGAAGGGGAAAGCAAACAAATCACTGTAGGAGAAACGGGAGAGTATGAGTATCTAGGGGTAAGCATAAATATAACGGGAAGAAGGGTGTACAGAAATTACTCAGCCAAACTGATTCTGAAGGGGAAAAGAATTCTGAACCAACTAAAACTTTTAGGGAAAATAGTTTCAACAAGGTCTTTGTGGGAAAAACACTGTGGGAGAGGGTGGGTTTACCAAGTATAACGTATGGCACGGACGTGATTCCATTAAACCAAACCGTTATTAAGAAGTTGGAAAGTACTCAGAATGATGCCGGCAGATGGATAACAGGGTCGAGTAATGCTGCAGCTTTGGAAGCAGTAAGGGGGAGCTTGGGTGGATGAAAATCAAGGACAGGGTAGATTTGGGAAAACTGTGTTACTTTAACTACTTGAGAAACCTGCCTGACAACCGGTGGTGCAAATTGATGCTCGATACCATTTGGAATTCTAATATAGATACGGGGTGGTCAAAACATGTGAGGGAACTAATGGACAATTACTCTATAGAGGTCACAGACATAGAAGTAGGAATGAAAGAAGGCAAAAGGTTTGTCAAAGAGAGAGTCATGGAAGATTGCAATCGAAACTGGCGAGCAGGGGTTAGCGTGAAAAGATCACTACAGGGGTTACAATATAAAGAAAAGCCAGCTTTTGAGAAGTACCTAGATGGCACCTTTGGAGGGTCACTGCTGTTCAAACTGAGATCAAGATCACTGGAGCTTCGGGGAAAAATTGGGAGAGATGGAGAAAAGGGATGCCAAATGTGCCACTCTGGAGTAGTGGAGACCCTGGAACATTTTCTCTTGGAATGCCCACAGTATATACCTCATAGAATAAAATTTACTGGAAGAATAATGCAGAAGTGGGGTGAAGAAACAAAGGATAGATGGCTGAAGGGGGACACGAGGGAGAGGGTAGGAATGCTTATTGAAGAAATTGAAAAAGAGGAAGTGAGGGACACTATTAAGCAGTTTATATCTGAATGCTGGGAGGAGAGGAGGGGAAGAGGGGGTGGGGTGCAGGGGGAATGATGGCCTTCTCTTATGAGGACCGCGACAAATCAGCGGCTGGCCAAAGAGTTATTATTATTATTATATGACTTACCATCCATCAACTATGTTACAGCCCACCCGCTATTTTATTCAGCAATTTATCACTGGCCTGTACAATCTGACAAACTACTCATTGGGTGATAGAGGGTAGACGGCACCAACCATAGTGTAGTTTACAATAGCTGTGGAAGCCAATGTTTGGTGAGCACGTGGGAAATTTTATGGTACGATGGCCCTTCTGGTGTCATGGGGAAATGGCACGGGATGAACCATGACAATGAGTTGGCTCGATTTGAAAGCAAAAATGAAGCTTCACCCGAACGAAAAACAATTATCTTCATTCACAGGCCCCTCGAAGCGCGAAAAAAAAGAAGATTATAATGCCACAATTAAAAGTGTCTAATGGCGATGCAAGGGATGGCAAATAGAAAGATTAAAAAGTAATGAAAATGTAAGGTGAGAAAGAAATGAAGGAGTAGAATGACAACACACATTTTTTTTTTGTCTTTCCTTTTTTTAATAAAAGTAATAAATTTCTGAAATAAATCTAGGACAAGACGAGTTCACATAATAATAATAACACTTCGGCCGGCCGCTGATTTGTCGCGGTTCTCGTATGAGAAGGCCTTGGTTACCCATGTTCTACCAACTGCCTCCCCTATTCCCGCGCTTCTTCTCTCCTCCCAACACTCGGAGACGAACTGCTTGATGACATCCCTTGCCCCATTCTTCCCAATCTCTCCGATTAGTATATTAACCCTCTCCTTTGAGTCGCCCCCTAACCACATGTCCTTCATTCTCCCATCCCACTTCTCCATTATACTCCCCGTGAATCTTGTTCTTTCAGACTGGTATTTTGGGCATTCTATAAGAAAGTGTTCCAGAGTCTCCACCACGCCCACGTTACACATCTGACACTCCTTTTCACTGTGTTTCCCAATTTTTCCCCTCAGCTCCAGGGACCGCGACCTCAGCTTGAAGAACATTGACCCCCCAAAGGTGCCATCAAGGTACTCTTCAAAACCAGACTTCTCTTTATCACGCAGGCCACCCAAGATCTCTTTGATTTGACCCCCTCTCGCCAATTAGGGTTACAATCCTCCATGACCCTTTCTCTGACGATCTTTTTGCCCTGGTTTGCCCCAACGTCAAGGTCCGAGATCTCCATTGAGTAGTTTTCTACTAGCTCCCTCACTTGGACCATCCACCCCGTCTTGATATTTGAGTTGAAAGTTCTCAGGAACACTACTTTACACCATCGGCTATCGGGGAGATTTACCAAATAATTAAGATAACCGAGTTTCAATAGGTCTATCCTGTCCTTGATCCTCATCCACCCAAGCTCGCCCCTGATTGCTTCTAGTGTAGCGGCATTACTCGAGCCTGTTATCCATCGGCCTGCATCATTCTGCAGGATTTCCAAGCTCGAAACAGCTGTCTGGTTTAGGGGTACAACTTCCGTACCGTATGTTATACTTGGCAGACCCACCATTTCCCAAATGGTTTTCCCCACGAAAACCTTATTGAAACTGTTTCTCCCTATAAGATTCATTTGGTTAAGGATTCGCTTCCCCTTCAGAATCAGTTTATTTGTGTGGTTTCGGTAGATGCCTCTTCCTGTGATGTTTATATTTACCCCCAGGTATTCATAGTCACTAGTCTCTCCTACACTAAGAAGTCTACTGCTACCTTTCGGAATGCAGAACTCCCCCACTCTCCACCTTCGAGTGGGGTCCACTTTGCGGCCCACGGGTATAACTTTGCTCTTGCTTTCATTAAGTTCGAATCTCCATTTACTCCCATATTTCCCAACAATTCCCAGCATCTTCTCTAACCCCTCTTCGCTTTCTGACACTAGCACAATATCGTCTGCAAAAAATAGCCCTGGGATCTTCAAGTCACCAACTGTAACCCCCTCGTCGCTATGCAGGAGTTCATCTCCTAAACCTTTGATGTACAATGCAAAAAGAATTGGCGAAAGGATACACCCCTGTTTTAGGCCTGTCTCCATAGGCACACGTTTTGTTGTAATGTTACCCAGGCTAAAGTTCACTCTGTACATCTTTATATAGTGCTTTCATAATCCCAACAAACTCGCCCCCAAGCCCAGAGCCTCCAGCTTGCGCCACATACCCTCCCTCCATACTCTATCGTATGCCTTTTTAACATCCAAAAAGGCCATGAACATCTTTTTCTTTTTTGCTTTCGCGGATTCTATCATTTGGGATAGCGTGAAAAGATGGTCAGTGACTCTCCTTCCCTTCCTGAAGCCATTCTGGATTTCTCCCCAAAACCCTTCTCCTCAATCACCTCCTCTAATCTCCCATACAGGACTTTACAAAAGACTTTTCCAATGTTGCCGCTGACAGAGATCCCTCGATAGTTATCCAAGACGTCTTTTTCCCCCTTTTTGTGAATAAATGTCACTTTACTTTTCCCCCACTCCTTTGGGACCTCTTGTTTTTTCTATGGCTAAATTGAATAGGGCAGTTAGGCTTTCCAAGAGTTCCTCTCCCCTTTTTTGATATAAACTCGTTAGGAATTGCGTCCACCCCTCCCGCTTTTCCATTCCTCAATTTTGAGATCACCCTTCGCACCTCCTCAGTTTTGATTTCGCTGCACACGAAGTCCGAGAGATTTTCCTCAACCTGGTTCGGACACTCTGGTGGGTTCCCCATGCCCCATCGCTTATCGTTTACCTTTTCCCAGTGCTTGACTAGTTCTAATGCGATTTGATCTCGCTCTTCTGTAACTCCGCCATCTACTTTAATGCTCTGTTGGTTATTCCCTTTGTTACGTTTGTTCACCCATTTCCAAAACTCGACCCCCCCCCCCCCCCCCCTGTCGTTCTTATCGTCCTAATAAGACTGCTATTTCGCACTCTCCGGTTGTCGTCTTTAATCTTGTTTACTTTATTTCGTGCTTGTTGGTATTCTTTCTTTGCTACCATGGCCTCATTGCTTTCTACCCCCTTAAGTTTTCTACTTCTCCTGTAAGCAGCAGATTTAGTTTTTCTAACCTTTATGGCCCTTTTCAGTTCTTCGTTCACTCTGTACCCAAGTTCCCGTGTTGGCACCCTAATCTTTCCTACATTTTCCTTCCCTGCCTCCACTAGACTCGCAACTATGGCGTCGGCCATCTTCTGGACACTACCCCCCTTGTGTACGGCTGCAAGCTTTGGTTTCAGTTTTTCTTCGAACTCCGCCCAGTCGGCATCCTTTTTGAGTTTCCAAATCTCCTTGAAGCTTCCTTTCCTTTTCTCTGGGTTTTTGGCCCTCATCGTCACTGTAATCAAGTTGTGATCACTATCCAACTCCATTTTGCCCTCATCATCCACTTCTACCCTTATCACCTCCCTCCATAAATTCATATCTGTGAGAATGTAGTCAATTATTGATTTTCTGTCGTTTCTCTCCCAGGTCCATTTCCCCTTACATCTAGCGTCCCTGTTCAGAATCTTCAGACCGAGCTCATTTGTGAAGTTCAACAGCTTCCTTCCATTCGTGTTGACTTTCTTGTCCCCACCCTCTATGCCTTCTTCCTTGTCACGTATGTGTCCATTAAAGTCGCCCATCAGAATTATACCGAGCCCCCTGTTTTCTAGTTCAGTAATATTGGACCTTAGTGTTGAGTATATCGAGTCATTCCACTCGGGTTTACTTCCCTCCACCGCACAGTACACAATCCCAAGGGCAATATTTTTGTTTCTCAGACTGATCTTTACCCATCCAATTTCTTTTGACACATCAGCCGAGGTGATGATATCTTCCAGATCTGTAATCAGCGACGGTTTTAAATCCTCTTTAATGTACATGCCTACCCCTCCCCCCTTTTTCTGGCCTTCCGTTCGCCCTACACCTATCCACACACACCCGCTTACTTGGTCTACCCGTTCCCCGTGTCTTACCCACGTCTCGCTTAAGCCCATGACATCAAACTCCTCTGCCTCGATCAATGTAGCAATTTCACTTACTTTCCGGTGGAGGCCCTGGATGTTGCTATAACCCACTTTCAGGGTACCGAGATTCATTGGCTTCCGCCTACTGGGCCCATTGTTTTCTGGTGCTAGTCTTGGTAAACCTATTCTGTCCCCCTCACTCTTTCTCACCCCACCTATGTCCACTCTAGTTATACTTGCCTCTGACCTCCCATCCTGCTCCTCTCCAAAAAAGGCTCTGCTACCCGTAGAATTTTATCCCCTAATACCCGTTTCCCCGCCCTGCTAAGATGCAGCCCGTCACGCCCGTACATGCCCCCATTGCCCCTAAACGTGTCCCAATGGTCGATAAAGGGAATTCCCAGATCAACACAGTAGTCCTCTAACTCTTCATTTAGCGCCAAAATCATTGAGTTCCGTTCGTCCCCACCTCCAAGGACAGGAAGGACCCCGGATACGACTACCCTTGCATTCCTACTTAGCAGTTTGCCGACTAAGCCTCTATACGACTCCAAACTTACTGACCTTCTCTCCCTGATCTTGTTGGTCCCCACATGGACCACCACTACCGGTTCCGGTCCTAACCCCGCCACAATGCCATCTACCCGGTCCCTGAGATCCTCCACCTTCGCCCCCCGGAAAGCACAAGACTGTTCGATTGGAACTATCAGGACCACAAACTACATTGTCAATCCCACGTACAATGCTGCTCCCCGCTACAACTAATTTTCTTCTTCTGGCCCCAGTTCCTATATCATCTGCACCTCCTCTCGTTTTGCAAGCTCCTGGCCCCCTCTTTCTCTTTCTCTTGACCGCCCTCCTTACCCCGACTGGCCTATCATCATCAACAACCATCTCACCCCCCACAATTTCCCCCTCACTCTCGTCCCCAGGGGTATCAGTCTAAAACACTGAACCTGTTTTCTAAACACCGCCTAGCAACCTTGGCAACCTTACGCCGACTCTGGCTTCTGGACTCGACGCAGCCCTGACCTGACGCCACCTTCCGAATTTTCCTACCAGAACCCCCCTCCTCAGTTACATCCCCCACATCAAGCATTATTCCCTCACGTTTCCTGCTTCCCAGTTTCCTCCTTGAGTCCACAACGACCTTCCACCCACCTTCCACCTCACCATCGTGGGTAACCTTCAATGGGGGTAACTCCAGATACACCGGCCCTCCCCAACCTCCCTCTCAGCTCTGAATTCTCCCGCTCGAATCCAACACACTTCTCTAACAACTGTAAAATATCCCTGCAATTCGCACATACCCCACTACTCTCCATTGACCGACCACCACCATACCTCATATTACACTGTCTGCATGCCTCCGGATCCTCACTCTCCTCCACCTGCACCCCTCGACTCACCTCCCTCAGACCTCCCTTAACACCCATACTTACCTCCGCCTGAACACTCGTCGTACACTTACCATTCATGATTACAAATTATATACAGAATCCAATGACCAATAGCCAAAATTACAAGAGGAACTAAAATTTTAGGAACTAAAAGTTTGAAAAAGCGGTCGAAAACGTAAACAAAAAAACAAACACCGAAAATGACCCGCGCGAAGATAGGGAACACGCCACTAAAATCCGTAAGAGAAACAAAACTAAACACTAATATAACTATCTTTTATTACAAATCACACCTATACAACACTAAAACACTATATCGATAAGCATAAACACCTGAAAGAAAAGTATGAAATTATTAAAGCTAACTTTTTGACAACTGAAATGGTTATACTCCCTGTTGGTTTCCGAGATGGACACTCTCTCATAACATTAGCACAAATTATAAAGGTTTATACAGTGGTGTAACAACTGATAATACTTCTACATCTCTAACTACAAATGGAATATTTGCTATCTCAAAAACACTGCACATAGTACTCACAAAACAATTATCAGTAACAAAACAGAAACGCAGCAAAATTAGTTATAGTATCCTTATACACCGCCCCCCCCCCCCCCCACCAAATTTTTAATCTGGTTTCAGCTTTCCAAACAACATAAAGGATAAGTAGATGGTACAATATCATATTTGGTGCTCAATAGTCATGAATTCATCAGAATTCATGAGCATAAAAACCTGATTTCATGTATCCATTTATTTTCACAACGTCCTGCAACATCGTGCGGGCTGACACGACAATATGCGTACTTCCTGAGTTTTCTCGGTGAGTTTTCTGTGGACTTCAACTTACAACTGAAGGATGAGTATTTTACAGGGGGGTAGGAAGGTAAAAATATTTGGGGAGGGGCGGGGTGGTGACTCACTATATTCATTAATTGTGATTGCTTTTTATCTCTAAAAACTAATTCACCCGAACACAATAACCATTTTCTGTTTTCTTGTTTAATGTTAGTTCCAATGCTATAACCAGATATACCTTATGTAACCTTATATATATGTAGTTCGTGGACGCTGGCTGCTTGCCACTTTATCCACCTCGTCTTCTGTGCCGTGCTTTGCCACAGGCTTGGCTTCAAGAGACTGCGTTGTGTTGTCTATATTCTCAATTATTTTTATTTTTTTGTAGGGCTTTGCCTCAGTCACCAGCCTGGATTTATAGTTGAACTTAACTTCTTGATTGTTCCAGTGCTTGTCTAGTCTATTCTTGAAGGTATTGAGGTTCTCAGAGTTGACAATTTCTTCTGGTAAGTTGTTCCATGTTGTTACTACTCTGTGGCTGAAGGCATTTTTTCTTACATCAGTTCTTGGTGTATCTTTGTATAGTTTATATTTGTGTCCTCGCGTTCGGCACTCGTAATTTCTGACTAAAAGGTCTGTAACTTCCGGGTCGTAATTTTTTTAACAGCTTGTAACACTCTATCATATCACCTCTGTGTCGTCGGTACTGGAGTGTTTGGAGGTTCATTTTCTGTAGTCGTTCTTTGTACTCTAGATCTTTGGTACCGGGTGTCAGTTTAGTAGCCCTTCTCTGTACTCCTTCGAGGAGGTCAATCTGTTTGATTTTGTACGGTTTCCAGACGGGTTGGCCATATTCTAGGTGTGGCCGGACCAGGCCATTGTACAATTTTGCCATTGTGTTGGTATCCAGATAACTGAAGGACCTTCTGTTGGCTCCAAGTATTTTATTGGCCTTCTGGACCTTTTCCTCAATATGTCTCTCAAACGTTAATTGATTGTCTGTAAACACCCCTATATCCTTTTCCATATTTGTTTCAGATAGTTGACATCTGCTTCCGTCGTTTTTGGTGAGGTGATATACAGGTTGGTATCCACTCTTTCCCACGTTCATTGTTATGCATTTATCTGGATGGAACAGCCATTTGTTGGACCATTCTTGGAGAGCATCTAAGTCCTGTTGTAATTTTACTGTATCCTCATTACTTTTTATCTCTCTGTAGATTTTAGTATCGTCTGCAAATATCATTACATCTGAGCTAACCGTCGTTGGCAAATCATTTATGTAGATCACCTATAATATAGGACCTAGGACGCTCTCTTGTGGGATTCCACTGGCGACTGGGTGGTTTTCTGATTCTATTCCATTTACAATTACTTTCTGTTTTCTGTTATATAGAAAGTCTTGGATCCAACCCAGGACGTCTTCTCCTATGTCATAGCTGTTGGGTTTTTTTTTAAAAGCCGTCTGTGTGGTACTGTATCGAAGGCTTTCATAAAATCCATATACACAACATGTGTTGGAAAGCCCTGGTCTGTAGATTTTGTCCAGCTTTCTAGAGTGTGTAGGAGCTGTAGAGTGGTTGGTCGACCGCTTATAAAACCAAATTGTCGTTTGCTGAAAAACTTGTTCCTGAACATATGATTCATAATTTCGTCTCTGATGATGCCTTCCATCACTTTGCCCACCTGACTTGTCAGACTCACCGGTCTATAATTACTGGCTTTATTTTTAGGTCCCTTCTTATATATGGCTGTGATGTTTGCTATTTTCCAGTCCGTTTGCAGTTTTCTGAGTTTCAGGCTATTGCTAAATATTATGGCCAGTGGAACACTGATTTCATTTGATAATTTTCTTAGTATTCTTGGGTGTAGGCCATCTGGTCCCTGTGATTTAGCCGGATTTAGCTTAGAAAGTTTTTTAGCTACCATACTTGGCGTGATATTGATTTTGTGTATTGGTTGATCTGTCTTGCGGCTAGGCATTTCTGGTACGTCACCTGCGGGTTCATTGGTAAATACACTGGTGAAGAAGTCGCCCAAAACTGCAGCCTTTTCGCCATCACTTGTGGTTAGTGATCCATCACTTTTTTCCAAATCTGCTTTGCCAGGTCTGGTTTTTGTCGTGCTGGAAATGTAGTTCCAGAATTTTTTAGGATTGGTTTTGGCTTGTTCGGCAATCTCTTTTTCGTGGCGGACTTGATTCAGTCTTGTCAGCTTTTTTACTATATTTCTTTCTCTAGTATAAAGGTTGTATTTTGCATCTGTTCTATCTTCCATGTATCTCGTCCAGGCTCGGTGCTTCCTCCTTATTGCTCTTACCGTATTTTGATCTAGTGGTTTTCTAGTGTTAGTGCCTATTCGTTTTTTCGGTATATGTTTATCTATGGTGTTGTTCAGGATAAGTAAGAATTTCTTCCATTGAGCATCTACATCGTTCGCACAGTCGGTAAGAATGGCGGTCCAGTTCATCTGTAATTCTTCTCTCATTTTCTGATAGTTTCCTTTGTCGTATAGCCTCTTTTCATTCGCGACTGTTCTATCAACATAGCACCTGAAGGTGAATTCTACCATACAATGATCACTCTTGCCCAGAGGGTTTTTACCATTAGATTATCTACCATATTCTCTTCATTACTAATTATTAGGTCCAAAACATTTGACTGTTGGCCTTCTCTGTACCTAGTGGGTGCTTTCACGTGCTGATATAGGTAGTTATTTCTGATTACTTGAAGAAATTCTTCACTGGTCTTTTCAGACGAGCTCATTGTTGGCCAGTCAATTTTGGGATAGTTCATGTCGCCCATTATTAAGACATGTGTGTTCCTCTTGTCTTTGCTAATGCTCTCTATTTCCATGTATAATTTCTCGTCATTTTCCTTTGTAGTGTGATTGGGGATCCTGTATATTAAGCCAACCGCAAGCTTGTCTTTACCCTTTAAGGCTATTGTTACCCATAAGGATTCCTAAAAAATGCTGGCGTTAATCATTTCTTCTGCTATAAGTTGATTTTTATCCCCGCATTTTAAAAAATGCGGGGATATTGTCATAATCTCCGTCCGTACGTCCGTACGGCCGTACTTCCGTACGTCCGGTTTTGTAATTCGAAACGCTGTAACTTTCTACAGTTGTTCGATAGGGTCTGTGCAACCCAAAAATACAACTTTTAAATTTTTGTGCCACCAGGTGGCTTCTGTGGAGCCACTTAAAAAATGCGTTATTTTTTCACTTTTTTGCTGAATAGTCCCAACCTATGTAATTCGGAGTTCTAAAATTACACTAGGGTGTTGCTAAATGATCTGTAGATATGTAGGAAGGTTTCGGATTTTTCGGGTGCCACGTGGCTGTGCCACCGTAGCCACTTTTGTGTTTTCTTAGACCGTTTCCGGCAAAAGGCTCGTAGGATATGTAATTCGAAATGCTAAATCCATGCTCAGATGTTGCAGTAGGGTCTATAGATGCGCACGAAGGTTTCGGATTTTTCGGGTGCCACGTGGCTGTGCCACCGTAGCCACTTTCGTGTTTTCTTAGACCGTTTCCGGCAAAAGGCTCCTAGGGTATGTAATTCGAAACGCTAAAACCATGCTCAAATGTTGCAGTAGGGTCTGCAGATGTGCACGAAGGTTTCAGATTTTTCAGGTGCCACGTGGCTGTGCCACCATTGCCACTTTTGTGTTTTCTTAGACCGTTTCCGGCGAAAGGCTCCTAGGGTATGTAATTCGAAACGCTAAAACCATGCTCAAATGTTGCAGTGGGGTCTGTAGATGCGCACGAAGGTTTCGGATTTTTCAGGTGCCACGTGGCTGTGCCACCGTTGCCACTTTTGTGTTTTCTTAGACCGTTTCCGGCGATAGGCTCCTAGGGTATGTAATTCGAAATGCTAAAACCATGCTCAAATGTTGCAGTGGGGTCTGTAGATGTGCACGAAGGTTCCGGATTTTTCAGCTGCCACCTGGCTGCGCCACCATTGCCACTTTCGTGTTTTCTTAGACCGTTTCCGGCTAAAGGCTCCTAGGGTATGTAATTCGAAACGCTAAAACTATGCTCAAATGTTGCAGTAGGGTCTGTAGATGCACACGAAGATTTCCGATTTTTCAGGTGCCACGTGGCTGTGCCACCATTGCCACTTTTGTGTTTTCTTAGCCCGTTTGCGGCAAAAGGCTCCTAGGGTATGTAATTCGAAATGCTAAAACCATGCTCAAATGTTGCAGTAGGGTCTGTAAATGCGCACAAAGGTTTCGGATTTTTCAGGTGCCACGTGGCTGTGCCACCGTTGCCACTTTTGTGTTTTCTTAGACCGTTTCCGGCGAAAGGCTCCTAGGGTATGTAATTCGAAATGCTAAAACCATGCTCAAATGTTGCAGTGGGGTCTGTAGATGCGCACAAAGGTTTCAGATTTTTCAGGTGCCACGTGGCTGCGCCACCATTGCCACTTTCGTGTTTTCTTAGACCGTTTCCGTCGAAAGGCTCCTCGGGTATGTAATTCGAAACGCTAAAACCATGCTCAAATGTTGCAGTGGGGTCTGTAGATGCACACGAAGGTTTTGGATTTTTCAGCTGCCATGTGGCTGTGCCACTGTTGCCACTTTTGTGTTTTCTTAGACCGTTTCCGGCGAAAGGCTCCTAGGGTATGTAATTCGAAACGCTAAAACCATGCTCAAATGTTTCAGTGGGGTCTGTAGATGTGCACGAAGGTTTCAGATTTTTCAGCTGCATAGTGGCTGTGCTGTTGCCACTTTCACATTTTCTTAGACCGTTTCCGGTAAAAGGCTCCTAGGGTATGTAATTCGAAATCCTAAAACCATGCTCAAATGCTGCAGTAGGGTCTGTAGATGCGCACGAAGGTTTTGGATTTTTGGGGTGCCACGTGGCTGTGCTACCGTTGCCTCTTTCATGTTCTCTTAGACCATTTCCGGCGAAAGGCTCCTACAGTATGTATTTCAAAATGGTAAAAGATGTGCACAAAGATTTCGGATTGTTCAGGTGCCACGTGGCTGTGCCACCATTGCCACTTTCGTGTTTTCTTAGACCGTTTCCGGCGAAAGTCTCCAAGAGTATGTAATTCGAAACGCTAAAACCATGCTGAGATGTTGCAGTAGAGTCTGTAAATGCGTAGGAAGGTTTTGGATTTTTTGGGTGCTAAGTGGCTGTGTCACCGTTGCCACTTTTGTGTTTTCTTAGACCGTTTCCAGCGAAAGGCTCCTAGGGTAAGTAATTCGAAATGCTTAACACATGCTCAAATGTTGCAGTATGGTCTGTAGATGCGTACAAAGGTTTCAGATTTTTCAGATGCCACGTGGCGGTGCCACCGTTTTTCTTTCGTGTTTTCTTAGATCATTTCCGGCGAAAAGCTCCCAGAGTATGTAATTTGAAATGCTAAAACTATGCTCAAAAGTTGCAGTAGGGTCTGTAGATGTGCACGAAGGTTTCGGATTTTTGGGGTGCCACCGTTGCCACTTTCATGTTTTCTTAGACCGTTTCTGGCGAAAGGCTCCCAGGGTACATGTATGTAATTCGAAACGCTAAAACCATGCCCAAATGTTGCAGTGGAGTCTGTAGGTGCGCACGAAGCTGTGTCACCTGTGCCACTCAATATGATTTTAGTGTGTCATATAATACATTTCTTCTTTGTATCAAGCATTCATACAAAGTCAAGGATGCAAATGCGGGAATACACTATAGTGTGCTTTGCACACAAGTGACACCATCTAGGTTATGTATAAGATTATTCCTCTGCCTTCTCTATGTTCAAAATTCTTATGGTAGATGTTATAACCATTCATATTATAGTATGCCAGTAGTGGTAGGTCTTTGACATTTTTTGGTTTCACTCCCGTCACTCCGATAATATCGTATCCGAATGATTGAATCAGGAAACGCAATTCCTCGGTTTTGTTACTCAAGACATCCGCATTTAGTAAAAGAACTTTTAATCCATTGATCTCACAATTGGATAACGTATTTACACCCTGTGTTAACTTATATACACTTTGTTTTCGTTTATTTACAAGTTTTCGTTGTGTGTCACTGTCTTGAATTAACTTCTCACTTGTTTCTTTTTTACCTTTTTCAATGTCCACGGAGGGCCCCGTACTAGGTAAAACCATTCTTCTGATTGATCCGTTTTCATTTTAACTTCTGCAAGAAGCATTTTCCGTTGCTCCCTGTCTTCCTTCGAGAGATCTGGCGCAAACTGTACCGACTCCTTTAATTCTTTTAGTTTCCCTGATACTTTTAGTAAATTGTCCCTAGTACTTGTATCGTGAAAGGTAATCTTTACTGGCCTCGACTTTTGCGCTCCTTCCTGTTTTTGGCCTAGTCTTGTAATGTTTTTTATTTTATTTTTATAGTCTTCCATACCCAATTTGTTACATATGTCACTAAAACTTGCTATGTCGCTCTCCTTTGCTTGCTTCCCTGTTTCTTCTGGTTCAGGTATGTTGAAAGCTATGATATTCTTTTGCCTCTCAGATCTGTTGGCTTCTATTTTACTGTGTTCCATGACTACGGCTTTGACCTGTTCATGGATTACTACGTCGTTTGCTTTGTCGCCATTTGAAATTTGTTTCTTTTCTAGCTCACATACTTGGCCCTTCAGAGATTCAAATTCAGTATTTGTCACTGTACATACCTTTCTTTTTTCTATTCTGCTTATTGTGTGTTTTAATTCTTGGAGTTCCCTTTCTGATATCAGGGGTGAATACTTCTCTTTTTCGAGTTCGCCCACTCTATTCTTCAGGTCACAGAGTTCATCCTCCATTTGACCTTGCCTTAGTTCAATACTTGTTAGTTTACCAAGCAGCTTTGATGATCCTGCATCACAGCTTCTACAATACCAGTGAATGGTCGAGTTTTCCGCTGAGCATTGATCCCTGAGGAAGTTATAGACTTCCCTAGTTACACTTTGACATTTGGCATGGAACCAGTATTCGCAAATTTTGCAAAGTAAGGCTTGGTCTTTGTCGTTCACTAACTTGTTGCATCCTCCGCATTTTGCTTCGTTTCTTTTTCTTTCTCTTCTTGTTGTGAGCCACTAACCTCTTTATCTGCTTCGTCTTTTTGAGACATCGTTGAAGCTTAGGCACTTGTTGGTGGACAGAGCAATCTCGATCCCCCAAGTTTGAAAGTTTATTTAATACTATTTTTCTTTTTAGAAATGCTTACGTTCTTCTCTTAAGTGGTTGACTGAGCAATCTCGATCCTCCACTTAATATGTCAGTGTGCATTTATTACCGTAGTTATTTATTCTGTGTTTTGTCTACTGTTTTTAAATGCTATCAATGCAGATCCATTCATCTGAGTCTGGGTGGTCTACAGTATTTCCCCTGTCTGGACTCACCTGCTGGTGTATGCGTCGTATGCTTCTGTACAATCGTAACAACCACAGACGATTTAGCTTTGGTCGTGGATGGATACCGTCGATTGTTGAACCGACGATGTCTCTTCGTTCCCTTTGTTTCTTCTTCTTCTTGTCGTGAGAATAGTACAGCTGGTCGTTACTAATTTTCGGCAGTTCAATGTAGTTTAGGTTTCGTGATAATGAATTTAATTCCGTAATTTTCCTGCTTATTTCCTCATCAATATGTTTATCCTGGATCTTGCAAGTGTTGTGTTTCTCATTCCAAATCTTCGCGGAGTAATATGGGCATTCCAAATAAAGAATGTCTGTTTCACCGTTTTCTGCA
The DNA here is from genome assembly GCA_031216915.1 of Pictodentalium vernedei. Lineage (NCBI taxonomy): Eukaryota > Metazoa > Mollusca > Scaphopoda > Dentaliida > Dentaliidae > Pictodentalium > Pictodentalium vernedei. Next base: position 507,030,364 of record CM062296.1, on the reverse strand, counting down.
AGGATTTTCTTATTTAGTTCCTTGTAATCATTTGCGATTTGCTCTGACGTGACGGCTTCCCTGGTATCAATTCTTTCATTATCAATCTTTGTGATTTCACATGTGCCGAACCAGAAGATCATTATTGGTTTTCTTCTGTTTTTAATTTTGCTTCGTATTTTCGTGAATAAAGTTTTCGATTCGTAAGCTGTTGCACCACTATCATAAACGACGTCGATACCGATTTTGTTGTCGCGTTTGATTTGTGTTTTTAAATGCCTTCCCTTGCTATCGGTTGCTAGTATAATCTTTCTTTGTCTTCTTATTTTATGACTAAGATTTTCTTTCCTCTCAAGTCTCTTAATTTCTCTATTCACTTTCTTAGTTGTGTTCCTAGCCATACATACGTACCAGTGTCGATGTCCAACAGAAAATCCAACCCAAAAAACAAACTGGTGTCTGAGGCAAAATCCTGCACAGAATCCAGAGATACAGTCATATTATGTAAAAATTTGCACAGTTAATTATGCATAAAGTGTGCATCTATAATCCCAGTAATTTTCTTCTTCATCACAAAACTTTACTAATTTATAGGATTTATTCGATTTTGTTCGATATTTATCTCCTTGAAAAAAATCCACGTCCGCCATTTGCAAACCGGAAGTTCATTTTATAAATGATATAAATGTTCATTTTATTTACTTTGTTGCATTTACTCACAGAGTCAAAGACATTGGGCAAGTCGTTCAACCCATTTCCCAATGTAACAGTGAATGTAACGGCAAACACTGGCCAGCATTATTCACTAAAACTGCCATTCTAATTTTATTATCTTTTCACTTTTTGGTTTCAAAAACATAGCTTATGACCCCATCATTAGAATGAGTTCATTGAGCTTAATTGTTCCAATGATGGGTCATATTAAAGCTTTGTTTTTTATACAAAAATTGAAAATTTTAAGTCAGTCAACAACTTTTTTCCAAGTGTCGTCTTCTATCCACATTGGTTAATGGGTTAATCTGGTGTCTGAGAGCCATAGGTGACCTTCCAATTCATAATAACTACCCCAAAATATTGTAAAATCATCCCAAAAAGCGTCTCAACAAATTCCAACTATAATTATCTGTTAAAAGTATGTGAGGAAACAATTTAGACCACCTGGAGTGAGTTTTGTAGCTGCTGGACCACTCACCCACCCTGGCCATGTGTATCGGAATTTTTTGAAGACCCCCCCCCCCCCCCCCTCCTGCTGTGAGTGGGTAGAGTATAGGGTATGATGATGACAGGGAGATTAACAAGCCTACTTGTAACATCGACGCTGTCGAGAGACATCCGCGTCGCGATTTCTCTACAGTAGAATATTCGGAATGTAAGACAAATTCCCCCAGCAAACTGCCTCGCAGTCCAAAAATGCACACCCGGACAACTGCCCCAGACCAATTCTCAGCTAGGACGACTGCCCCTCCCTCAGTCCAGTTAGCAGCTAGGACGACTGCCCCAGTCCATTTGGCAGCTTAGTACAACTCAAGTAAAGTTGTATTTTATTTTTATTTACATTTAATTTTCAGTTTTGTATTTCTTATTCCTGGAAACTATTATAAAAATAATAGTTACTTGCGAATCGGTCAGTTTTTGACAGGGATATCTAGGATTGTTGAAACCTTAAAAATGAATGACTGTGGATCGCTAGTCTTATTATATCGTCAGTAGTAGTGCTCGCACGTTTTGAGGGTAGTTTGCCTGACCCCGGTGCCGGACCCCGGAAGTGACGTCATGTCACGTGACGTAGTGGCGCCATGTTGTGTTGTCATGGTAACCCGCGTGAGCGACCATGTTGTGACGTCATCTCCATAGTGATACGTGGTGTGAGTGCGCATGCGCAGCGCGTGTTGTTAGGGTGATACGTGTTTCCGTCGTCCATTTTGTATACTGGAGGCCGCCATCTTGGTTTCTATGGTAGCACGTGATTGCTATGTTACCTAAGGCCTACAATAGTACAGTGGTATGTTCGGAGGGTGTGTTCGATTGAATCGGAGTATTTTCTGGAACGACTTCCCTGGATAATTACCACAAACAACCCGACAACTTGTATTATTTCGAATTCTTTCAGAATTCTCTGCTTCTATCTATATATGCAATAGTTTACGTCTACCTAGGCATGTTCCTTTATTCTAGAGTATACTCCAGTAGCGTAGAAGAGCCTATTAATTGGAAGGGGAAAGCAAACAAATCACTGTAGGAGAAACGGGAGAGTATGAGTATCTAGGGGTAAGCATAAATATAACGGGAAGAGGGGTGTACAGAAATTGCTCAGCCAAACTGATTCTGAAGGGGAAAAGAATTCTGAACCAACTAAAACTTTTAGGGAAAAATAGTTTCAATAAGGTCTTTGTGGGGAAAACACTGTGGGAGAGGGTGGGTTTACCAAGTATAACGTATGGCACGGACGTGATTCCATTAAACCAAACCGTTATTAAGAAGTTGGAAAGTACTCAGAATGATGACGGCAGATGGATAACAGGGTCGAGTAATGCTGCAGCTTTGGAAGCAGTAAGGGGGGAGCTTGGGTGGATGAAAATCAAGGACAGGGTAGATTTGGGAAAACTGTGTTACTTTAACTACTTGAGAAACCTGCCTGACAACCGGTGGTGCAAATTGATGCTCGATACCATTTGAAATTCTAATATAGAAACGGGGTGGTCAAAACATGTGAGGGAACTAATGGACAGTTACTCTATAGAGGTCACAAACATAGAAGTAGGAATGAAAGAAGGCAAAAGGTTTGTCAAAGAGAGAGTCATGGAAGATTGTAATCGAAACTGGCGAGCAGGGGTTAGCGTGAAAAGATCACTGCTGGATTTACTGGAAGAATAATGCAGAAGTGGGGTGAAGAAACAAAGGATAGATGGCTGAAGGGGGACACGAGGGAGAGGGTAGGAATGCTTATTGAAGAAATTGAAAAAGAGGAAGTGAGGGACACTATTAGGCAGTTTATATCTGAATGCTGGGAGGAGAGGAGGGGAAGAGGGGTGGGGTGCAGGGGGAATGATGGCCTTCTCTTATGAGGACTGCGACAAATCAGCGGCTGGCCAAAGAGTTATTATTATTATTATTACTGGCACAACCCTTGCAGGGAAAAGTTTTATGGACTTATTTCCATCAACAATGTACAAATCCTGAAGAGGCTCTGCATTTTTCTAAAACTCGGGTTTAATCGAATTAGTCTCTGATAGTAGTAGTAGTAGTAGTAGTAGTAGTAATGGTAGTAAATAAGTAATGAAGTAACAATAGTAGTATTAGTAACAGTAGTGATAGCGGCGGCAGTGTCAGCGACAATAGCATATATATATATATATATATATATATATATATATATATATATATATATATATATATATATATCAGCATCTTGTAATTTTATGTATTTTTCTTTTTCTTTTTTTTTTTTGTATTCTCTGTCTTGTACCATATTTTTTGTGGCTGAGAATAAAGTAAACTGAAGAGTTTTTTTAAAGCTGGAAGTCATCCATCAACCTATAAGGGAGAGGGATATAGTTACAGTCTACATAAAAAGGTTTAAGTGTTCAAAGAAACTGTAAAAACAGTATATATGATCGCCTAATCAAGTGCGATTAAATCAATCAAGCTTCAATCGTACTGTAAAAACACTGTATAATAATATAATAATAATAATAATAATAATAACACTTTGGCCAGCCGCTGATTTGTCGCATCTGAACATTACCGGCAGTGATTTTCAATGCATGATAACAGAAAATAAGATTTTTAAACAGGCCTGCATTGTTTCTTTACGGGAGGGGGATTCTGTTTACAATTATTACTTTTTGTTATCATGCATTGAAAATTAACGGCAATGATTTTCAATGCATGATAACAGAAAATAATATTTAGAATAGGAGCAGTCAGTGAATTATCGTTGACCACCCTTTGGCGTTGCAGGCACCTTCAGGAATCCTAAGAGTCTCAAGCGGATATGGCATTGATAAGGTGGCAAGGTTTACGTTCGAACTGGGGTTCAGACGACAGACACTGGCTGTCGGCTGAGCACTGATAAGAACATAAATTTTTCTCCATCACTTAACCCCTGTAATCCTGCGACAGCCTTCTAGGCATAAAAATGAACACAGCTGGCACCTGTTTCATCTCACTAGTTTCTGATAGTATAAAAGAGTGAATTGCGTATAGCTGCACAAAGGGTGTTCTAACAACGCGAAAAGTATCATCCATGTACCAAGTCTTAGCATTTTTCAGCATTATCTGCTGGGCAGAGTTTCAAAGTTTATTCAACATGTTAAAAAAATTATAGAAACATTCAGTTTTTGTTCATTTTCTACTTATTTTCACTGGAGGACGGTTTGGGTGTATTAGCGGACGGTTTGGGTAAAAATGTAGCGGACGGTTTGAGTCAAATTGCAGAAGACGGTTTGGCCAGAGGACGGTTTGGGTGTAATTCACTACACCAACCCCCACCTCTTCGCCAAAGAGGTCGGAAGGTGGGGAGACGGAGGAGGCTGAGGAGGAGATGGAACTCACCCAATCCAAACCTGTATCTCCTATCTGCTTGGACCAATCAAGTCTGGGCTCTGACAAGGAAGATGAAGGCAACCAGGAGGAGATACATCAGCCGAATTCATAGAATTCCTGGATGAACGCGTTATCGACCTCTACGGGTCCCTGAAGCTTGACTTCGTCGGTTCCACCAGTCAGTTCGGGAAATACACTGAGGACACCTGGGAAGAATGCGATAACAAAACTAGAGTCCTAGCATATCCAGAGAAACTCTTAGAGGCCTTAAAGTCAGGGAGCAGCCCTTCCACAAACAAATGAAAGAAGTACTGACCCGGAGCAACAAAACCAAGAAAAGAGGCAAAAAGAGCAGACGCCATTAACCCAACCTGGCCACTTTCCTCCTTTAATACGCCCGGACACGTGGCTCAATAAATAGTAAAAGAGGGTCGAAAGGGGCTTGCCCCAAACGGTCCCTGCGCGCCTTCGGCGCGCGAAACCATTCATTCACGGATTTCCCCTTCCAAGGGTCGTTTCGGCCTCGGGACGATTCGGCCTCGGTGTTTTCCCGAGAACTTATCGTCCCCAGTTTCAAAAAAAATATCGAGGCCGTTCGAAACGTCCCGAGGCCGAAACGTTCCGGGGCCGAACTGGTAAAGGGCTGAAACCTAGCGCTCCTAATATATCACAAATTTCATTTTTTCTCTTTTCATTTTGGGAGCTATTTTCAACTTCCACCTGAGCCGCGCAAATTGTGTTGAACATCGAACAGACCCATGTATTTGCTCAAAATGTCGAAGTTATTTGCCATTAATTGGATATAATGCAAATGCATCAGTAAGACACTGTTTTGCAGTCATAATGCACGGTGAACTACAATCTTCTCTTCGTTAAACGGAATAACGATGTCTTTGAAGCATATTCTTTCAACAAGAGTATAGAAATTGCAGTAGGTTTTGCTAAATGTGCAAATCGGCACATTTCCGGAACCTGAAAACTTGGGCCGGAATACACCTGACCTATGTAGTGTGTACAATAATATGAAATTTTATAGAGTTAACTGCAGGTTTACCGAAGCCTTCGGAAATCGCACAAATAAAAATAGATGTTTTTCGTTAGTCTTCACAATCAGAAATATTGAATGCAGAACAATTAGAGTGTGAAAGCTTACCCAGAGGCGTGAACTTGAAGCATCAAGTGTTTTGAAAGTGAGAAAGGTAATCCTTTACAATAGCGGGTTTTAGGTTTGTGCGAAATTAGACAATTTTGTCTCGCTTCTTTTTGTTTTTTTTCCGTTTTAAAACACTTTTCCAACAAAAGCACATGCTGTTTTGATTAAAATATTCATATTTTATTAAGGTGATTCTAAAGTCATGGCTGCCAACATGGAAGCCAGAAACACAGAAAAATGTGAACATTTCATTGAACAATAACTTGGCAACGAAACAGCCTTGCCCTTGGATACCAGGGTTGGGGGGAATGGTCATGTCACATAGAACGTGATGGGACCCGAAAAATATGCATTTAACAAATTTACGAGTCATTTGGAGACATTAGAAAATGTGTACTGTCAAAAAGTCGGAAATGGCGTGGACAGGTTTTCAAAAAATAGCGAGATGCCTCACCTTCCAATGAATAACCAACGTGAGCTATCAGTAATGTACTGCAGCAGTTGAGTCTTAATTTTTAATAAAACACATCGAAGATAGGACTAAGCACGTTGTCAACCTGGGTCGTTTCAGTCTCAAAAGTGTCCGCCATGTTTACGGTGGGAAATTCAAAACACTGAAGGTTGTGGGCAACATTGCGACAAAAGATCTCGCCACATGTCCTGTAAATTCTCATAACAATGCCACTGCTGAAATTCTGATTGTCGATATATCTCAAGGGAGGCAGACTAATAGAGGCAAATTGCATTGATTGTCTGTTCTATTTAAATATTCTTCCCTCACCAACTGAAGCAATTAATTTGTTTACATGGATCGACCTTGCCATTAGTTTGTATTCATGCGCCAAAATTACCAATAGAGAACAAAAAATTCAATTTTCTTTAATTAACTAAACGGTGACATATAGTGGAATTAGAAACCCATGTTGTATTCTTTCGTTGTTGAAATATTCGTAAACTGGTTGATTTTTCACTTCTTTTAATCGCAAATCGGGGGAACTATTCTTCGTCATGTAATATTGATGGTTAACTTTATTGGTCTGTCATTCGGACCCGTTTCGGTCTGGTTTCGGTGAGTTCCAGAAATAATGCTCCTAATTTTGCGATCTGGTGTGATTTACATTGCGAATCATTGTAAACGATGCATTTCATTAAATTTGTTTGCAATCCACAAAGATCGTCGATAATTTCGAATAATCTGTGGGCTATTAGACTCATGCCTGCAAGTGTTTGTTGATCGAAGTTGTTGTCACCGGAAAGCCACATGCGTTGGTAAGGCGCTTGTTCAAAGTGCGAAAAATAATATTTTTTTCTTTCTATCCACCCCACTAGAACCCGTATCACAAATAAAATATGACAGAAGTGTGAATATGAAATTTTTCTCTAGAAAATTATTTTATTAGTCGTTGCATAGAAATTCTCCACGAAAGTGAAGTATGGCAACACACACAAGGCACAATCTAGCTTAAAATTTTTGGGAACGGGTCAACTCGCTACCGGGTCAACTCCCACCAAAAAAAAATAATACAAGGTAGGTTTCTGACACAACATGAGTTTATTCATGATCCAAAACATGGCATTTAACACATTAAACACACTTTTATACATTAACCACCTTATCGGATTTTTTCAATAATTGGACAAATATTTTATACATTGAGCACTGTAAGTATTGGTCAATCGATACGACTTATTGGCAGAATTCAATTCCATAACTTCCCTTCGAGCCTGCATGTAGTCTTGGTAGGTGATTCCAGTGTCACAGTTTTTCAACTTTGAAAACTCCTTTTTTTAGTTTCCAACCAATAACTTGAGCTGTAATTGGCAGAATCAAATAAAATTTGTTGTGTAGGTTCAGCAACATAAAATGCAGGTCAAGTCAAATCAGGGTTTGATCCAACAATTTTTACCAGAGTTATGTCCCTTTTCCAATTTTGAAAAATTCCATTTTTTTGTGGTGGGGGGGGGGGGGGGGGGGAGGTGTGGCCACGCAGTCTTTTATTTTCTATTATTGGGATTTGACGATACACTTTCAACAGGGTCATTTCATGTCAAGACAGTTTTACTTGTGGAAGAGAGCAGAACAGATATATCACTTGTATGGCTAATATTTCCAGGGGCGGTCATCTAGATTACTGATTAGTGCAGTGTGCCATACTTTTGAACTGTAAATAGTTCCCTGTGCAAAAATGGCTGGATCAGTGCATGCAGTGGTCCATCAAAAATTTAAATAAACATACAATTGAATTTATTTTTTAAAAAGTTATGACTCAACTGTTGTTCTCTAGTGCACATAGAAAACATATTCTTCAATGTGAGATTCATATTTTAAGTTTTTGTGGCAGGAAGTTGACCGTGAGTTAGGGATTTTCAAAAGCATTTTTTTGGTGAGTAAATTCTTTTTTTAAAAATTTTTATCACATTTTTATAATCTATTAGGTAGGAAGCAATCATTCATGTATTAAATAACCATTACTATTGAAAAGTAATGAAAAAAACATCATGTTTTCGACCTGTCCACTCAAACGACAATCTTCAGTTTAGAATCACCTTAAGAATTACACTATTTTATTGCGCTGTTGAAAATCAGTCGACTCGAAGTCGCCATTGCAGTTGGCTTGTTCTTTCTCACTGGTCGGGAGTAAGTGGGTGTACCCGTATGAAAGTGTAATATACACCCTGCATGGAATACAGGAGAAATCAGTGAAAGATTTTTTTAATATACACCCTGCATGGAATACAGGAGAAATCAGTGAAAGATTCGTTTTTAACCCTTTACCTAACGATCTGCCTGCATAATACAGTCATTCAGGCAGTAACGGGTCACAGGCAGTAACGGGTCACAGGCAGTAACGGGTCAGGCGATGTTGAGCCTTAAAAAACTCGAATTTGAAGAGCATTTCAAACTAAAATTTTATTCCAGTTAGGAGAAGTAATTTGTTGCCCGTCATCTTAGAAAGTTTCGTGAGTTTATTGTTGTTTTTTGTTGATGAAAGTGATTTTTTTTAAAAAGACTGAATGTGCACCGGAAGAAAATTTCGACACGCGAAACCGCAAAAAAAGTTTACGTCTCAATTACAGGAAGAGAAATATAAAGAGTGTGAATGTAATTATTATTATTTGAACAGGTTTGTCTACGCTTCAAATTCACGAAAAAATAATTGGGATAAATATCTGGCATCATGATATATTTATTCCGTTTCAACAGCGAGTCGAGTTGTCAATACCGAGTCACTGTCAGACATGCGCATTAAAACCCATTGAAACACTGCTCCAGTTGAACTATTTTTAGAAAATTAACGCTGAACTACTGCATTTGATACACTTCATTTTCACTTCTTTCCACTGTAAAAGTTGTTAAAAAGTGTGGTGAAATTAATACAGAGAAGACAAAAAAGATTTTTTGTGTCCAATAAATACATATAAATTGGGAAAATAGATCGCCAGTGGGTACCAAAGAGGGTGATTCTTTGTAGACGCAAGCGACCCGTTACTGACCAAATCGCGACAGGCAAGCGATCTAATTTTATAAAATAAACAGAAGCTTTATCTGAATATTTCCGCTGCAATAATGAGTGTCAGATACCTGTCTGTCAATAACAAAAAACAAACTTTGGATAACTTATTTTATTTGAGAGAAATAAACGAAAATATGAAAGGTGACCCGTTAAACCCTGACTGACTGTATGCAAATTCAGCAGTTGAAAAAATATAATTTTAAAAAAAAATTAGACAAAACAATATCATGTGACCCCTCGTTGGAACGACCTCATCAAACTCCTTCCAACAAGGGGTCACATGATATGGTTTTGTTGAAATTTTTTGAAGTATTTGAAATAATAAATTTTGATATCGTCTGCGTTGGGTAAAGGGTTAAGGCAAGTGAAAATTTGTAAATTAGTGAATAACTTTTATATCAATCTAGTATCACTAGGGTCAGTAGTAGCTGGGACCAGGGTTAAGGTACCCTAAATCATTGGGGTCAGTAGTAGCTGGGGCCAGGTTAGGGTATCCTAACCCTGGCCCTGGTGCTACTGACCCTATTTTAATGTTGCCTCAAATCTTGTTGCACGTACATTAATGCCTGCCTTGTTTTGAAGAAGACACATAGAGGGTGCTGACGCTGAAACAAAATTAAGCTGACGACTCCATTCGAAAACGCTACACTCAGTGTGTTATTAAAATGCATTTTTTATTAAATTTCTTCCCCCGGAATCAAATATTTTTCTATTAATTTGTTGGAAAAGTGTTTTAAAACGGAAAAAAACAAAAAGAAGCAAGAAAAAATTGACTAAATTCACAAAAAAATCCAAAGCCTGCTGTTGTAAAGGATTACCGTTAGAAACTCCAGTTCAGCGATCTGAACGTAGTGGCTACCGCTCTTTGTTCAGATTCCTCCCATTCAAATCTGTGGTAAAATTCCCCATCAAGTTTTGATGGGAACTCAAAACTCAAAAATAGGAATATATCTCAAGCTTTCACACTTATCACCGGCTTCATTCGATAGTACACTTATTTCCTTACATTTGTGCAGAGTAATTAAATTGATTCAAACTATATGTTATCCTTTATTTTATCGGCATTTGAAAATGTTTGAAGAGTCAACAATTGCTTCGATGTTGTCCATGTTACTTTTCGCTTGTATCGGCTATAAAATAATAATCTGGAGTTGCGCCTAGTTCAACAATCCGAACGTAGTGGCTACCCCTCTACATTCAGATTCTTACCATTCAATCCTATAGAAAAAGTTCCCATCAAGTTTTTATGGGAACTCAAAACTCGAAGTTAGGAATATATATGAAGCTTTCGCTCTTATTACCGACTGCAATCGATATTGTACATGTATTTCCTTACATTTGTGCAGAGTTTATTGATCCAAACTATGTTTTATCCTTTAATTATCGTTATTTTAATACTCTTGAAGCGTCAACGAATGTTTCGAAATCGTCCATGTTTTTGTATAAATATAAAACAGTAAAAACTAGTGCTGCCACGGTTAAGACTTTTTTCTGACCAGTTAACCAGCGTGTTTGACCGTGGTTGACCGCATTTAAGGTACCTATATTTGTAGTGTGTTCTTGCTTCAACTGTAACTATTATATCGGGCCGGCCAATGTTATTTACATTGACCATAAATAATAATAAAGAAGTATTCTATTTAGTCGTTGTTCAATCGTCCATGTGTTTACGTCAGTGCGTGTACCAGAAATCAACAGGTTTGTGGGGCCAATATGGATGAAACCATAAAAAATACAACATCATCAAAATAACAACGAAAAAATAAATAATAACACATTAAATGTTTGCCAGCAATCCCTGGAGAGACGTATTTATTTATTCCATGAACTCCAATTCACTGATGTGTAATGTCCGGTTATAAATTACGCACACGTGCACCAGGTAAAGTTAGTTTCAATAGCACCAACAATGCTTCAGTGGGACAACAATTTGAAAACAATTTGCGCTGTAACCTGCGCATTTGTTGTACTTTTATTGGTTTTTCCGTAACATTCTCGCGTTCCGGAAAACCAACTTAATCACAACAACTGCGCAGGTTACGGCACAAATGGTGCTCTGATTCTGAAACTATGAACTTTCAGTCACAAACGAGCGTTGGATTTTCTTGACAGGGATGAAGAAAGACATTGGGGTGATAAACAAACAACGAAAAACAAATAAATGCGAGTATTTTTTAAATCTTTAGTAATAATTTTCCTTTATTCTTTTATCTTATTCACCACGTGGTAACTCGTCAAAACTTACCTATTTCCGTTGCATCCCAAACTGCCCCAAATTGGCAAAATATAACTTGCAACTAATTCTTTTTGACTGCATATATTTAAAAATGGGGGTTGCGACTTATACATGGGCTTTAGGCAAAAGGGAGGAATTCCAGGTGTGAGTTTGGGGTGCGACTTATACACGGGGCGACGTATACACTGACATATACAGTGAGTATAGTGAATGTAAGGTTAACCGGTTAAAACATCTTCTTGACCGGTCAAAGTTTTAACCACAGGTTAACCGATTATCCGGATAACCACGGCAGCACTAGTAAAAACAATAACCCGGTAATGGCACCGAAACAAATAGCCCTTTTCCTCGATGAGGAATCGGAAATTCAATCGCATTGCACATAGGGGGTTGATGTCCTTCTCTGTGCGAATGCAGTCAAGTTTGATAATCTCCTCTGCGCGAATGAGATCGAGATTCCGATTCCACATCGATGAAAAGGTCTATTCGTTTCGGCACCATTACCCAGTTATTGTTTTTACTGTTTTATTTTTATGCAAAAACATAGACGATTTCGAAACATTCGTTGAGGCTTCGAAAGTATTAAAATAACGATAATTAAAGGATAAAACATAGTTTGGATCAATAAACTCTGCACAAATGTAAGGAAATACGTGTACTATCGATTGCAGCCGGTAATAAGAGCGAAAGCTTGATATATATTCATAATTTCAAGTTTTGAGTTCCCATAAAAACTTGATGGGAACTTTTTCTATAGGATTGAATGGTAAGAATCTGAAAGTAGAGGGGTAGCCACTATGTTTGGATCACTGAACTAGAGTTGGGGCAAAACAAGTAGCGGTGCGGAAATGGAAATACTATCGCATTCGCTCAGTCGAGGTCGATTGTGATCATTGCGTGGGTACTTTTTATCAGGAGTAACTGTTTCCGCATCAATATTTGTTTAGGCAGCAACTTTCAAAAAGAAAATTCAAAGCCCCACACCGGATTCTATATTAGTGTTGTGCAGTTTTATTTTTCTTGTTTCGGTTCCTTTTTTAAAAAAAAACTCGGTTTATAGGTCGGTTTTTGGTTTTTTATAGTAAGACATCTGCAGTTTCCAACAGAAACTATGTAGTGTTGATATAATGCCCATACTGCCATATTTTCAATGATGATTTAATTGGCATTGCCTAGCATTTGTGCTAAGTGTATAAATGGCAGGCATTATCAAAACAAAATAATATAAAAGAAAATAAAATGTAACAGTGTTCGTAGAATATCACCACTCACCAATTCTAGGCACATCCCCCCCCCCACCTCTGGTCTTTAAGTTCAGGCATAGAGAGTCTATGATGAATTGATATTGACACATGGGTGTGAAAAGATCTAATTCACAATTTCCCAGGGCTCTGTTCAGTGCTCACTCCTGGGTGGGGCCCTGGGCAGCCTAACAAAATGACCCTACCAGGCATTGCAAATAATAACCAGCGTTGCCAAGTGGGTCACCTAGACACCCATCCTAACATATTTGACAATGAACTGATGTATGGACTCTCAATACTGCCCCCCCCCCCCCCCACACACTCAGTGGTGACTAGTGCCACCACCCGCCCTAGTAAAATAATCAGCAATCATTTCATGTCAGCCTGGAATGGGAAAGTCATATTGTTTGTAGCTGGGTGGGCTTCAAAACGAACCACTTTACCAAATACCTATTGTCTCCCCCCCCCCCCCCCCCCCCCCCCCACACACACACACCTCGCGCATGCAATGGTTTTAGCTCAACGGAATTGATTTCACAAATTCACTGGTGTACTGTTATATATTGTAACTTTTTTGCGTTTGCCTCTTGCCATTCCAATTTCTACCGCTGATTTGTTCCTTTGGTTGGCCCCCTTAAAGTAAGTACTAAGTTGTGTGGGAATGCAACCGTGGCACGTTGACAGCGATATTACGGAACGCAGCTTTTTCCCGTGGATATGGACGATTCGGTCTTGGGACGTTTCGGCCTCGGGACGTTTCGGTTCAAGACGTTTTGGCCTTCATATATTGAACTAAATAGAATAAGAACTTGCGGTTTCGTGTTTTTAGTGGGCCGAAGCCTTCAGGACAAATCGTCTCGGGTCGGAACATCCCAAGACTGAATTGCAGTAAAACCTCTTCCCGGATAAGCACATCAAGGGAGGCAACAGCCTACATCCGAAACACGTGGTGGGGCAACCCGTGACAAATGTTATTTTCGAATATGACAGTGAAATGCCAAAACCTTTTTCTGATATGATATTATTCCCTGTCCAACAGATTATAGATAAGTAATTTTAATTAAACTGACTGACTATGTCATACAAACCCGTTCAAAAACGAAGCCATTTGCGCAAGGTATTTCCTGTAATCAGTGAAATGTAGGCGTGTTGGCTGTCTGTTTTGTCATTCTCACAGAAAACACAACCCATTTTTACGTCAACGATGTGTGATTGACAACTTGTCATACATCATTCTCGAGTGATCTGGACATGCTACAGTGACCCCTTTACACCCAGAATGTGGCGTGCATTGACGACACTGTTATTTCCTGACAAAGCTTGACATTTCAGACATTGTTAGTGCAAACTGAATAAAGAAAACATCTCTTCCCGACATTTTAGGAAAAAACCGAAACCGTACTCATTTACCAGTTACACGGTTTCGGTTTTCAAGCAAAACCGAAACCGACTTATAAAACCGGTTAACCGTACAACACTATTCTATATGAAATTCAGCATTTAATTTAGTAATGAGGAGGTAACTCTGCAGTCATTCTTGGTCCTGGTGCCGGGAAATTCCCGTGAAAATTCCAAGTTGGCTGACAGCAGATGAAGTGTTCGAAATGTAGGTACATGTAAATGAGTGAAACTGAAAATTATTAGGGCTTGCATTTTGACCAGGCCTGGTAATCGGCCGCAAAAATAATCTGACGATGCCGATCAATTGGCCACGTCATCAATCTATTGTTTTCCCAATCTCAGCGAATCAAGCGACGAGCGATTTCGTAAAACAAAATAACTTCTGACAAAGGGACTAAACGATCAGGCGATTCTGGGTTTATTCGTTTACTTCCACCGGGGATGCACTAAAAGACGATCGCAGATGAGCGTAGAAAACGTGAGGGGGTGGGTATGGCGAAAGTAAAGGCACAAACGGGTTGATACCTTATAAACCATGGTGTAATGACTTTGAATCCCGTATTTACTACCACATTCCATTGCGATTACTGATTGATTGCCTTGCACACGTTTTATACATATGGTGGGAAAAGCCATACGAATATCATTGGCACACTTTAAAAAAAATTATTTTGTGTATGACTGTGTTGTCAACACAACCACAAGCATCTATTATTATACGCCCGTTTGAAAAACGGGGCGTATTATGTAAAAGGTCTCCCCGTCCGTCCGTCTGTCTGTCCGTGGACACATTTCGTTTCCGGATGATAGCTTTAGTTGTAATGGTTTGAGCTGAGTTAAATTTGGCGTATGGATTCAGTACAACAAAATACAGGTTGGGTTCGAGTTCCATCTTTAACGGCCCATTTTTAGTAGAGTTATGGCCCTTTATGAGAATTTTGCCTGAGTTCTTGTTTCCGGCCAATAACTTTAGTTGTAATCGTTTGAGATGACTTAAATTTGGCGTGTTGATTTAGTACAACAAAATACAGGTTGGGGTCAATTTCCATCTTTAGCGGCCCATTTTTAGTAGAATTATGGCCCTTTATTTATGAGAATTTTGCCCAAGTTTTGAAAGCCCATTAACAGTAGAGTTATGGCACTTTGGTGATGAGAATATAGCCCAATTTTTCATTTTCCAATGACGTTACATTTATCGTTTCTGGGCAATAACTTCGGTAAGAATGGTTCACATGGAAATAAATTTGTTATGTTGACTTTTTACAACAAAATAAGGGTGCATTTCATTTCAGGTTTTGAAAGCCCATTAGCAGTAGAGTTATGCCGCTTTGGTGAGCCCAATTTCTCATTTTCCAATGACGTCTTGTTCTCTTTTCCATAAAAAATTATTGTTGTTATCACCAGCCTTTGAACTTACTGCATTTGTGCATCAACTTATCCCTTTTGTACTCTCTGCAGGGTATATTTATGAATTTCCATAACTCCCCCCACCCCCTCCCCCTCCCCCCCCCCCCCCAAAAAAAAAAACAAAAAAACAAAAAACATTGCCACAAGCAATGACCTTCTACTTAGTGCATTTGTGCATTAACATCTTCCTTTGCCATGCCTCAGAGGACACATTCATTATCAGGTTGTTTTGAAACTTTGTATGCTTATGCAGGGGTGACAAAAATAGGAGCTATTGATTTTCTTTTCATTTCCATCAAAAACTGTTGCTGTTAGCAACAATCTTTGAATTTATTGCATTTGTGCATCAACATTCTTCTTTTACATGGCCTACAGGCCATATTTATCATAGGATTGTTTTTGAACTTTGTGTGCTCATTAGGCAAGACCTTTAGATAAGAGCTCTTGATTAGCATTCATTTCTGTGAAAAAAGTGGCCATTTACAATAACCTCTGAACATACTACATTTGTGTATCAACATTCTGCTTTAGCCAGTCTTACAGTTTACATTTAAAAATGCATGGATTACTCTGAGGTGCACACACAATGCTGTTATGTCGAAATTTCATCAAGTGACATTGGTACCAATGATCTTCAATTTTGCCATTTCATTTATAACTTACCAAGTTCAAGTTTGTCAAGTTGAGCTACAGTGTCATTGACACTTTCATTAGCTCAACTTTGGCTAAGCCAAATTTGAGCTTTTGTCAAGGCCCGTCGTCCGTCTGTCCGTACGTCAACAATTGGATACGGCTCGGGCTAGAGGCCGTATTTATGAACCGATCTTTACAAAACTTCTTGGGTACCTTTGTTATGACCGTGGGACGAGAACGAGTGTTTTTGGGTGCGGTCTGAAATTCAAGATGGCTGCCAGCCGCCATTTTGTACCGACGATGCAGAAATCTGTTTTTTGTACAGAACTTCCATATGAAAGCTCTGATTTGAATAATTTTTTGTATGAATGTTTAGTACCATGGGATACATTACATATAATACAGGGTTTTTTTCTCGTGCGTAAACTGGGCAAATTAGACTAATTTTGATGTTTTTTGGTGTTACTTTCAGCACTGTAAGTGCAAATGCCAATACGGCTCGGGCTAGAGGCCGTATTTATGAACTGATCTTTACGAAACTTCGTGGGTACCTTTGGTATCACCGTGGGACGAGAACGAGTGTTTTTGGGTCCGGTCCGAGATTCAAGATGGCCGATGGCAGCCATTTTGTATAAAATTAGGTGCAATCAGATTTTTGCACAGAACTTCCATATGAAAGCGCTGATTTGAATAATTTTTTGTGTGAATGTTAGTACCACGGGATACATCACATATAATACGGGTTTTTTTCTCGTCAGAAATTATGCAAATTAGATGAACTTTGATTTTTTCAGTGCGACTTACACACAGTAAGTACACATGTCAATACGGCTCAGACTAGAGTCTGTATTTATGAACTGATCTTCACGAAATGTCTTGGGTACCTTTGTTATCACCTTGGGATGAGAACAAGTGTTTCTGGGTGCGGTCTAAAATTCAAGATGGCTGCCAGTGGCCATTTTGTACTGAAATTAGGTCTAATCAGTTTTTTGTACACAACTTCTATACAGCTCAGACTAGAGGCCATATTTATGAAACAATCTTTACGAAACTTCTTGGGTACCTTTGTTATCACCGTGGGATGAGAGCGAGTGTTTTTGGGTGTGGTCCGAAATTCAAGATGGCCACCAGCAGCCATTTTGTACCAAAATTAGTGCAATCAGTCTTTTGTACAGAACTCCTGTATGAAAGTTCTGATTTGAATAAATTTTTGTTTGAATGTTTAGTAACATGGAATACATCACATATTGTAAGGGGTTTTTTTTCGTGCAGAAATTATGCAAATTAGATGAACTTTGATTTATTCAGTGCTACTTACACAATGTGAGCACACATGTCAATACGGCTCAGGGTAGAGGCTGTATTTATGAACCGATCTTCACAAAACTTCTTGGGTACCTTTGTTATCACCTTGGGACGAGAATGAGTGTTTCTGTGTATGGTCCAAAATTGAAGATGGCTGCCAGTGGCCATTTTGTACCAAAATTAGGTCCAATCAGTTTTTTGTCACAAGTTCTATACAGCTCGTATTTATGAACTGATCTTCACAAAACTTCTTGGGTACCTTTGTTTTCACCTTGGGACAGGAACGAGTGTGTTTTGGGATGCCTTTGTTATCACTGTGCTATGAGAACAAATATTTTGGGGTTCAGTCAGACCCACTCTTGGACTCAAAGATTTCTTTTCTAGTTTAGCATCTGACTGTCACTCACCTTTACAATACTTTACCTATACATTTGTTACAGGCAACGGTCAGTATTTATGTACAGACTATTGCAATACTTTATATGTACCTTTGTTATATCAGGTCATTACCTAGATGTTTGTCACATACTATACATGTGCATGTCTTTGTCTTGACAAGTTGAGCTACAGTGTCATTGACACTTTCATTTTATTTTGTGAAGACCTCAGATCGCTTAATATGAAAATGTGAAAACAGGTGAATTACCCTTTACCCCAGACAGGACAGGGGAATGGGCAGTGATTGGAGGGGAGACAGGCATAGTCGAGTCAACAAAAATTTCAAACGTTACCCCAGAGAAACTTGTGCATGTTCCAATTTTGACGGGTGTATGTTGCCCATCTAGGTGGCGCTCTTGTAATAAAGAGAATAAACATAACCTCTAATGGATTAAGCGTTTATTCTGAAATGTTTACACGAGATTGCAATTTCTGCATCTTATGTGGATTTCGTCCTCCCCTCCCTCCAGACTGTCCTTGAAAATAACCTGTCACAAAACAAAGCAGTTACAATTGCTTTGGAAAAATATACACTGAACGCATTCTGGTTCATGCGTTAATTATTCATGAGTGATTTATATTACAGGCATTTTTAGCTCACCTGACTGAAAGTCAGGGTGAGCTTTTCTTATCACTCTTCGTCCGTCCGTCGTCCTGCGTGAAGGTGGTGTTTGAGCCTCTTTCTCCTAAATCACTGGCCACATTTTAATTAAATTTCATGTAAGTAGTGGTTATATAGGGGCATTTGGGGTTTTATTCAAATTGGATTTCTGCTCATATTGTGGAGTGGGGTAGGGCCAAAATGTACAAAATTTTTAAAAATCTTCTTCTTCTCATGAACCAGCCATAGCAGAGACTTGATATTTGGTATGCGGCTTCCATTTGAGGTGTAGACTCAAGTTTGTTCAATAGAAGTTTGACGGGCAATATTTACCTTTGTTCTGAGAGGGGCAAGAATTTTTGCCCCGCCCAAAATTTCTATTTTCTGAACCCAGAGGCCGATTTGAACCAAATTTAATATGAGGTATTATTGGGTTATAAGTACTTGATTTATGCAAAAAAAAATTTCCTGCAGCCCCGTGGGAACCGCAGGTGCTAAAAATAGAAAAAAATTAAAACGCTCATATCTCCAAAACTGCACGGCACCGAGAATTTTTATTTGGTGTGAAGCTTCCTTAGGACCAACAGAAAGGATTGGTAAAAAAAAATTGCCATCGGTTTTATCATAGGGTCCAGTTTCGTGACTTTTGAAAAAGTGCTGAGTCAGCACTTTTTAACACTGTAGGCAATGGGAAAAACATTAAAAAATCTTCTTCTCCAGATCCAGCAGGTAGAATCTTTTGATATTTGTATGCAACATTGTAGGGTGGATCTGATTCAAGTTTGATCAAATTGGCCCCCTGGGTTCATATTTGGGCTCAGTATAGGAGCCCGATTTCGAACTTAGTGCATTTCAGGCAAATTTCTTAAAAAATCTTCTTCTCCAGATCCAGCAGGCAGAATCTTCTGATATTTGGTATGCAACATTGTGGGGTGGATCTGATTCACGTTTGTTCAAATCGGCCCCCTGGATCCATATTTGGGCTCACTATAGAAACCCAAATTCGAACTTAGTGCATTTCAGGCAAATTTCTTAAAAAATCTTCTTCTCCAGATCCAGCAGGCAGAATCTTTTGATATTTGGTATGCAACATTGTGGGGTGGATCTGATTCAAGTTTGTTCAAATCGGCCCCCTGGATTCATATTTGGGCTCACTATAGAAGCCCGAATTCGAACCTCGTGCATTTCAGGCAAATTTCTTAAAAAATCTTCTTCAGATCCAGCAGGCAGAATCTTTTGATATTTGGTATGCAACATTGTGGGGTGGATCTATTTCAAGTTTCTTGAAATCGGCCCCCTGGATTCATATTTGGGCTCACTATAAAAGCCTGAATTCGAACTTAGTGCATTTCAGGCAAATTTCTTAAAAAATCTTCTTCTCCAGATCCAGCAGGCAGAATCTTTTGATATTTGGTATGCAACATTGTGGGGTGGATCTGATTCAAGTTTGTTCAAATCAGCCCCCTGGATTCATATTTGGGCTCACTATAGAAGCCCGAATTCGAACTTAGTGCATTTCAGGCAAATTTCTTAAAAAATCTTCTTCTCCAGATCCAGCAGGCAGAATCTTTTGATATTTGGTATGCAACATTGTGGGTGTGGATCTGATTCAAGTTTGTTCAAATCGGTCCCCTGGATTCATATTTGGGCTCACTATAGAAACTCGAATTTGAACTTAGTTCCTTTCAGGCAAATTTCTTTAAAAATCTTCTTCTCCAGATCCAGCAAGCAGAATCTTTTGATATTTGGTATGCAACATTGTGGGGTGGATCTGATTCAAATTTGTTCAAATCGGCCCCCTGGATTCATATTTGGGCTCACTATAGAAGCCCGAATTCGAACTTAGTGCATTTCAGGCAAATTTCTTAAAAAATCTTCTTCTCCAGATCCAGCAGGCAGAATCTTTTGATATTTGGTATGCAACATTGTAGGGTGAATCTGATTCAAGTTTGTTCAAATCGGCCCCATGGATTCATATTTGGACGCACTATAGAAGCTCAAATTGTAACTTAGTGCATTTGAGGCAAATTTCTTTAAAAATCTTCTTCTTCAGATCCAGCAGTCGAAATGTTTTGATATTTGGTATGCAGCATCCTTAGGTAGGTGAGATTCAAGTTTGTTCAAGTCATTTCCCTAGATCCATATTTGAGCTGTGGGAGCTTGAATTGTAACTTAGTTTGAAATGAGGAATTTTCTTAAAAAATCTTCTTCTTCTTCAGATCCAGCAGTCGGAATGTTTTGATATCTGGTGTATAGCATCCTTGGGGGGTGGGGGGGGGGAGAGATTCAAGTTTGTTAAAGCCAAGTCCCTGGGTCCATATTTGGAATTATAACTTCGCCAATATGAGGAATTTTTCTTTAAAAATCTTCTTCTTCAGATTCAGCAGTCAGAATGTTTTGATATTTGGCTTGCAGCAACCTTAGGGGGCTGATATTCAAGTTTGTTCAAGCCAAGTCCCTTGGTTCATATTTGGGCTCACTATGGGAGCCCAAATGACAACTTCGTTCAAAATGAGAAATTTTCTTTAAAAATCTTCTTCAGATCCAGCAGATGAATGCTTTTGATATTTTTTATGCAGCATCCTTAGGGGCGTAAGATTCAAGTTTGTTCAAGCCATGTCCCTAGGTCTATATTTGGGTTCATTGGGGGGTCTCGAATTGTAACTTAGTTCAAAGCCAAGTCCCGTGGTTGTTATTTGGGCTCACTATGGGAGCTCAAATGACAACTTCATTCAAAATGAGGAATTTTTTTTAAAAATCTTCTTCTTCAGATCCAGCAGTCGGAATGTTTTGATATTTGGTGTGCAGCATCCTTAGGGGTGTGAGATTCAAGTTTGTTAAAGCCAAGTCCCTGGGTTTATATATGGGATCCCTGTGGGAGTCCGAATTATAACTTAGTTCAATATGAGGAATATTCTTTAAAAATCTTTTTTTTTAGATCCACTGGGCAGAATCTTTGGATATTTGGTATAAGCTTTTCTTAGGGGGAGCAGATACAACTTGTTGAAATCAATTCTCTGGGTTGATATTTAGGCTACCATGTCAGGTGAGCGCCCTCAGGCCCCCTGGGGCCTCTTGTTAGGGAATAATTGGCAAGTTTTCAGAGTGCATGAGGATGATGTCAAGTTTGTTGATCTTCAGCAAAGTGAATTCGTGAAAATAAAAACAACACTGTTTTTGCTTCGGCATGGATTTTATTTTAATAAAATGAAATCACTTACCCCCTTTGGGGGTGCAGTGGCTCAGTTGGTAGAGGTGCAGGCTGCAAGCCGAGAGGTCCTCGGTTCGAATCCCACCTGCGGCAACTGCGTTGTGTCCTTGGGCAAGACACTTCACCCCGATTGCCTACATGGGGGCACGATTACGCTGTGTACTAAGGCATACTGCACGACGATGGTACGCATGTCTTCAACCAATCTAACCCTGCCTGTGCTGCGGTGCAGAGTTCAGAGTTACGATGTTGGAGAGCTGACAGCTGCTCGTCGTTGCTCGGTGGTTCCCTCCGGGTACTCCGGCTTCCTCCACCCGTAAAACTGTCACTGTCACGATTAGCCATTGTGCATAAGTATGTGACCTTAAACACCAATAAATAATAATAATAATAATAACTTACCCCCTTTTGACATATTAAGATAGGCAACCTTCCATTTCTTGAACGTTAGATGAAAAAGGAAATGTGCATCATCCTCCGGGTAATGACAACACATTTCTACTCGCCTAATTTCGCTTCAACTTCATCTGAGCACCACCGACTTTTAAAACTGAGGGAGTAGGCTTGAACACAGATAGGGCACCTTGCTTTCAACATGCAGAAATGTGAGGTGGGGGCTGCAAATCAAGAATATGTGCCAAGATGCAAGACTCGGATCAGCATGGTATTAATATTGCCTTGTTAATAGCCCATAGCAAATTAATAAAAGACAATTGGGTTGGAATTACTAATCTTGATTTATAACAGATCATCAAATAACACAATGTGCATGAAATATCAATATAATAAGCACATGCAAGTGTAAAAAAATAAATCAGCCCCAGTGAAGAAAAATCAGCCTGGTCGACCACAGGCCTATCGATCAGCCTGGTCATGATTCTAAAATGCAAGCCCCCTGAATTATCTTTTCGTACACTCTTTTAATAGACTTCACAGTGTTTTCAAATGATTTTCAACAGACTGACATAGTTGTTTTTTAATATTTGAAAATTCATTCTCTCTTCATTTTTCTTGAAATAACGTTTTTGAAAATGTAAACAAATGATTTTTTGCCACTCCAGTTCAGTCATAATAAGATTCAAAGTCAAAGCATGGCTCATCTTTTGCAGTTTATGTTTCATGTAGATTTGTAAATCCTCAGAAATCACAATTAGTAAATTTTGTGAATTTGAGAGGAGTTTTCCTATGAAAAAATATGAACAGTTCGCAATTTTTGCCTTTTTTGTCTTAAGTGGTATGCTTATTTTTAAGCCAACCCTGAGCACAAATATGTCCTGAATACACCAATAGTGCTTCGTTTTAATAGAGTGATATCTAGAGAACACAACAAAGCAAACACAAACTATATAAGTTAATTTTTCTTCAAATACCAAAGTGGTGATAGAATTTTCGAAGTTTTTAAAAAGCACTTTTCCCGAGCATCCTGTCACCATTCATTTTTTGAGCCAAAAAGTCTTTTTAAACATTTTTAGGGGGTTATATGCTTTTTCTCTTCATTTCTTATGCCATGATGAATGCAGAAATTCATTCATCATCCTGGAAAATATTTCAGAAAACAATGGTTGGTTATTGCTACATAAATGCAAATTAAATCTGCACAAATTATACATCAAAGTGAAGTTTGAAATGTACAGAACACAAAAATATATGCATTCATCAGAATGAGTTGACAGAAGGCACCAGTGGTTCCTGGAAGTCTGCTACCATTTTCGTACCAGAACTGATAACAAAATAATATTTCATGTAAACACTTGTGGCTAAATGTGCTTCAAATATCCAATAACAGGGCGAGGCATTCAAAACTCTTCAGGATGCAGTTATAGGACTGCATTTGGGAAAAGGACAACACTGTCTGCATTTATTAGTGAAGATGGATTCTATGTCGACAGACTCGCGCAAATCAGTCGATACCAAAAATTTCCATCGAAATGAACCTACAATGTAAACAAAGTCAACAGTTTAGGAATATACCCCCATGCAGCTCTGTCGCTGTGTTTTGAAGAATTTTAATGTCCTAGCTTTGTTCTTGGATATCTGAAGCACATTTGGCCATGAGTTGTTGCCTGAAATATTATTATTATTATTAATATTATTATTTTATTATTATTTTATTATCAGTTCTGGTACGAACAGGCGGACAGACTTCCAGGAATCACTGGTGCCTGCTGCCAACTCGATGTGTTGAATGCATATATTGTTTGTGTTCTATACATCCAGTGTCTGAAATAAGGAAAAATGGAATGGCTGGACAAAATGTATACCATGTGACCCGATGCGTAACATAGTCTGAGGCGTGCAGTGCCGAGTCGGAGTAGGTTCTTGAGGGGTGTCCCCTCCACGAGTTGAAAAATGTTTTAAAACTTAATTTGTAAATGGTGTTCTCTGATTCTTTCTCAGACATTCAACAACAGTTTTTTCCGTTTCATAAATTTTTATTGAACAAACGAAAACGAAGTTATCATTAGTTATGCAGATGAGTGTTTGTATGGTGATTAGTGTAGTTGTAATAGTGAATTCAGTGAAACCGTATTGTTTTCTACGAGAATATTTCATCATGAATCCAGAAGTTGATGCTATAAGTTATTTTCCTGAAGTTGATGCTATAAATAACTTCAGGATTCATGACGAAAATAGCCTCATAACAGTAAGTTCAGTTACAACATTGCACACATTTTGACAATCTCCGTCAATCCAAATTGTTGATCATGCATGTTTCTAACAGTTTCTGATTCTCAATTACTAAAATCGAATGCATCCAATTTCAGCATGTTTGTCCACAAAACCATGTGAAGCCAAACACACGAAAGAGGTATCAATGAAAACAATAACAAAATCACTTTTTATCACTGAAACTGACAACAAGAGAAAAATATCTTCGCTAAAATGCAAGATATTTTCTTCCAATTTTTCTGAGCTCTGTGAAGAACCAAGCAGACTGTGTATGGATGCAACTTGGCTAAAATTGGTTTGATTTAGTGTGGATTTTTAACTTGACTGTTTACAGTGAGGGCTATAGTCATGACTTTTGTCTGTCCGTCCGTCTGTCTGTCTGTTAACTTTTAGAGTTTTGGTTAAAGTTTTTTACTGAAGGTTCAAGTGGTGTTTTTTTTTGTTTTTTTAGCTCAACTTTGGCGAATCCAAATTTGAGCCTTTGTCATGGCCCGTTGTCCATCGTCCGTCTGTCCATACGTACGTCAACAATTGGATACGGCTCGGGCTAGAGGCCGTATTTATGAACCGATATTTACGAAACTTCTTGGGTACCTTTGTTACGACCGTGGGCCGAGAACGAGTGATTTTGGGTGCGGTCCGAAATTCAAGATGGCTGCCAGCCGCCATTTTGTACCGACGATGCAGAAATCTGTTTTTTTGTACAGAACTTCCATATGAAAGCTCTGATTTGAATAATTTTTTGTCTGATTGTTTAGTACCATGAGATACATCACATATCATATGGGTTTTTTTTTTCGTGCTTAAATTATGCAAATTAGACTAACTTTGATGTATTTAGTGTTACTTTCAGCACAGTCAGTGCAAATGCCAATATGGCTTGGGCTACAGGCCGCGTTTATGAAACGATCTTTATGAAACTTCTTGGGTACCTTTGTTATCACCGTGGGACGAGAACGAGTGTTTTTGGGTCCGGTCCAAAATTCAAGATGGCCGCTGGCAGCCATTTTGTTCAAAATTAGGGGCAGTCAGATTTTTGCGCAGAACTTCCACATGAAAGCTCTGATTTAAATAATTGTTTGTATGAATGTTTAGTACCATGGGATACATCACATATAATACAGGTTTTTTTCTCGTGCAGAAATTATGCAAATTAGATGAACTTTGATTTTTTCAGTGCAACTTACACACAGTAAGGACACATGTCAATACGGCTCAGACTAGAGTCTGTATTTATGAACTGATCTTCACGAAATGTCTTGGGTACCTTTGTTATCACCTTGGGATGAGAACGAGTGTTTCTGGGTGCGGTCTAAAATTCAAGATGGCTGCCAGTGGCCATTTTGTTCCGAAATTAGGTCTAATCAGTTTTTTGTATACAACTTCTATACGGCTCAGGCTAGAGGCTGTATTTATGAACCAATCTTTATGAAACTTCTTGGGTACCTTTGTTATCACCATGGGATGAGAACGCGTGTTTTGGGGTGTGGTCCGAAATTCAAGGTGGCCACCAGCAGCCATTTTGTACCAAAATTAGTGCAATCAGTCTTTTGTACAGAACTTCTGTATGAAAGTTCTGATTTGAATATATTTTTGTATGAATGTTTAGTAAAATGGAATACATCACATACAGTACAGGTTTTTTTCTCGTGCAGAAATTATGCAAATTAGATGAATTTTGATTTATTTAGTGCTACTTATACACTGTAAGTGCACATGTCAATACGGCTCGGGCTAGAGGCTGTATTCATCAACCGATCTTCACAAAACTTCTTGGGTACCTTTGTAATCACCTTGAGACGAGAACGAGTGTTTCTGAGTGCGGTCCAAAATTGAAGATGGCTGCCAGTGGCCATTTTGTACCGAAATTAAGTCCAATCACTTTTTTGTCACAACTTCTATACAGCTCGTATTTATGAACTGATCTTCACGAAACTTCTTGGGTACCTTTGTTTTCACTTTGGGACAGGAATGAGTGTGTTTTGGGGTGCCTTTGTTATCACTGTGCTGTGAGAACAAATATATTGGGGTTCAGTCAGACCCACTCTGGGACGATTTTTTTCTAGTTTAGCATCTGACTGTCACCCACCTTTACAATACTTTACCTATACATTTGTTACAGGCTACGGTCAGAATTTATGTACAGACCGTTACAATACTTTATATGTACCTTTGTTATCAGGTCATTACCTAGATGTTTGTCATTGCTGTGTCACATACTATACATGTACATGTCTTGACAAGTTGAGCTACAGTGTCATTGACACTGTCATTTTTCCTGTTTAGTCATGACTTTCTTCTGTCTGTCTGTTAACATTTGGAGTTCGGGTTAGTTTGTGGTTAAAGTTTTTTAGTCAACCTTAAAGTTTTGGGGTTTTTTTTTCTTTTAAATTAATATTACTATTGATTGTATCATTCTCATTTTGTTTTTATATTTTTTCTGTGTCATGTTATTTTGGGAAATATTTAACCCTTTTTGGTCCGACTGTTTACAGTAAGGGGTATAGTAATGACTTTTGTCTGTCCGTCTGTTAACATTTAGAGTTTTTGGTTAAAGTTTGTGGTTAAAGTTTTTTACTGAAGGTTGAAGTGGGATTTTTTTTTTTTTTTTTTTCTTTTCCTGTTAGTTGACATTTGGAGTTTTGGTTAAAGATTGTGGTTAAAGTTTTTTATTCAACCTTCAAGTACAGGCCATACCCGGTAGTTCTTGTCTGATCGTCACAAAATTTCATATGCAGGTTTTAGGTCATGTCTTCATGAGAACGTCCCCTTTTGGTCGTGATCGGACAACCGGTATGGCTGCCCGAGCCCAAAACCCGAAAACCATTAGCACAGTCTACAGGTTGTATTTATGAAGGGATTTCATTGCAACTTCATAGAATGCCTATGTATAATGCCTAGATGAGAACATCCCCATTTGGGCATGATCTGTCAACCGTGATGGCTGCCCAAGCCCGAAACCCAAAAACTTTTAGCACAGTCTGCAGGTCTTGTTTAATATGGATGCATTTCATTGTAACTTGATACGATGACTCTGTTTGATGTCTACATGAGAATTTCCCCATTTGGGCTTGATCTATCAACCGTCACAACTGCCCGAGCCCAAAACCCGAAAACCTTTAGCACAGTCTACAGGTCATATTTATGGAGGGATTTCATTGTAACTTGATAGGTTGACTTCATATAATGTCAACATGAGAAAGTCCCCTTTTGGACGTGATTGGGCAACTTTGAAGGCTACAGGTGCCCGAAACCCGAAAACCTTCAGCACAGTCTACAGTCATATTTATGAAGGGATTTCATTGTAACTTCGTAGGATCAATCCACATGATTCCCAGATGAGAATGTCCCCTTTTGGTTGCGATCATTCAACCATGATGGCTCCCCGAGCCCGAAGCCCGAAAACCTTTGGCACAGTCTACACATCATATTTATGGAGGGATTTCATTGTAACTTAATAGGTTGACTTCATATAATGTCTACATGAGAACGTCCCCTTTTGGGCAACTGTGACGGCAACAGGGGCCCAAAGCCTGAATACCTTTAGAACAGTCTACAGGTCATATTTATGGAGGGATTTAATTGTAACATGATAGGTTGACTTCATATAATGTCTAGATGAGAATGTCCCCTTTTGGGCAACTGTGACGGCAACAGAGGCCCAAAGCCCGAAAACCTTTAGAATATTCCACAGGCCATAATTATGAAGGGATTTCATTGTAGCTCGGTAGGGTGACTCCAAGTTTGTGGTTAAAAACCCAAACAAACACCACCACCACCACCCCTACTCCACCCCCTACCCCACCCCCAATTAGGCTTTTTTTTCTCCAATATGCATTTTGAACTATTTACAGTCATAACACGCGGAACCTTTTTTTAAACTTACATACCCTCCCCCCCCCTGCCCCCCCCCCCCCCTCCTGGCCAATTAGGCACTTTTTTTTTCCTTTCGTCAAAAACGCTTGTTTACAGTTTGGGTTAAAAACCCAGACAAGCACCCCCCCCCCCCCCCCCCCCCCCCCAATTAGGCATTTTATTTTTTTTTATTTCCTCCAATATGCATTCTGAACTATTTACAGTCACTACATTTAGAACCTTTTTTTTTCCTTTTGTCAAAAATGCTTTCTTTGTTAAAGTTTGTGGTTAAAAATGCAGACAGAAGTTATCCCCCCCCCCCCCCCCCCAATTAGACATTTTTTTTAAAACTCACATAACCCCCACCCACCCCCACCCCACCCCACCCCACCCCCACCCACTGGGGGGGGGGGGGGGGCAATTAGGCACTTTTTTTTTCTTTCGTCAAAAATGCAGTTTTACAGTTTTGGTTAAAGTTTGTGTTTAAAAACCCAGAGAAACACCACCCCCCACCCCCATGGTGCCAGTTAGGTATTTTTTTTTTCTCTGCTCAAAATGCATTCTGAAGGATTTAGCCTGACCACTTGTGGAAAAAAAATGGACTCCCCTAACATACCATTACGTGTACGCTCCATTTAAAACCCCCTTTCGTCACACCCGGTGAACACATTGTCTTCACGGGTCCACAACCCCCTATGCGAGGCTAATTAAAGACGACGGGAAATCCAGACATCAAAGGCGGTTCGTTTCTTGATGAAACCGAATTTCTGATATCCAGTCGCATATGAAAAACATTCTGTGTTCATGTAATTAATACATCGATTCGTTTTCAAACATAATAAAAATGAATGTAGACTGATTCATTATTTGTCCCCCAATAGGAATCAACTATTTATTTAAACAAAAAAACAGCATAAATGATGGACAACAAGTTTGTTGTGAATGCGAATTAATTTCAAGCACATTGATAACAAGAATGCCCTCATCTTAGCATGACGTATGCATTGCATACAAAACCGCACTTGTTAATTACCCCGTCGTTTGTGTAGAAACGACCGGGTATATGAAAAGCTGTTTTAGTGCGGTCATGTGAGAAGGATTACATAACCAATTAATGTTTGGCGAAAAAAATCTTTCAGAGACTGTCCCTGATTAGCAATTATATTGTTCAGTCAGGAAATTTCTAAACCCTACATTTAATAAAATATTCAGATACAAATGCAATATCTTTCATTTCCAGAACTCAGTACTGCGGTTTAATATAGGAATTGAAAAAATCCGTCCGTGAGATTTTCGATTTGTTTTCATATTAAAATAAAATTTTCGCTAATATATGATTTGGATTCCATGGAATAGAACGAGTATTTCAGTGAATAAAATGTGTTCTTGGTGTAAGGTGTTTTTGAAACAACAAATGTGACAGTCTTGGCGAAACATCCTGGCATTTCGCTGCGGCAATAGCTTTTCCGATACGGGATTATGGATTCTATACTGTGTCGAGTCCCCGAACATTTAATAATTGCATTTACAGACCTGATATGGAGTGCCATATGTGTAACTTGGTCGTGGTGGAGACCCTGGAACACTTTCTTATAGAATGCCCAAAATACCAGTCTAAAAGAACAGGATTCACGGGGAGTATGATGGGGAGGATGGATGGGAGAATGAAGGACATGTGGTTAGGGGGCGACTCAGAGGAGAGGGTTAATATACTAATCGGGGAGATTGGGAAGAAAGGGGCGAGGGATATCATCAAGCAGTTCGTCTCCGAGTGTTGGGAGGAGAGAAGAAGCGCGGGAATAGGGAGGCAGTTGGTAGAACATGGGTAACCAAGGCCTTCTCATACGAGAACCGCGACAAATCAGTGGCCGGCCGGAGTGTTATTATTATTATTATTTCAAAGTTAAAACCCGGTGATTTAATTTCTATTATAGCATAAGCACTTTACCGAAATAGTTTAGATGAACTAAAATGAGAATGTATTATTCATTAAAAAAATTAATCGTCCAATATGCGGGAAAAAGCATGAAAAACGCTAGCAAGCTTTCTGTTTTTACCCAACGTCAGCAGCCAAATTCGGCCAGCACTATACACAAAAATCTCCATTCAAATTTTATTATGTTTTAAATTTTTGTTAAAAAAACATACCTTATGACCTCTCATTGGAACGATCTCGATGATCGTGGTAAGGGAATGTCAACCAAGGTTTATGTTGTTTTGACCAGCGATGGAGCACTGAAAGGGAAAAAGATTCCCATTCTGATAAGGCAAGCACTTCGAAGGGTTTTCCCCGTCATGTCGTCCCCTGAGTTCCAATGTGTTCTATGTGCCTACTGGCACATAGAACACATTGGAACTCAGGGGACGATGGCCTTCCATCACATCCTGGACTGCATTGACAGTAAAACTTGTTTACCAACAGAAAATTATCAGTTAAATTTACCCAAAAATGTGTCTCAATTTTAAAAGATACCACCCTTGAAAAAAAAATTTTTGGCAGGACACGCAACATGATCAGTCACATGAAAAAAAAAATGAAGAAGAAAAAAAAATAAAAACATCGGTCAAACTTATCTCCCCTGGTCGAAACAGTTCTTTGTACTTTGTTTTCAAAAAAAGAAGTGAAATTATAAAAAAGGACCTCGATTAAATTTTAAAGAGACTCGTGAGTACAACCAATTCACATCTCCCAACCACAAAAAAACTGTTACCCTCCACCCCCCCCCACCCCCCCACCCCCCAGTTAAATTATTCGCGTGTGTTTAAACAAACACGTTGAATGGATCACAACCTCGCTCAAGAGGTGTGCTGTCTGAAATATTGGGGGGGGGGGGGGGTCATTGCATTTCCACAGAATTTCTTAGACAATAATGTACACTACGATAATATTTAATAGTGCTTCTTTCCCCGTGGCAATGGGAAGTGAAGCAGTGCTTATTTACTATGGTAAGAAAGTTCCGCTTTACTGGTGAAATAGGACCCAGTCACCAGTGCATGGGATGGATGTCCACTAAAATGGGCACCAAAGGGGTAAACGATCAGATAAACTTGACTTTAGACATTTGCTGTGGTCGCAATTTATTTATTTATTGGTGTTTAATGTCACTTTTCTGCAAATAATGCCAATTGCGACCAATGGGCACAATTAGCCATAGCTGATGAAAAGTGACCTTAAACACCAATAAATAGATAAATAAATAGCTAATGCTTCTTGCAAAGTGTCTAGTTTGTTCACACAATTTATTTTGTGTGTAGAAAGTGCAGGGTGGATTACAACTAAATCACACACAGAGTGAATTATCCACTCAACTTCAACTTACAGGCACCGATAAACAGCAGACAAGCAAGCAAATTGTCTCTTGATGGATGCGTAGATAAATCTGGTGGCCCTTAAAAAATCAGTTTGTGTAAAAAAAAATATGAGTTCTGTAAAACATTCACTTGACAAGTGATTCGGTAGTAGTCCACCTGTCACGTACTGTGTATTTTTACCCATTAGTAGTTGAGTGTCAACTCCATGGAATATCAGCAGAGATTTTCTGTTGAAAAGTGCAAACAAAACCTGATCGATATTATAGTGCTTTGAAAGAGTGCTTGTGTATATATTTTTTTTAAAAGATAATATATTCTGTTATTCGTGTGAGCAAATGTTTGTAGATAAAGCATTAAAGTCAGCTATCATTAATAAAAAAAAATTGCTCAATAAAGTATTGTTTGTTAAAATCACTTGGCCCATATAATCAGTCAACACATATGACTGTCCATAAGATCATCATTGACAACAGCACTTGTTATTGTTGAAGTAATTACCATGGATACTAAAAAGTTCCCCTCAAAGCCAATTAGCTTATCCTATTTTTAGACACCCTATTATGCAATCGACCAGTGGAGAGGAGAGAATATTTTAAATGGACTGTACATGTAATGCCCCCACTCTCCCCCACCCCTCACCCCACCCCTCACCCCACCTCCTCCTCACCCAGGGCCATTCATGCAATATTTTTTCTTTGGTACAAAATGCATTTTTAGCCTTACTATAGTCAGGGCTATAGTCATGACTTTCGTCCGTCCATCTGTCTGCAAACAATTGGTTTCCAACTGATTACTCCAGTTTGGATTATTTGTTTTCAACCAAAGTTGATATGTGTATTTTCCAGCTAGTAATACAGGCCAGGTTTCAATATAGGTTCCACAACTCCCCCCCCCCCTCTCACCCCCCCCCCCTCCACACTCACACACACACACACACACACAGTCTTGTTTTCCCTACATACCGAGATACCCCATTGTTTGTCCTTTGTGTGGACTAACGGTTTCTACCTCGTTTTGCCGGTACAGTTCTGGGAAAACAACCGAGGTAAAGGGTTTCTTTTGTCTTTTGTACCTCGGTAAGGCGAAACATGCAAACTCTTTTGTCTAGTTACCTCGTCAAGTTGGTAAGAAAAACCCACCCACACACACACACACACACACACACACAGAGTCTTGTCTTCCCTACATACCGAGGTACCCCATTGTTTGTCCTTTGTGTGGACTAACGGTTTCTACCTCGTTTTGCCGGTACAGTTCTGGGAAAACAACCTAGGTAAAGGGTTTCTTTTGTCTTTTGTACCTCGGTAAGGCGAAACACGCAAACTCTTTTGTCTAGTTACCTCGTCAAGTTGGTAAGACAAACCCACACACACACACACACACACACACACAGTCTTGTTTTCCCTACATACCGAGGTACCCCATTGTCTGTCCTTTGTGTGGACTAACGGTTTCAACCTCGTTTTGCCGGTACAGTTCTGGGAAAACAACCGAGGTAAAGGGTTTCTTTTGTCTTTTGTACCTCGGTAAGGCGAAACACGCAAACTCTTTTGTCTAGTTACCTCGTCAAGTTGGTAAGACAAACGCAGTCTTGTCTTCCCTACATACCGAGGTACCCCATTGTTTGTCCTTTGTGTTTACTAACGGTTTCTACCTCGTTTTGCCGGTACAGTTCTGGGAAAACAACCGAGGTAAAGGGTTCCTTTTGTCTTTTGTACCTCGGTAAGGCGAAACACGCAAACTCTTTTGTCTAGTTACCTCGTCAAGTTGGTAAGACAAACCCACACACACACACCATCATTCCTTTCACTTTAACGTACAACAGAATGAATATCGAAATAGCAAAAATGTTAAAAGATGAATTCAATTTTACCAATGCTAAATTAAATGAACCTTTGAATCTTCGACCTGTCATCGCCTATAAGAAAAACAAAAGCTTGCGTAACATCCTTGTAAGGACTAAATTAGAGCCCATCAATGAATAACATCAATTATTGCCAGTCAGTTTAACCAGTTCCTAAGCTCATCACTTAGTTTAAATCAAATTTGGTGTAATTTTTTGTCATGTTTGAAACCCATCTGGGTTCAGTAAATGAAAACAATTTTTCGGTGGCATATTAAAAGAAAAAAACTTTTCAGTATGAAATGTCTGTGCCAGTGCGATTTTTTAACCTCAAACACACACAGGCGAGTGCCAGAGTTCATTATGCCCAAAAACAAAATAGGTTCTAATTTCAATCATGTGTATGTATTTCCTAAATAAAATTATTATTTATTTCTTTATATATTTATTTATTGATTATTTTTAATTTTTTATTAATTTTTATTTATTTATTTATTTATTTATTTATTTATTTATTTATTTATGTATTTATTTATTTATTTGATTCATTTATTTGATTCATTTATTTAAATTATTATTTTTATTTAATTTTTCATACCTTTCACACAATGTAGAGGTTCAGAAGGTAAAACACACAATTTCTACGTGGTGTAAAATATTTTCCGTCATAAACCTCCGTCGGGGGATATTCATTCCAACTGATAACATTCGAGAGGCATCATGATCTTTGGCGTTATTTTTTCATTTATTTCTTTAGTCACAATATATTTTATCAAACCATTTTTTCATATTATTTTCACATACTTCTGAAGCCAGTAAAGCAAACCGCTCCCGATTGGTTTTACTTAAATCAAAGCCAACCAATAGGGCTTCATGGGGTCAGTAAAGTAAACCACTCACTGACTGATTAAAATTCAATGGAAGCCAATCAATAGGGCTTCATCTAACTTGTTTGGACGACACAAACTGAGTTGTGAAAAACAAACTTGGGACATCTCAGATTGAAAAGAATTAATTAGATGAGTGACATTTGTCAGCTTGTTACCGAGTTTAATTATGTACTGAGCTGTGAAAAACACCCCCAGCCTACATATGGATATATACCATGCATGCCCTCCCAAAGTTGGAATCATTTTCCTCAAAGTCTCTTTGAAAAAGCCAAACCAAGCGAAACGCGTCGAGACAGACGGATTATTTTCTACCTTTGCTGAAGACTACAACCAATCCAGGTATCTTCTCTAATAGGTAATATCTAGATTTCATTTTAATTTATTTCATTTCTTCATTTTAATTTCATTTTAAATTCATCTACTTATTCTTCAAATGGCTCAAAAAAGACAGAAGCATCAGGGAAAGAGAGTTGCCCAGTCTGGAAGGGGCCAGGAACAATCGTTCCAGGCCTATTCTAGATTGGTCAAGGCCCTTTTCCAGGTGATTCAGTGTATGCACCATATTGGGCTCCTAGAGCAGCATTTGGCCAACCGGGATTTCCCGAAGCAGTTGGAGAAGAAAGTGGATGAGTTAGGGGGCTTTCTAAAGCCGGCTCTTCCCACCCCACACATTTTTTCTGTTTTTCGACAGATTAGTGTGGGATGGGCCAACCAAACGTTAAATGCTTTAATTGAGCATTATAAGATAAATTTAAACCAGTTGAAGTCTAAGATAACTTTGGCTATGCGACCACCTCCTGGACTCGAAAAGATAGACTTCAACAGCGCTTCGGCGCGTGCCTTGATCTGGGCTCAAAAAAACTTTAAAAACAAGTTGACAGGTAAGACGATTTCGGCCTATGAGTCTTACATTTCGGAACTTCGCCCAGCGTCTGGAGTAAGGAACAATACGGGAGGGAGCAAGCAAACTCCGGCCCGTGTTGTCCCTCTACCCCAACGCGAAAAGCAAAATAAGAAAAGATCAAGGCAAAGCACTTCTCCCTCTTCTTTTCCTTCTACTTCTTCTTTCTCTCAGAGTAAGCGCCTCAATTTGCAAACATCTCCGGTCCATATTGTGACTGAAGATGCTCGCAAATTGAGTAACGCTGTCTCGCCTCGTCTTGTTCCTCTACCTCCTACTCCTCCTCAGCCTTTCTTCTCTAGTTCTCCTAGTGCTCTCACTAGAACTCCTCCTCCTCCTTCTGTTTCTTCTCCTGTTTCTGTTTCCTCTCCTGCTTCTGTTTCTTCTCCCCCTTCCCCTGCATCTAGTGTGGTTCAACCAGGTATATCGTACTCAGAGAAAGTCAAATCACCGAGCCGCAACTCGGGCCGCTCATTTGATTCTAAATTCTCCCAGTTTCGGCATAAAAGCGGAGTTAATTTTGACAAAAGGAATTGGCGCCTCCCCGATGTTTGTAAAAACATCCTTATGATTGGAAGTTCAAATTTAGGACGCATTGATCGAAATCCCCATCCGGACATCCAGGTGGAGTGTTACCCCGGCGCCAAATTCAATCATCTGCGCTCTATGTTTAAAGGGCACAGGGGCCAGTCCAGTCCCCAAAAAATATTATTAAATATTGGCGTGAATTCTCGAAACGATAATTCTGATCTCGTAGTTAAGCAGTTGCGGAATATGCTTAGCGATATCAGGGTCAAGTTTAGATCAGCAAAAATTTATTTCGCTGAACTAAACTTTTCGCAAAAACTCCCTCAGGCTGAGAGGAGAACCCTGAGCATCATCAACGAAACCATTCGGAAAGTGAAGGACGTTAACGTGATACCAAAAATTGATGACGCAAAGTTTGATGTTGCTCAGGATTTAATCCATTGGACCACGAGAACCGCCAATATTATGTACGATCACTGGTTGAACCACCTAAATTTAAACTAAGTAAAGGCAAAGGTAACAGCCGCCTAACAGATGTGGGATTAGGAACTAATGTGGTTAACCTGTCTGGCACCAATGACCTAACAACCCAAGAGAAATCTCTTTTAGATCGCGGTTTAACTTTTGTACCAGCACCAAAGCCTAAAACTGATAACCAAACAAATTTACCATCATACAACTGTAATTTTCTTAGGCAAATGAAATTAGCCGACCGCTTTAGAAACTCCAGCGGTCGGAAACTTCCTTTTACAGAATCATCTGGTTGGTCACCTCCAGATAGTGAAGTAGATCCCGAAATTATTGAGGCTAGCAAACGAATCATCAAAAAGGTGTTCAGCATGAACATACTCTCCGATAAAGACAATTTAACAGCTGGTGAACGG
The DNA here is from genome assembly GCA_031216915.1 of Pictodentalium vernedei. Lineage (NCBI taxonomy): Eukaryota > Metazoa > Mollusca > Scaphopoda > Dentaliida > Dentaliidae > Pictodentalium > Pictodentalium vernedei. Next base: position 506,993,813 of record CM062296.1, on the reverse strand, counting down.
AGAGCCCTCACGAAACTTCGAAAAAATAAGAAATTAGTAATTAAACCAGCCGACAAAGGTGGGTCGGTAGTTGTTCTATCTCGGGATAATTATATAAAGGAAGCCATGAGACAACTCAGCAATACTAAACATTATAAGAAAATAGATTCACTTATTTGGCCTAGTAATATCGAAAAATTCAATAAGATCTTAAAATTTCTCCTCGACGAAGGTCACATTACCAAAAAACAATTGAAATATTTAACAGCTAAGCTCAGTGCTCAAACAAGACAATTTTATATCCTACCAAAGATCCACAAGGACCGTTCTTCATGGACGGATGACTTAACTCCACCCGGGAGGCCAATTGTATCAGATTGTAATTCGGAATCTTATGCGATCTCGGAATTAATTGATTATCATCTTAAACCTATAGCAAATAGACATCCGAGCTATCTAAAAAACACACAGGATTTCCTGTCACAAATTTCGAAATTGAAAATATCAAAAAATGCAATTCTGGCTACTTTGGATATCGACAGTATGTATACGAACATTGATATTGATAAAGGTGTTAAATCAGTTAAAAATGCATTTGAAAAATATCCGGATGCGAAACGCCCGGATGAACAAATTTTGGATCTTTTAGAGCTGAGCTTAAAAGGTAATGACTTTCAATTCAATGGAGAATATTTTCTACAAATAATGGGTTGTCCTATGGGTAAAAGATTCAGTCCTAATTTTGCAAGCATTTATGTAGCGGAATGGGAGGAAAATGCCTTAAGCAAATGTGCAAAGCATCCTCTCGTATATCTCAGATATTTAGATGACATTTTTATTATTTGGGAACATTCAAAAGAAGATTTTGATGAATTTTTAGAAATTTTGAATAATCACGATCCAAATATTAAATTGAAAGCTACTATCAGTGAAAATTCTGTTGATTTTCTCGATGTAACCGTGTATAAAGGCAAGCAATTTCAGGCGTCCGGTCATTTAGATTATAAAGTATATTTTAAACCAACTGATTCACATCAATTGTTGCACACTAAATCATTTCATCCTCAACATACATTTAAAGGTATCATTAAATCACAGCTCATTCGTTTCCACCGCAATTCAAGTGATAAGGTAAATTTCAATGAGGCTTGTTCTACTCTATTTGCCGCCCTCAGATCGAGAGGGTACTCGCTGCGCCTTTTGCATAGCCTGAAATCCCAAACCTTGAAAAAGCTCGAAAGTCCAGCTGAAACTACCGATTTCGAACCACTGAAGATTGAACACAACAGACCGTTGCAAAATAGTAGTGGCGCGGTATTTAATTGCAAAAAGCCTCGTTGTAGACTGCATACTTTTATGCCTGATCAGAAAGAGGAATTTTCCTCCGAACAAACGAAAAATCATTATCAGATCCGTAACCCCCTCCATTGTGATTCACCAAACATTATTTACCTTATCACTTGTAAGCGATGTCGGAAACAGTATGTTGGTCAAAGTCAAAATCCTTTTCGAGAACGTGCTACTAGACACAAACAGGATATAAAACATAATGCTGATGCCCCAGTAGCACAACATTTTAACCTTCCTGGCCATTCTTTGGACGATTTCGAAATCCACCCAATTGAACAACCACCAATTAAAGACACATTAGAAGAAACGGATGAATTTAGAAAAAAACGTGAAGCTTTTTGGATCAATACGCTTCAAACCCTCTGGCCATTTGGTATGAACATATCAGAGGGCGAATGCGAAAGGAGGTCCATCATTCCTTTCACTTTAACGTACAACAGAATGAATATCGAAATAGCAAAAATGTTAAAAGATGAATTCAATTTTACCAATGCTAAATTAAATGAACCTTTGAATCTTCGACCTGTCATCGCCTATAAGAAAAACAAAAGCTTGCGTAACATCCTTGTAAGGACTAAATTAGAGCCCATCAATGAATAACGTCAATTATTGCCAGTCAGTTTAACCAGTTCCTAAGCTCATCACTTAGTTTAAATCAAATTTGGTGTAATTTTTTGTCATGTTTGAAACCCATCTGGGTTCAGTAAATGAAAACAATTTTTCGGTGGCATATTAAAAGAAAAAAACGTTTCAGTATGAAATGTCTGTGCCAGTGCGATTTTTTAACCTCAAACACACACAGAGTCTTGTCTTCCCTACATACCGAGGTACCCCATTGTTTGTCCTTTGTGTGGACTAACGGTTTCTACCTCGTTTTGCCGGTACAGTTCTGGGAAAACAACCTAGGTAAAGGGTTTCTTTTGTCTTTTGTACCTCGGTAAGGCGAAACACGCAAACTCTTTTGTCTAGTTACCTCGTCAAGTTGGTAAGACAAACCCACACACACACACACACACACACACACACAGTCTTGTTTTCCCTACATACCGAGGTACCCCATTGTCTGTCCTTTGTGTGGACTAACGGTTTCAACCTCGTTTTGCCGGTACAGTTCTGGGAAAACAACCGAGGTAAAGGGTTTCTTTTGTCTTTTGTACCTCGGTAAGGCGAAACACGCAAACTCTTTTGTCTAGTTACCTCGTCAAGTTGGTAAGACAAACGCAGTCTTGTCTTCCCTACATACCGAGGTACCCCATTGTTTGTCCTTTGTGTTTACTAACGGTTTCTACCTCGTTTTGCCGGTACAGTTCTGGGAAAACAACCGAGGTAAAGGGTTCCTTTTGTCTTTTGTACCTCGGTAAGGCGAAACACGCAAACTCTTTTGTCTAGTTACCTCGTCAAGTTGGTAAGACAAACCCACACACACACACACACACACACACACACACAGAGTCTTGTCTTCCCTACATACCGAGGTACCCCATTGTTTGTCCTTTGTGTGGACTAACGGTTTCTACCTCGTTTTGCCGGTACAATTCTGGGAAAACAACCGAGGTAAAGGGTTTCTTTTGTCTTTTGTACCTCGGTAAGGCGAAACACTCAAACTCTTTTGTCTAGTTACCTCGTCAAGTTGGTAAGACAAACCCACACACACCCTCACACACACACAAACACACACACACACACACACACACACACACACACACACACACACACAAACGAGTCACTTAGGCAATTATTCCCAAAATGCATTTTGAAGAATTGGGAGTTATTACATGCAAAAAAGAAAATTGACTCATATAGCCCAACATTGCTTTATGTACTGCATCTTTAATCCTTTACCTAACACAAGTTGAAGCCAACAGTATGAATTATTTTTCTGAAACATCAGATTTTTCATTTTTTATTTACTTCTAACCATAGCTTATTACTCATTGGAACAAGCTCATCAAGTTTGTTCCATTAATAGGTCATGAGGTATATTTTGAAGTAGAGAAATGAAAAAATAAAATTTGAATAGCAAATTGTGTATGTCATGAGTGCAGATATGGCAGATTCGTTAGGTAAACTGTTAACAAAAAATGGCTCCGACAATTTTGCATCTAAGCATTGCCATTCCTGGGACAGTCGGGCTGCATGCGTGACATCACTCTAGTTTGTATGTCAATTTAACTTACAACTTCCAGGTTAAAGTTTTTGGTTAAAGTTTTTTTAGCTCAACTTTGGCAGAGCCAAATTGGAGGTATTGCCATGGCCTGTCGTCTGTCTGGCCATCTGTCCGCCCGTCGCGCCGTAGACACGGCTCAGGCTAGAGGCCGTATTTATGAACGGATCTTTACGAAACTTCTTGGGTACCTTTGTTATCATTGTGAGACGAGAACAAGTGTTTTTGGGTTCAGTACGAAATTCAAGACGGCCGCTGGAAGCCAATTTTGTACAAAATTAGGTGCAATCAGATTTTTGCGCAGAACTTCCATATAAAAGCTCTGATTTGAATAATTTTTGTATGGATGTTTAGTGCCATGGTATACATCACATATAATACAGGTTTTTTTCTTGTGCGTAAATTATGCAAATTAGACTAACTTTGATTTATTTAGTGTTACTTTCAGCATTGTAACTGCAAATGCCAATACGGCTCGGGCTAGAGGCTGTATTTATGAACCGATCTTTACAAAACTTCTTGGGTACCTTTGTTATCACCGTGGGATGAGAACAAGTGTTTTTGGATCCGGTCTGAAATTCAAGATGGCTGCTGGCAGCCATTTTGTACAACATTAGGGGCAATCAGATTTTTGTGCAGAACTTCCATATGAAAGTGCTGATTTGAATAATTTTTTGTGTGAATGTTTAGTACCAAGGAATACATCACATATAATACAGGTTTTTTCTCGTGCAGAAATTCTGTAAATCAGATGAACTTTGGTTTTTTCAGTGCAACTTACACACAGTAAGTACACATGTCAGTACAGCTCGGGCTATGGGCTATATTTATGAACCGATCATCACGAAACTTCTTGTGTACCTTTGTTATCACCTTGGGACAAAAATGAGTGTTTTGGGGGTGCGGTCCAAAATTCAAGATGGCTGCCAGTGGCATTTTGTACCAAAATTAGGTCCAATCAGTTTTTTGTACACAACTTCTATACGGCTCAGGCTAGAGGCCGCATTTATGAACTGATCTTTACGAAACTTCTTGGGTACCTTTGTTATCACCGTGGAACGAGACCGAGTGTTTTGGGGTATTGTCCAAAATTCAAGATGGCCGCCGGCAGCCATTTTGTACCAAAATTAGTGCAATCAGTTTTTTGTACAGAACTTCTGTTTAAAAGTTCTGATTTGAATAAATTTTTGTATGAATGTTTAGTAACATTGAATACATCACATATAATACAGTTTTTTTTCTCGTGCAGACATTATGCAAATTAGATGGACTTTGATTTATTCAGTGCTACTTACACACAGTAAGTACACATGTCAATATGGCTCAGGCTAGGGGCTGTATTTATGAACCAATCTTCATGAAACTTCTTGAGTACCTTTGTTATCACCTTGGGATGAGAACAAGTGTTTTTGGGTGCGGTCCAAAATTCAAGATGGCTGCCTGTGGCCATTTTGTACCAAAATTAGGTACAATCAGTTTTTGGTACAAAACTTCTAAATGAAGGTTCTGATTTGAATAAATTTTTGAATGAATGTTTAGTAACATGGAATACATCACGTATAATACAGGTTTTTTTCTTGTGCAGAAATTATGCAAATTAGATGAAATTTGATTTATTTAGTGCTACTTATACTCAGTAACAGGGACCCGCCGTGAGGGCGACTAGGGCGATTAAGTTGCCCTTCTAAGCCCAAAGTCGCCTAGAAAAATAGCCGGGGCGATTACAAGTCGCCCTCTAAAAATTGACCAAAATGAGAAAAGGCTGAACTGAGTGATGCGAGGTTTACATGAAAACGAGTATTTTCAAAAATCGAATGTGCTCGAGTGTGATAAATGGGCATTTTAATTCGTCAAATAAACGTCCATTTATTTGAAATCACACGACAAGCAATTGTCCATTGTCGCTTTCGGCGGATTTTTTTTATTTCTATTTTGTTGCTTTCCAGTCGGAGCTTCAAGTGTCGAAACGAAAATAAGTGACTTACGCGACTCAACAAAACAACCCAGTTTGAAAGTAGGTTACGTCGCTTAGGATGCCGAAAATGTATACACAACGGACGTATTTTATAACACATTATTTTCATTTCGATTTGCTGACAACTGTTAACTGTTGGGCTGTCTATTCCCAGAAAAACACGAATGGAATTGAAACACATGAAAAAGCTTTAGTGATGTCAAGAAAAGCTTTGTACAGGACACAAGTGTGCATGTGGACGATCTTGAAAAAGGGTCCTCCTAAACATCGGAATGACATGAAATGATGCGGAATGACACCCGAATGCCATAAAAATGATGCGGAATGACATTTCTTTTACAAAATACTCGACCCCAGAATGTATTTTGTTTATTAACTAACAAAGTACCTCCCAAGCAACCTTCTTACATCTGGTCCTGTTCACACTTTCAGACTTAGGAAATTATTAGCTTAGTAGACTTTGTTGAAAGGCAACCACAGGAGGGTGATGGGGGATTGGCACGAAGAAGAGGTGAGGGGTCATGAAGGAGAAGGTAGCAGTGGGGGATTTTCAGTCAATAATTACATTGTGATTTTTTAACTTGGCACAGATGCATCATAGACAACTGGACCTGGATTATTTGTACGTTAATGGAGGACCATAAATTGAAAATATGAAGGGGCGGCGGGGGTGGTACATGAATATTCTTAATTTTCCCCACTTGCCTATGAAGTCTCCCTATATGACTCTGCAGTCTCCCTATTTTTTCTGGAGGGAGACTTGAAGTCTCCCTAAAATTCCCCCCTAGGCTGGTCCCTGCTCAGTAAGTGCACATGTCAATATGGCTTGGACTAGAGGCTTTATTTATGAACCGATCTTCATGAAACTTCTTGGGTACCTTTGTTATCACCATGGGACAGTAATGAGTGTTTTTGGGTGCCTTTATTTTCACTGTGCTTTGAGAACATATTTTTGGGTTCAGTCAGACCCACTCTGGGACTCAAAGATTTCTTTTTCTAGTTTTGCATCTAACTGTCGTCCACCTTTACAATACTTTACCTATACATTTGTTACAGGCTACGGTCAGCATTTATGTACAGACCGTTACAATACTTTATATGTACCTTTGTTATCAGGTCATTACCTAGATGTGTGTCATTGCTGTGCCACATACTATACATGTACATGTCTTACACAAGTTGAGCTACAGTGTCATTGACACTTTCATTTGGAATTTTGTCCACACTTAGGCTCTATCGGGATACATTTGGGCTCATCTTGTTCCAATTGGGGAACTTGGGCTCTTTTGGAAAAAATTTTTTGGGGGGAAATTAATTTTTCGATTTATATTTTGAATGTTAATTATTATGTATCTTTTTCATATATTCATTGTGGAGTTGGTGGGAGTACTGTCGACTTTGTTTTGATTCATTATGATAGCTTATTGCTCAAAATGCAAGGCGAGGAATTCTTCCTCGGATTTACATGTTTGTTGCCTTGCTTGTAGTCGATGTACTCCCACTAATTCTTGTTCAACATGTGTCGGATGGGACGACAAACACTGGAGACGGGTGTCACGGTACTTTGTTAGCGGCGAGAGGCCAATTTCCAGTGCTCTCACCACAAAGTCAATCAAGTTTCTCAGTTTCTTTTTCAGAGGAACAAGAACATGGTGATGTTTATGCGACGCTTAGAGATAGTGTGCTACCGTCGTTGCATTCAGATGATCAAGCAGAGCTAGCGGCAAAGCTGCTCATGAATATTAGGCGTGGCAAAAAGCCACTAGCCGGTTGTTTTAGTCCCTTGTCACCAGATAGCTCGACCGGTGAAGCGGTTATTCCTTCCGTGGGTACCATGACGCCGGGTTTGCCCGTTGCGGTCGAGAGGAGTGGATTGGGTAGAGCGAGCACCTTAACATATAAACAGGCTCACCCAGAGACGACGGAACAGAGGAAGAGGCTGGCAAGCACCGTGGAAGCTCGGCATGGTCTGAAAGGACCGTGAGCGAGAGGGGCCCCTCTCTTTCCCAACAGCATCTGGGTCCAGATGTTGTGATTAGAAACTTGCGTCAGTCGGAGCATATGTCTGCGCCTCCCGGCCGGGAATGCTCCGTATAGTTCGCAGCCGGCCTTGGCTACAGTTACGCTTCTACAACAGCATCTTCAAAGCACACACAACCGCACCTTAGCTACACGACTTTGGATATCCAGCCTGCATCGCCGAGAAGGGACCACTCATTGTCTGCAAAGTAGCTAAGGACACGAGGCCTCATTTATCGGGATGTCCGGAGAAAAGGGCTGTCTCGGACACAGCGTCCCAGGAGCAGCTGGCGGCCAAGAAACAGAAAACTGCTGCTCCTTAGGCCTCCGTAACGGACTTGCTGTCGCAGATTGCACAGCTAATCGCAGCATCCCAGCAAGTGCAGGAGCAGCCTACGGCAGTCTCAGAACCTGAGCTGTCGGATGGTGCTGGGTCGGTCCAGTCATCTGCATGTTCAGATGCGATAGGCCGAGAATCTCAACTGATTCAATCGGATGGTGAAAGGGCTACAGAAGAAGATTACCCTTCCCTTTCGGAACAGCACATGGTTGAGATGGATTTAATCCATCAATACTACCCTGAATTTGTTCCGGCGTATCAGAATGCTGCGACTTCTTGGAGGAAACCGCTGGCGTCGTCGGACGTAGACTTTATCCGGACAAAGGAGGAGGTCCTGTCTTTTCCGGTTCAGTCTAGACAGGTGTCGCAGGCCTTCGGCCATTTAGACGATGCCATATTCAAACTCTCCAGTGGGAAGAAGAAAGCTGGTTTCTTGACATCATCTTCCGTAAATTTACTGTTTATTGGGCCACGTTCATTTAAAACGGTCGGGGAAGATGTAAAGAGAGTTCCTCTGCGTTTGAATGAGCAGGCTGAGGATCTTGAGCTATCCTTGCCTGCTTCATTCACAATTCGCTCGGACACAATTGAGACGGCAATATCTTCAAACAGAGAGAATTTGGAGATCACCTTCCAAGAACTGTGGCGCAACGTCTCAATGGGAAGGAATTTGAGGACGTTCCAAGGCTATTATGTTTACCACGTATAACTCTGCCTTAACAGTGGCTAATTTGGAGTTAATCAGATGTGACGGTGCCCTTGCGTCGTCATCTTTAATAGAAAAACTCTCTATGGGTCGCTCCGGTATCTGGACACACAATATTTGACGACAAGCTTTCATTGATTTATGACCACGCTACAAAGAAAGTGTCTAATACTTTGCTCCTAAAGTTGGCATCTAATCGACCTGCTGCAGCAGAAAAGTGTAAAGGAGGACGTACCAGACAGAAATCGTCTAAAGGGGACTCCTCGCAAGGGTATAGGAAACTCTCCTGTAATTACTCTAGGGATTGTCAATACAGCGACCTGGGGAGGGGGCGTAGGTCTGATCGAGACTACTGGTCAGATGCCCCTAAGCCGGCAGGTTGATGCTCTTCGCGAGGGGGATGTGGTTTCTCCTCCCGTAAGCCTCGCAGGTCCTACATGTGATGGTCAGGACCTCTATTGCTTGCCAGTTGGCGGAAGGTTATCAAGATTCGTAACAAACTGGATAACAATTACGGAAGACCAGTGGGTGGGAAGTGTGGTCTCGGACGACCTATGGCTATCTTTCCGAGCGAAACCACCACTAACAAGGTGTCCGTGGTGGACAAATCTTCTGTCAAATCCTTGCAAAAGAGAGTCTCTCCTATCGGAGGTACAGGCTCTCCTATCAAAGGAAGCAATAGAGGTCGTCGAGAATCAAAATTCTCTAGGATTCTACAGTCACCTGTTCCATGTACCGAAGCCAGACGGCTCGTTCCTACCGGTAATAGACTTGAGCTGGATAAAAAAAAAACTATCGTAGCTCCAAAGTTCTATATGAAGACCATTCGGTCAGTAAGGGCGAGCATTCGAGTGAACAACTATGCGGCAAGCATAGATGTAAAGGATGCATACTTTCATGTCCTGGTACATCCGGCATTCAGAAAGTATCTACGGATAGCCGTTCAAGGGATAGTATATCGGTTCCAAGCGATGTGCTTCAGTCTGAACCTGGTGCCCTGGGCATTCACTCGAATAATGAACTTGGTAATGTCTCATTTCCGAGCTCATTCGTCTGCGGTAACGTCGGCTTACTTGGACGACATTCTTCAGAGATACGGCAACAAAACTACTCTTCAGAACGATGTTCAGAGTCTGCTTCTCTTGCTCCGACGTCACGGCTTCGTTGTAAATGAGAAGAAGTCGGATCTAGCTCCATCCAAGTCCTTCATTCACTTGGGAATGAGCTTCGAGACTCGCAACAATCTGGTTCGTCTGCAGTTACCCAGAGCGAAATTAGTCAGTTGTTATGCTCGCTTTTGTCTACACTCAAGACGCATTAACAGCGAGGGAATTTATGCGACTGATGGGGTTGTGCGGAGTGGTTGAGGATCTTATTCCGATGGGTCGCTTGTGCACGCATCCCCTCCAGATATTCTTTACTTAGAACCGGAGTGTGAAGATGCATTCGCTCAAGATCAGTATTGTTTTAATGGACCTGGTAAAACAAAAGGTCCAGATTTGGGCAGATATTCAGTGGTCAACTCAGGGAGTACCACTGCAGCTGCCAGATCCGGCTTTCACGATTATGATGGATGTGAGTCAAACAGGTTGGGTAGTGACCCTGAGCCTGACAGACTCAAAAGTATCAGGGTCTTTGGGACCCTCGGTTCCTAGAGAAACACATAAACATCAAAGAGATGATGTCCATATGGTTAGCGCTACAACATTGGATTCACATTATAACGCATGCTCATGTTCAGATATTGTCGGACAATTTGACAGTAGTAGCGTACATCAGGAACCAGGGAGGCACTTATTCGATTCTGTTATGCGAACTAACGGAAAAAATTCTTCTGTTTGTTGTGAATAATCATGTTCAACTATTGGTCCGTCATATACCAGGTTGTCTGAACGTACTAGCAGACTTGCTCTCTCAGAAAGGTCACCTGTTGCCATCGGAGTGGACACTCAACAAGCGGGTATTCAGATATATTTACTACCAGTGGGATCGACCTTTGATAGATTTGTTTGCGACACACCTCAACAATCAGTTGCAGACGTACATGTCGCCATGTCCAGACGAGCGTACGCAGTAGACGCTCTGTCAATCTCATGGGACAGAATGACAGGATATGCGTATCTTCCAACTCCGTTGATTCAGCAGATTCTGTTAAAAATCAAACAGTCTTGTTGCAAGATTCTGTTGGTTGCATCTCTGCCGTCACAGAAACCGTGGATCAATCTTCTCAGCTGTCTTTTATGGGACATTCCCTGGAAGCTTCCTCTGCGAGAGGACCTTCTTTATCAGGGGAAGTCATGCACTCTGCATCACAACCTGGAAGGTCTCAACCTTCACGTATTTCCGTTGTACGGTGCTTCTTGCCTGGCAAGCATTTTACAGGACGAGCAGTAGACACAATTTCCAACTGCAGGAGGTCCTCCTCTTCGCTGAATTATGCAGAAAAGTGGAAGGTTTTCTTCCGTTGGTGTAAGGATCAGTTGATAGACGTCTGTGATCCTTCCATACCGGATATTGCCAACTTTCTGGTCTACCTGTTTAACGTTCTCAAACTGTAGCCCATCACTATTCAGGGCTACAGGTCTATGTTATCAGACACTTACGCTCATCATGATAACTTGGCAATTGGATCTAATGCTTCATTATCCAAACTAGTTAGAAATTTCTCTATAAATAGACCTAGAACCCTCAGATTAATTCTTAAGTGGAATTTAGCTTGGGTTCTGTTGAAGCTTAAAGAAGCTCCGTTTGAGTCGTTGGATGTTGTAGAGTTCAAATTCTTGACCTAGAAAACAGAATTTCTCTTAGCCTTTGCATCCGCGAGAAGAGTTAGTGAACTTCATGCTTTGTCTGTTGATGAATCTCACTACCGTACTGTTGGTAATACCATTACTTTAACTACACAAGTGGGATTTTCGGCTAAGAATCAGGCTCCAGATAAACAGCCTGAGCCTATTACCATAAAGGCTCTGCCATGTCCAGTCAGGGCTATGCGCATGTATAAACGCCGATTAGAGTTTATAAGAAAAGGAAGAAAACACTTCTTTCCGTCATTGATTCCTAACAGAAGAGATATTTCTGTTCATTCGATTGCTAGATGGATTCAGTTGGTAATACGGATTGCCTGTGAAAGTCTATCTTCGGATCAGCGTTCTGTTAATAAGATATCAGTGCATGAAGTTATAGCGCTGTCCACTTCTTGGGCTTATTCTAACAGTATAGCTATTACTGATCTCATGAAAGCTGCGTACTGGACACAGCCTTCTACATTTACCAAGTTTTACCTTAGAAATTTAGAGTCCATCTCCGGTAATGTTAGATGTTTAGGTCCTCTGTCTGTTGCTCAGAATGTCATCCACTAAATGATTACATCTATAGTTATTTAGGCAACCCATTCCAGCAGTGACGCTGTTCCGCTGCCCTCTTTGTTCTGTGGTCATGTACCTCAGAACAAGGGGAAGGGGGTGGGGATGGTTTTTTCCCTTACGATCATCTGGCTTTATAGTGAAAAGCAAGGGAAGACTTCCTCCGGTGTCAGTAGTCCCAAATCGGTGCTGGGATGGTTTTAATGTTTAGCTCGGTGTGAAGCAATTAATGTGTCTCATTTATGTATTGTTTTTAAAGTGTAGCTCACTGTGAAGCATTTGTATATGTCACGTGTCAAACGGGCGTTAATAAACAATCCTCGGACACTTTTAAATGAGTATAAAGAGTCTCATTCTGTGGACTGTCTTTATATATTGGCTTCCCTTCACCGAATTAGCATAATGGGTTATGCTGGCATTAAATGGAGAATTATATATTATGTAATGCTCAATTACATTGTTGGTGTTATGTCTTTCTCGTTTCTCGCAAATGAGAAAGACCTATATGATTCCTTTCTCTCCTATTCTTCTGTAGGAGATATCCTTTAAGAAGTGATTGAGTAATTGGATTTTCCTTCATGTCCTAGGCCCTCCAGCCTTTTTACAATTAGCTAGTCTGGGCCATTGGTTGTTGTATAAAAATATTATAAATTCAAAGTAATTTGTACATTTTTCATACTTACCAATGGCCCAGACGGGGATAGCCCTCCCATGAGTGGGCACCCATACCTCCCTGCTATTGACAACATTTAGCAGGCAATTTCTAAAAAGAATGATGGTTGGCCCCAATTTCGGTGTCTTCCTGGATACTGCACATGCATGCACAGTTTGCAAAAGTATGGAGGAGCAGATAGGACATGATTTTTTCGGTTCTGCATGCAAATTTGGGGGATTGGGGGGGGGGGGGGGGGGGGGGGGCTAAATTTGTGTTTGGCCCTGGATTAAATTTAGAGTTAGCACCAGCTAGTCTGGGCCATTGGTAAGTATAAAAAATATACAAATTACTTTGAATTTATAATTTTTCATCAAAAAAAGATGTTTTTACAGTCTGCAGTTCATTTGATTTCCTAACAATATTTTCAAATGTACGACATATTGTGGTGGTGTTGGACGTATTTAATTCTATTCCATGATATTTATACCCCCACAAAATGAAGTTTAGGAGGAGGGTATATAGAAGTCAACTTGTCTGTCGGTTGGACTGTCTTCAGTCTGTTGCACATGTAAACTTGTTTAGCGAACTACTTCCACAGTTTTAGCCGCATTTTCATGAAACTTCACAAAAACGATCAACATGACAAGGAGTAGTGCGTAACATAATCTTATTCCTGATTGGATTCAAGATGGCCAACTGGTGTCCATATTGGATTTTGCAAAATACTTGTGGAGCGAACTACTTCTACAGTTTTAGCCGCATTTTCATGAAACTTCACAAAAATTATCAACATGATGAGGGGAAGTGCGTGACATAATTTCCAGATCGGATTCAAGATGGCCAACTGGTGGCCATATTGGATTTTTGCAAAATACTTGTGAAGTGAACTACTTCTACAGTTTTTGCTGCATTTTCATGGAACTCAATATAAATTGATTGACATGAGGAGCAGTGCATGACATACATTTTTTCCAGATCGGATTCAAGATTGCCGGCTGGAGGCTATATTGGATTTTTTTTTTTCTTACAAAAATTGGATTCCCCTTTTCAGTCACCTACACTAGGTGGTATGCCAGGGTGGGGGTATACCGGGCGACAGGCCATCTCTAGTTCAAATGTGGATTTTTAGCTTATCTTGACAAAGTCAGGCTGAGCTAATCTCATCGCTCGCCGTCCGTCAGTCCGTCTTCCGTCAACACCATGTTTTGGTCTTCTCCTCCAAAGCCATTGGGCCAATTCAAGTAAAAGTTTGTGTGAGTGATGATCCCAAAGGGGCATTTCATTTTGTTCAACTCAACATGCCCAGCCCCATAGGGAGGGAGTGGGAGAAAATGCTCCAAAATATTTTTAAAATCTAATCAAGAACCAGTGTGTACAATGGCTTGATATTTGCTATGGAGCTTCCTTTTGAGGTGTAGAATCAAGTTTGTTCAAACGAAGTTCGTGAAGCAATATTTGGCCTTTGTAATAAGAGAGGGTAAGATTTTGGCCCCGCCTATTTTCTGAACCGATGGTCCGGTGATGAACCAAATTTGCTTTGTGGTATTATTGGGTCATAAGTACTTGACCCCATGCAAAAAAAAAAATTCCCGCATCCCCATGGGAACCCTGATAGCTAAAAATAGAAATATTTTCAAACGCCCATACTCCCCAAACCACATGGAACAGAGAGCTGTTATTTGGTATGAAGTATCTTTAGGACCAGTAGAATTGAATGGTAAAAAAAAATTGCTATCGGTTATGTTAGGGTGTTCTGTAATGTGCATCGAAAAAAATGCTGAGTTGGCATATTGCAAACATTTTAAAAAATCTTTTCTCCAGAACTAATCATCAGAATCTTTTCATATTTGGTATACAACATTCATAGAGGGGGGGGGGGGGGGGTGGGTAGGTACATATTTGGGCTCACTATGGTAGCCCAAATTTTTACTTAGTGCAATATTTTTTAAAAAACTTCTTCCGATCCACCAGTCGGAATGCTTTCATATTAGGGGGGGGGGGGGAGGGGGGGGGGTCTGATTCCAGGTTGTTCAATTCGAGTGCCTGGGTTAATATTTGGACTCCATATGGGAACATGAAATTTAACTTAGTACAATATGAGGGGAATTCTTCAAAAATCTTCTTCAGATCCACTCGTCAGAAAGGCTCTGCCATGTCCAGTCAGGGCTATGCGCATGTATAAACGCCGATTAGAGTTTATAAGAAAAGGAAGAAAACACTTCTTTCCGTCATTGATTCCTAACAGAAGAGATATTTCTGTTCATTCGATTGCTAGATGGATTCAGTTGGTAATACGGATTGCCTGTGAAAGTCTATCTTCGGATCAGCGTTCTGTTAATAAGATATCAGTGCATGAAGTTATAGCGCTGTCCACTTCTTGGGCTTATTCTAACAGTATAGCTATTACTGATCTCATGGAAAGCTGCGTACTGGACACAGCCTTCTACATTTACCAAGTTTTACCTTAGAAATTTAGAGTCATCTCCGGTAATGTTAGATGTTTAGGTCCTCTGTCTGTTGCTCAGAATGTCATCCACTAAATGATTACATCTATAGTTATTTAGGCAACCTGTTCCAGCAGTGACGCTGTTCCGCTGCCCTCTTCGTTCTGTGGTCATGTACCTCAGAACATGGGGAAGGGGGTGGGGATGGTTTTTTCCCTTACGATCATCTGGCTTTATAGTGAAAAGCAAGGGAAGACTTCCTCCGGTGTCAGTAGTCCCAAATCGGTGCTGGGATGGTTTTAATGTTTAGCTCGGTGTGAAGCAATTAATGTGTCTCATTTATGTATTGTTTTTAAAGTGTAGCTCACTGTGAAGCATTTGTATATGTCACGTGT
Source organism: Pictodentalium vernedei (assembly GCA_031216915.1). Lineage (NCBI taxonomy): Eukaryota > Metazoa > Mollusca > Scaphopoda > Dentaliida > Dentaliidae > Pictodentalium > Pictodentalium vernedei. The sequence goes on along the minus strand of CM062296.1, from coordinate 506,978,421 downwards.
CAAACGGGCGTTAATAAACAATCCTCGGACACTTTTAAATGAGTATAAAGAGTCTCATTCTGTGGACTGTCTTTATATATTGGCTTCCCTTCACCGAATTAGCATAATGGGTTATGCTGGCATTAAATGGAGAATTATATATTATGTAATGCTCAATTACATTGTTGGTGTTATGTCTTTCTCGTTTCTCGCAAATGAGAAAGACCTATATGATTCCTTTCTCTCCTATTCTCCTGTAGGAGATATCCTTTAAGAAGTGATTGAGTAATTGGATTTTCCTTTATGTCCTAGGCCCTCCAGCCTTTTTACAATTAGCTAGTCTGGGCCATTGGTTGTTGTATAAAAATATTATAAATTCAAAGTAATTTGTACATTTTTCATACTTACCAATGGCCCAGACGGGGATGGCCCTCCCATGAGTGGGCACCCATACCTCCCTGCTATTGACAACATTTAGCAGGCAATTTCTAAAAAGAATGATGGTTGGCCCCAATTTCGGTGTCTTCCTGGATACTGCACATGCATGCACAGTTTGCAAAAGTATGGAGGAGCAGATAGGACATGATTTTTTCGGTTCTGCATGCAAATTTGGGTGATTGGGGGGGGGGGGGGGGGGGGGGGGGGGGGCTAAATTTGTGTTTGGCCCTGGATTAAATTTAGAGTTAGCACCAGCTAGTCTGGGCCATTGGTAAGTATAAAAAATATACAAATTACTTTGAATTTATAATTTTTCATCAAAAAAAGATGTTTTTACAGTCTGCAGTTCATTTGATTTCCTAACAATATTTTCAAATGTACGACATATTGTGGTGGTGTTGGACGTATTTAATTCTATTCCATGATATTTATACCCCCACAAAATGAAGTTTAGGAGGAGGGTATATAGAAGTCAACTTGTCTGTCGGTTGGACTGTCTTCAGTCTGTTGCACATGTAAACTTGTTTAGCGAACTACTTCCACAGTTTTAGCCGCATTTTCATGAAACTTCACAAAAACGATCAACATGACAAGGAGTAGTGCGTAACATAATCTTATTCCTGATTGGATTCAAGATGGCCAACTGGTGTCCATATTGGATTTTGCAAAATACTTGTGGAGCGAACTACTTCTACAGTTTTAGCCACATTTTCATGAAACTTCACAAAAATTATCAACATGATGAGGGGAAGTGCATGACATAATTTCCAGATCGGATTCAAGATGGCCAACTGGTGGCCATATTGGATTTTTGCAAAATACTTGTGAAGTGAACTACTTCTACAGTTTTTGCTGCATTTTCATGGAACTCAATATAAATTGATTGACATGAGGAGCAGTGCATGACATACATTTTTTCCAGATCGGATTCAAGATTGCCGGCTGGAGGCTATATTGGATTTTTTTTTTTCTTACAAAAATTGGATTCCCCTTTTCAGTCACCTACACTAGGTGGTATGCCAGGGTGGGGGTATACCGGGCGACAGGCCATCTCTAGTTCAAATGTGGATTTTTAGCTTATCTTGACAAAGTCAGGCTGAGCTAATCTCATCGCTCGCCGTCCGTCAGTCCGTCTTCCGTCAACACCATGTTTTGGTCTTCTCCTCCAAAGCCATTGGGCCAATTCAAGTAAAAGTTTGTGTGAGTGATGATCCCAAAGGGGCATTTCATTTTGTTCAACTCAACATGCCCAGCCCCATAGGGAGGGAGTGGGAGAAAATGCTCCAAAATATTTTTAAAATCTAATCAAGAACCAGTGTGTACAATGGCTTGATATTTGCTATGGAGCTTCCTTTTGAGGTGTAGAATCAAGTTTGTTCAAACGAAGTTCGTGAATCAATATTTGGCTTTGTAATAGGAGAGGGTAAGATTTTTGGCCCCGCCTATTTTCTGAACCGATGGTCCGGTATGAACCAAATTTGCTTTGTGGTATTATTGGGTCATAAGTACTTGACCCATGCAAAAAAAAAAAATTCCCGCATCCCCATAGGAACCCTGATAGCTAAAAATAGAAATATTTTCAAACGCCCATACTCCCCAAACCACATGGAACAGAGAGCTGTTATTTGGTATGAAGTATCTTTAGGACCAGTAGAATTGAATGGTAAAAAAAAATTGCTATCGGTTATGTTAGGGTGTTCTGTAATGTGCATCGAAAAAATGCTGAGTCGGCATATTTGCAAACATTTTAAAAAATCTTTTCTCCAGAACTAATCATCAGAATCTTTTCATATTTGGTATACAGCATTCATAGAGGGGGGGGGGGGGGGGGGGGGGGGGGGGGGGGGGAGAGAGAGGGGGGGGGGGGTAGGTACATATTTGGGCTCACTATGGTAGCCCATATTTTTACTTAGTGCAATATTTTTTTAAAAAACTTCTTCCGATCCACCAGTCGGAATGCTTTCATATTAGGGGGGGGGGGGGGGGGGGGTCTGATTCCAGGTTGTTCAATTCGAGTGCCTGGGTTAATATTTGGACTCCATATGGGAACATGAAATTTAACTTAGTACAATATGAGGGGAATTTCTTCAAAAATCTTCTTCAGATCCACTCGTCAGAATGCTTTCATATTTGGTATACAACATCTCTAGGGGGTCAGATTCAAGTTTGTTCAAATCGGATCCATAGGTTAATATTTGGGCTCGCTGTGGTAGCCCAAATTTGAACTTAGTGCAATTCTAGGAAATTTCTTTACAATTTCTCTTCTTCAGATCCAACAGTCAGAATGCTTTCATATTTGGTACACAACATCTCTAGGGAAGTCAGATTCAACTGTGTTCAAATCAAGAGCCTGGGTTAATATTTGGGCTCTCTATGGGAGCCGGAATTGGCCATTTTGCTGAAGAATTAAAAATTTTGTATTCAGTACCCTCCAGAGGTGTGTAACTAAGATTAATCCACATAGGTTGTATCAAGGGGCTTCATAGGAGAGCTCTACATTTTACTTTATGATCAACTGAAGAAAAGGCATGATGCCCGGATTATTTTTGTCACTCCTGAGGGACTCATGGATTGACAGTGTAGCCTATGGAGATGGCTTGCTTAATGTAGACTCATTCTTGGACTCTGTTTAAATTGTGTTCTGTTCAAGATGAGTGCTTCAGGCCCCATGGTGCCTCTTGTTTGTATATTGGATTATAATACGTTACAAAGGTAAGTGGTCTATTATTTCGTAAAAAAATACTTAAAAGCCTTATAAAATTTGCCTGTGTACGAAACGTCCTTTGCTATATGTAGTTATGTACAAAACATCTTCTTTTGTATATGAAACAGTCGGTGTACAAAATGCCTGTGTACAAAATGACACTAATCTGCCTTCAAGCCCCTCGTTGTCTAACATTCACCATTGAAAAACAAATTTTAAAATGCAAGATTTTAAAGTAGTTTTTTTTTTATGACACACGTTCATACTTTTAAACAGTTCAATAACATCAAAACATGTTTTTTCTGAAACATGTTGGTAAAGAACCAAATAGTTAGTTTATTTTGGAAGCACCGTTACTTGCACTGAGGGATTTTTTCGGCATTATAATCTGCAGTTAACAACACCTCATCAAAGAGAAGAATGTCAAATTGTCTGTAGAAGATTATGTTACATTGACAGGCCTGTACTCACTGCTGCCCATGCAGAAAACAACCTGCAGTGCATTCGACTGTTGGCAGTTTGTTACAAACATTTATCTGTGACTTGACATACCAAGCGACTGTAATAACTGTTCATTGAACATTCTAACACCTTAACCCTTTCATGTTACATCAAGTACACATCATTGTAAGTCGACAAATGTTTGGCACTAAATTTGCAGCTTTGACAATGCTTGCGTCAACAAGAGAATTCTACCGCCTCGCGGTCAAATACTATTTATTTTCCTGACGCTATGACCATTTATTCCCCATGTGATACTCTTTGATGCTGTAAATCCATTATATTTTGCACATAACAACATGAGGGAGAGTACTTCGAAGGGAGGCAAGAAGTCCAGTGAGGGAATGAGGAACAGGACAGTGAATGGAATCACTGTATTGTGGCGATGTTAAACATAACAGAAAAGTTTTTAGTCCAACTTATTTATTTTTTCGAAATTAAAACTGAACACAAAATAACAAAACAGGTATATAATGTATAGCGGTGGCGGCGCCAGGATTTCGATGTAGGGGGACTAAGTAAGATGTGGGGGTCCAAGGTCGAAATGCCTTTGGAATCACCCGAAGGCCTGGCATGGGAGGGTGTGTCCCCCACCCATTGGTTTGGGAGACACACCCTCCCATACCCACCCCATACCAGGCCTTCTGGGGAGCAGATACAAGTATGATCCAATTAAGCCCCTTGGTTCCTATTTGGGCTCAATAAGGGAGCTTGAATCTTAACTTAGGGCAATATGAGAAATAAGCTTTCAAAAAAAGCGTAGTGATGAAGCTAAGGATGATGGTGTGTAGCGATATAACCTCATTGTCATTTGTTGAAAGTCAACGTCACTGGGTGCTACTAAACTTGGATGTTGGTTGCACCAGTAAATTTGTGTGTCCTCTCCGTAACTTTGAGGTGTTTGGTTGGATTTTGCTGAAACTTGACATACATGTTCCTTTAAGGCAGACAATGTGTCACGCTCAATTTTTAGCTCACCTGGCCTAAAAGGCCATGTGAGCTTTTCTCATCACTTGGCGTCTGTCGTCTGTCGTCGTCCGCCGTCCGTAAACTTTTCACATTTTCATCTCCTTCTCTGTAACTGCTGAGCCGGTGTGAACCAAACTTGGTAGGAATGGTCTATGGGAGGTCCTTTACAAACGATCCTCATTTTGTTCCCGTCGGATGAAAAACATGGCTTCCAGAGGCATTCTTTTATTCTGATTGGTGGATTTTAAAAAATTTTCTCCTCTGAAACTGCCAGGCCAAATGTTCTGAAACTTCACATAAATGATGACTGGGACCCCCTCTACCAACGATCGACATTTAATGTTGATTGGGTTACAAACATGGCCACAATTGCGGCTTATAGTTACTGAAGAAACCCTATGGGAAATCACATTTTCCTCTTCTCTGGAAAAACCGAGGCGACGTGGAAAACAAACCTGGCAGGGATAGTCTATGGGAGGTCCTCTACAAATGATCCTCATTTTGTTCCCTTGGGTTGGAAAACATGGCCGCCAGAGGCATTCTTTGATTCTGATTGGTAGATTTTCAAAAATCTTCTCCTATGAAACTGCCAGGCGAAATGTTTTGATACTTAACATAAACGATGACTGGGACCCCCTCTACCAATGATCCTCATTTAGTGTTGATCAGGTTGCAAACATGGCCACAATTGCGGCTTATAGTTAATATAGAAACACTATGGGAAATCACATTTACATCATCTTCTCCGGAACTACTGAGCCGACATGAACCAAACCTGGCAGGGATGGGTCTATGGGAGGTCCTTTACAAACGATCCTCATTTTGTTCCTGAGGGTTGAAAAACATGGCCGCCAGAGGGCATTCTTTGATTCTGATAGGTGGATTTTCAAAAATTTTCTCCTCTGAAACTGTCGGGCCAAATGTTTTGATACTTCACATAAGTAATGACTGGGACCCCCTCTACCAACGATCCTCATTTAATGTTGATCGGGTTGTAAACATGGCCACAATTTGTGGCTTATTGTTACTATAGAAACCCTATGGGAAATCATATTTTCATCTTCTTCTCTGAAACTACTGAGTCGACGGTGAACCACACTTCGCAGGAATGGTCTATGCTGAGGATGGAAATATGTGGCCACCAGAGGCTATATTCTAATGCTTAACCCAGTGCCCCTCCTGTCTGCACAAAAGATCGGTACTGTCAGCAAAATACTAGTTTTTTGAGAATCTGGTAAGGGTTGGTTCCAGTTTTTTTCTCCACTGAGAACTGGGAAAAAGAACCCAAAAATATTGGGGTATACAGTACAAGTCAAAATAAGCTGTAGCATAACTGCAATAAACTAAGTTGACTGCAGCTTCTGCCCTGACAAGATCAGAATCTGACATTTTTCTGGAAAAGCTATCAGTGAGAGCTTTCCAGAAAATGATGTCAGCTTCTGGTCTTATCAGTGTAGGAAGAGAAAAGATACATAGTTTATAGGATTATCCTACACAACTTATTTTGACTTGTACTGTAAAATAAGTGCAACTGTAGGTTGATATCTTCAGCTGTAATCTAATTATGTAACACAGGTTAAATTGTTTAGAAAAATCTAGGTTACATTGTAAATTCTCTTTATTATCTTGCAATCATGTCAGGTCAGATGACCGTAATTATTGTATATCTTTTAAGATTCCTGTAACCCTTTACCTGTCCAAAAGCTATTTTGAAAGAGAATACTGTGTGAAAAAATTGTGATTTTCAAAATATTTTAACCCTTTTTTACTGATTTTTTTGTTGAAACAGAATTCATAAATGTGTGCTTTTTCAATAAAATTTTCTTTGAAACTACTAGGCCAAATGGTTTGAAACTGACTGATGACTGTAACCCCCTCTACCAATGATCCTTATTTTAATCTTCATCGGGTTGCAATTATGGCTGAAATTGTGGCTTATAGTTACTATAGAAACCCTGTAGGAAATCACATTTTCATCATCTTCACTGAAAGTACTGAGCCAATGTGAACCAGACTTGGCAGGCATTGTCTATGAGAGGTTCTCTACAAATGTTACTCATTTTATTCCTGATGGGTGAAAAAACATGGCTGCCAGAAGCATTCTTTGATTCTGATTGGTCAATTTTGAAAACTCTTCTCCTCTGAAACCACAGGGCCAAATGTTTTGAAACTTTGCATGGTTGATAACTGGGACACCCTCCACCAACATTCCTCATTTTAATGTTGATCGTATTGCAAACATGGCCACAATTGTGGTTTATAGTTACTATAGAAAAAACCTATAGGAAATCACATTTTCATCTTCTCTCTGGAACTATTGTGCTGACGTGAACCAAAACTTGGCAAGAATGGTCTATAGGGGGCCCTCTACAAACGATCCTCTTTTTGTTCCCATTGGCTGGAAAATATGGCCACAAGAGACATTCTATGATTCTGGTTGATGGATTCAAATGTTTTGAAACTTCACGTGATTGAAGACTGGGACACCTTCTACCAATGATCCTCATGTAATTTTGATGTAATGTTGCAAAATGGCCACAATTGCAGCTCATAGTTACCATGGAAAGCTTATGGGAAATCACATTTTTATATGTATTTCCAGGTGAGCGATTATAGGCTCTGTAGAGCCTCTAGTTTTTAGCTCAACTTTGGCGAAGCCAAATTTGAGCTTATGCCATGGCCAGTTGTCCGTCGTCTGTCTGTCCGCCTGTCCATCAACAATTCAATATGGCTCGGGCTAGAGGCCGTATTTATGAACCGATCTTTACGAAACTTCTTGGGAACCTTTGTTATGACTGTGGGACGAGAACGAGTGTTTTTGGGGTCCGATCAGAAATTCAAGTTGGCTGCTGGCAGCCATTTTGTACAAAATTAGGTACAATCAGATTTTTGGCACAGAACTTCCATATGAAAGCTCTGATTTGAATACTTTTTTTGTATGAATGTTTAGTACCATGGGATACATCACATATAATACGGATTTTTCTCTTGTGCGTAAATTATGCAAATTAGACTAACATTGATGTATTTAGTGTTAATTTCAGCACTGTAAGTGCAAATGCCAATACAGCTCGGGCTAGAGGCCGTATTTATGAACCGATCTTTACAAAACTTCTTGGGTACCTTTGGTATCACCGTAGGACGAGAATGACTGTTTTTGGGTCCGGTCTGAAATCCAAGATGGCCGGTGGCAGCCATTTTGTACAAAATTAGGTGCAATCAGATTTTTGCACAGAACTTCCATTTGAAAGCGCTGATTTGAATAATTTTTTGTGTGAATGTTTAGTACCATGGGATACATCACATATAGTACGGGTTTTTTTCTCGTGCAGAAATTATGAAAATTAGATGAACTTTGATTTTTTTCAGTGCTACTTACACACAATAAGTACACATGTCAATACGGCTCGGGCTAGGGTCTGTATTTATGAACCGATCTTCACGAAATGTCTTGGGTACCTTTGTTATCACCTTGGGACGAGAACGAGTGTTTCTGGGTGCGGTCCAAAATTCAAGATGGCTGCCAGTGGCCATTTTGTACCGAAATTAGGTCTAATCAGTTTTTTGTACACAACTTCTATACGGCTCAGGCTAGAGGCCGTATTTATGAACCGATCTTTACGAAACTTCTTGGGTACCTTTGTTATCACCATGGGATGAGAACGAGTGTTTTTGGGTGTGGTCCAAAATTCAAGATGGCCACCAGCAGCCATTTTGTACCAAAATTAGTGCAATCAATCTTTTGTACAGAACTTCTGTATGAAAGTTCTGATTTGAATAAATTTTTGTATGAATGTTTAATAACATGGAATACATCACATATAGTACGAGTTTTTTTCTCATGCAGAAATTATGCAAATTAGATGAACTTTGATTTATTCAGTGCTAAGTATACACTGTAAGTGTACATGTCAATACAGCTTGGGCTAAAGGCTGTATTTATCAATCGATCTTCACGAAACTTCTTGGGTACCTTTGTTATCACCTTTGGACGAGAACGAGTGTTTCTGTGTGCGGTTCAAAATTCAAGATGGCTGCCAGTGGCCATTTTGTACCGAAATTAGGTCCAATCAGTTTTTTTGTCACAACTTCTATACAGCTCGTATTTATGAACTGATCTTCACAAAACTTCTTGGGTACCTTTGTTTTCACCTTTGGGACAGGAACGAGTGTTTTGGGGTGCCTTTGTTATCACTGTGCTATGAGAACAAATATTTTGGGGTTCAGTCAGACCCACTCTGGGACTCAAAGATTTCTTTTCTAGTTTAGCATCTGACTGTCACCCACCTTTACAATACTTAAAATGTACCTTTGTTATCAGGTCATCACCTAGATGTTTGTCATTGCTGTGTCACATACTGTACATGTCCTTGTCTTAACAAGTTGAGCTACAGTGTCATTGACACTTTCATTTTTTTGCCTGTTGAAATTCAAGGTCATAGATCAAGGTCATTCTCATTACCAAATCAAGGAACACTACTGTTCATGACTGTTCCATAATTTTCGTGTTCATAACATGATGCGAATGAAATTGTGCATAGTGATTGAACACAGGATGTTTGTTGTTCGTTGAAATTGAAGATCACAGGGTGTATTCAAACTTACATGTGAGTTGCACCAGTAGATATTTCGTGTCCACTCCATAACTTTGAGATGCTTGAATAGTTTTCATTGAAACATGGGATACGATTGTTCCTTAAAAGGAGACGATGTGTCACGCACAAGAATTTTTTTTTCAATGAAGGTTAAGGTCACAGGTCATGGTATTTCTCTCATTTGAATCAAGAAACTCTACTTTTCGTGTCTGCTCCACAACTTTTGCTTATGTTTTGTGGTGCAAATGAAATTGTGCTTAGTGATTAAGCTAATTCAGCATAGCAGTTTATTGGCGAGTAGCCACACCGGGGGGGGGGGGGGGGGGGGGGGGGGGGGGGGGGGGGGGGGGGGGGGGGGGGGGGGTGGCGCATAGTCACTTCGGAGTGACAATATCTTGTTCTAGATATTTCACACCTGCAGCAGATGAGGTTCCTAATGAAATGCTTAAACTACACAAATCAGTTTAAGATTTTAACTAAGATGGAGTGACCTTGGCCTCTATCTTGTCTATTGATTATTATACCCCCGCTTCGAAGAAGTGGGGGCTATATAGGAATCGCCCTGTACATCCGTCCATCCGTCCGTCCGTCCGTACGTCTTTCCGGACATGAAATTCTTGTGTGCGCAACTCCTCCTACATTTATCAATCAATTTGGACAAAACTTTTCAGACATCATCACTACTAAGTGAACATGCGCATATTCCAAGATTTTTGATCTGCGACAATTTTAACCAGGTTTTCTCCCTTTGACTTAGATTTATGGTGTCTTTCCATCCGAACAAATTCTTGTGTGCGCAACTCCTCCTACATTAATGAACCGATTTTGATGAAACCTTTCAAACACCATCTCTACTAAGTGAACATGTGCATATTCCAAACTTTTTAATCTGCGACAATTTTAACCAGGTTATCTTTCTTGAACTTTGATTTAATATGGGTTTCTGCATGAAATTCTTGTGTGCGCAACTCCTCCTACATTTATCAATCAATTTGGACGAAAGTTTACAGACATCATCACTACTAAGTGAACATGCGCATATTCCAAGATTTTTGATCTGTGACAATTTTAACCAGGTTATCTCCCTTTGACTTAGATTTATTATGTCTTTCCGTTCGAACAAATTCTTGTGTGCGCAACTCCTCCTACATTAATGAACCGATTTTGATGAAACCTTTCAAACATCATCTCTACTAAGTGAACATGTGCATATTCCAAACTTTTTGATCTGCGACAATTTTAACCAGGTTATCTCTCTTGAACTTTGATTTAATATGGGTTTCGGCATGAAATTCTTGTGTGCGCAACTCCTCCTACATTTATCAATCAATTTGGACGAAAGTTTACAGACATCATCACTACTAAGTGAACATGCGCATATTCCAAAATTTTTGAGCTGTGGCAATTTTAACTAGGTTGTCTCCCTTTAACTTAGATTTATTATGGGTTTCTACATGAAATTCTTGTGCGTGCAACTCCTCCTACATTTATCAATCAATTTGGACAAAACGTTTCAGACATCATCACTACTAAGTGAACATGCGCATATTCCAAGATTTTTGATCTGCGACAATTTTAACCAGGTTTTCTCCCTTTGACTCAGATTTATTGTGTCTTTCCATCCGAACAAATTCTTGTGTGCGCAACTCCTCCTACATTAATGAACCGATTTTGATGAAACCTTTCAAACATCATCTCTACTAAGTGAACATGTGCATATTCCAAACTTTTTAATCTGCGACAATTTTAACCAGGTTATCTCTCTTGAACTTTGATTTAATATGGGTTTCTACATGAAATTCTTGTGTGCGCAACTCCTCCTACATTTATCAATCAATTTGGACGAAAGTTTACAGACATCATCACTACTAAGTGAACATGCGCATATTCCAAAATTTTTGAGCTGTGGCAATTTTAACTAGGTTATCTCCCTTTAACTTAGATTTATTATGGGTTTCTACATGAAATTCTTGTGTGCGCAACTCCTCCTACATTTATCAATCAATTTGGACAAAACTTTTCAGACATCATCACTACTAAGTGAACATGCGCATATTCCAAGATTTTTGATCTGTGACAATTTTAACCAGGTTATCTCCCTTTGACTTAGATTTATTATGTCTTTCCGTTCGAACAAATTCTTGTGTGCGCAACTCCTCCTACATTAATGAACCGATTTTGATGAAACCTTTCAAACATCATCTCTACTAAGTGAACATGTGCATATTCCAAACTTTTTGATCTGCGACAATTTTAACCAGGTTATCTCTCTTGAACTTTGATTTAATATGGGTTTCGGCATGAAATTCTTGTGTGCGCAACTCCTCCTACATTTATCAATCAATTTGGACGAAAGTTTACAGACATCATCACTACTAAGTGAACATGCGCATATTCCAAAATTTTTGAGCTGTGGCAATTTTAACTAGGTTATCTCCCTTTAACTTAGATTTATTATGGGTTTCTACATGAAATTCTTGTGCGTGCAACTCCTCCTACATTTATCAATCAATTTGGACAAAACTTTTCAGACATCATCACTACTAAGTGAACATGCGCATATTCCAAGATTTTTGATCTGCGACAATTTTAACCAGGTTTTCTCCCTTTGACTTAGATTTATTGTGTCTTTCCATCCGAACAAATTCTTGTGTGCGCAACTCCTCCTACATTAATGAACCGATTTTGATGAAACCTTTCAAACATCATCTCTACTAAGTGAACATGTGCATATTCCAAACTTTTTAATCTGCGACAATTTTAACCAGGTTATCTCTCTTGAACTTTGATTTAATATGGGTTTCTACATGAAATTCTTGTGTGCGCAACTCCTCCTACATTTATCAATCAATTTGGACGAAAGTTGACAGACATCATCACTACTAAGTGAACATGCGCATATTCCAAAATTTTTGAGCTGTGGCAATTTTAACTAGGTTATCTCCCTTTAACTTAGATTTATTATGGGTTTCTACATGAAATTCTTGTGCGTGCAACTCCTCCTACATTTATCAATCAATTTGGACAAAACTTTTCAGACATCATCACTACTAAGCGAACATGCGCATATTCCAAGATTTTTGATCTGCGACAATTTTAACCAGGTTATCTCCCTTTGACTTAGATTTATTATGTCTTTCCGTTCGAACAAATTCTTGTGTGCGCAACTCCTCCTACATTAATGAACCGATTTTGATGAAACCTTTCAAACATCATCTCTACTAAGTGAACATGTGCATATTCCAAACTTTTTGATCTGCGACAATTTTAACCAGGTTATCTCTCTTGAACTTTGATTTAATATGGGTTTTTGCATGAAATTCTTGTGTGCGCAACTCCTCCTACATTTATCAATCAATTTGGACAAAAGTTTACAGACATCATCACTACTAAGTAAACATGCGCATATTCCAAAATTTTTGAGCTGTGGCAATTTTAACTAGGTTATCTCCCTTTAACTTAGATTTATTATGGGTTTCTACATGAAATTCTTGTGCGTGCAACTCCTCCTACATTTATCAATCAATTTTGACGAAACCTTTCAAACATTATCACAACTAAGTGAACATACGCATATTCCCAAATTTTTGATCTGCGACAATTTTAACCAGGTTATCTCCCTTTAACTTGGATTTATTATGGGTTTTCAAATGGGATTCTTGTGTGTGCAACTCCTTCTACATTAATGAACCGATTTTGAATACATGTTGCACATTGTAAATGTGTTTTTCCAAATGTAAACCATATATGTGTGGGCTCTTTAAGTATTCAGTGCTGTTCTGTGGAAGGCCACATGCAAATACAAATTTCAACAACAAAAAATGATCTTTATGTATACATTTCCTTATGGCCTTCGCCTACATGATCAGAAGTGCATTCCTCTAAAAACCCAAAGCGGGGGTATTAATCACCTTCAGTGATAGTTCTAGTTTTTAATTTGATGTTGGTACACCATACACGAGAGGTTTATTTACTAAACTTTTGATCATTAAAACGCTGCCTTGTTCATTTCACGATGTATGTTTTGTAGGAGGATTTGCATTTTGTCCAGAGGTTGGGCATAAAAAAGCCACATGTTTGAAAGGTCATGGCTGATTTTGAACAACAGGCTAACAGAAATGGTAAGCACCACACACATGAACACAGGCAAATACAGAATGATAGTATCATAACTTATTTGGGAAAAAAAACCACTTGGGACCGTCTTTGAGTCAGTTTGTTTATTCAGAGCTGGGTCTATCCGATTGACCGATTTCTGTGTGAAAATGGACAAGTTTCTCGAAGTTCATCATGTGGATGCCTGTGTTACTTAGTGTGACAAGTTAGGCAACTGAGGCTTTGTGTAGGTACATCATAGACATTATTCAAACTACAATTTCTTTTCACTAAATTTCTAACGTTTAAGTATATATACAGTTGAAATATCTAGCGAGGTACACATAAATGCAGTTCAAAATCCTGACAACACAAGTGAAAATCAAAGCACTGTCTGGACTGTGTTTTCAAGTTTTCATTTGGGTCATTTTGGGGATCGAGAAGCTGTCGCTTGATGAAAATGTTTATTCAAGCCAGTCAGATCATCTAAAAACTAGGCTTTATCGGGAATTCCTCATTGACGTAATCAACTTTGTGTCACTTGATGCTAACACTTCAAAGTATGAAAATTCCTTCAGTAATTTAGTGACAATAATTTCCAATACAATATTAAATTTATTGGATTTAAAAATTAAAATGGAAACAATTAACATGAATTATCAACAATTTGTTCACAATAGCTTGACCCAGAGTGGAGTGTAGGTATGACAATGTCGATTTCATGAGATAATATCCGAGGGTAAAGCCAAAATTACTGCCTATTTTCGTGTTATAAACAGTGAATACAAAGGATAACAGGTACTGAGAAATGTTAAGTGCCACAGGCAGACTAATATTATCATTCAGTGGCATGATGTATACAGCAAAAAAAATAGTCGTCTATGAAAAATAATAGTCGACTTTAGCACCTTCCAATGGTTAGTTTATTAATCGAATAGCCCTGAAAAATTTCAAGACAAAAATTGTCGGGGCAGAATATAAAGCCCTGATAATCCGGATATCGGGGCCTGTGTCGATCGGCCCTGACAAAATGCAAAGCCTGGTGGAGTCCTTTTGGAACGTATACAGTATTGTGATGAATTGATGGCTAACATGTTCCACTTTTCTGTTGAACATAAGCTCCAATCCACAAACCTCAGACCATCAATGTTACCATCAGTTCCTCACCATAACTGAATAGTGGTTGTGACTATGAACATTCATTGACTTTTAACTACAGGGTAAGAACAAAAGGGATATGTGTTGTGATTCCACACTTTGGTTAATAATTGGCATAGTTCTTATACAACCCTTTGCTTCATTAATTAAAATTTTGATGGTGATGATTTTTAGCTCAACTTTGGCAAAGCCAAATTTGAGCTTATGCCATGGCCCGTCGTCCGTCTGTCCGTCAACAATTGGATACGGCTCGGGCTAGAGGCCGTATTTATGAACCGATCTTTACGAAACTTCTTGGGTACCTTTGTTATGACCGTGGGACAAGAACGAGTGTTTTTGGGTTTGGTCCGAAATTCAAGATGGCTGCCAGCCGCCATTTTGTACCGACGATGCAGAAATCTGTTTTTTGTACAGAACTTCCATATGAAAGCTATGATTTGAATAATTTTTTGTATGAATGTTTAGTACCATGGGATACATCACATATAATACGGGGTTTTTTCTCGTGTGTAAATTATGCAAATTAGACTAACTTTGATGTTTTTTGGTGTTACTTTCAGCACTGTAAGTGCAAATGCCAATACGGCTCGGGCTAGAGGCCGTATTTATGAACCGATCTTTACGAAATTCCTTGGGTACCTTTGTTATCACCGTGGGACGAGAACAAGTGTTTTTGGGTCCGGTCCGAAATTCAAGATGGCCGATGGCAGCCATTTTGTACAAAAATTTGGTGCAATCAGATTTTTGCACAGAACTTCCATATGAAAGTGCTGATTTGAATAATTTTTTGTGTGAATGTTTAGTACCATGGGATACATCACATATAATACGGGTTTTTTTCTCGTGCAGAAATTATGCAAATTAGATGAACTTTGATTTTTTTCAGTGCAACTTACACACAGTAAGTACACATGTCAATACGGCTCGGGCTAGAGTCTGTATTTATGAACCGATCTTCACGAAACGTCTTGGGTACCTTTGTTATCACCTTGGGACGAGAACGAGTGTTTCTGGGTGTGGTCCAAAATTCAAGATGGCTGCCAGTGGCCATTTTGTACCGAAATTAGGTCTAATCAGTTTTTTGTACACAACTTCTATATATGGCTCAGGCTAGAGGCCGTATTTATGAACGGATCTTTACGAAACTTCTTGGGTACCTTTGTTATCACCGTGGGATGAGAACGAGTGTTTTTGGGTGTGGTCCAAAATTCAAGATGGCCACCAGCAGCCATTTTGTACCAAAATTAGTGCAATCAGTCTTTTGTGCAGAACTTCTGTATGAAAGTTCTGATTTGAATATATTTTTGTATGAATGTTTAGTAACATGGAATACATCACATATAGTACGTGTTTTTTTCTCGTGCAGAAATTAGATGAACTTTGATTTATTCAGTGCTACTTATACACTGTAAGTGCACATGTCAATACGGCTCGATCTAGAGGCTGTATTTATGAACTGATCTTCACAAAACTTCTTGGGTACCTTTGTTATCTCCTTGTGACGAGAATGAGTGTTTCTGGGTGCAGTCCAGAATTCAAGATTGCTGCCAGTGGCTATTTTGTACCGAAATTAGGTCCAATCAGTTTTTTGTCACAACTTCTACACAGCTCATATTTGTGAACTGATCTTCAAGAAACTTCTTGGGTACCTTTCTTTTCACCTTGGGACAGGAATGAGTGTATTTTTTATTTTGTTATCACTGTGCTATGAGAACAAATATTTTGGGGTTCAGTCAGACCCACTCTGGGACTCAAAGATTTCTTTTCTAGTTTTGCATCTGACTGTCACCCACCTTTACAATACTTTACCTATACATTTGTTACAGGCAACAGTCAGTATTTATGTACAGACCGTTACAATACTTTATATGTACCTTTGTTATCAGGTCATTACCTAGATGTTTGTCATTGCTGTGTCACATACTATACATGTACATGTCTTTGTCTTGACAAGTTGAGCTACAGTGTCATTGACACTTTCATTAGCTCAACTTGACAATGTCAAGTATGAGCTATTGGGATGGGTTGCAATCCGTCGTCCATCTGTACATCCATCTGTCTGTTCACAATTCCTTTAGCACACCCTACAGGTAATAGATATACCACACTTTTTGTGATGTATGGCGAGATAATTGTACAGTTTGCAGGTGTCCTGTGGTATTGGACCAGGCCTTAGGCCGAGTCCAATAGCACAGGACTCCTGCAAACTACAATTATCTCGCCATACATCACAAAAAGTGTGGTATATCTATTTTAATCCACAGCCCTTTCCTATTAAGGAATGTCAACAACAAAAAATTGGCTTAATTTATTTTAAGTGAAAATATGGTTAAAATGCGTTTTACAATTACCTATCGCCCCCCAAAATTAAATGGATATATCTCATTGTTACTTATCTGAAACGTCCACTGAATATACAATAGATATGTTAAGTGTAAGTGTGACAGTATGATTGATATAAACTGAACACGCATCACATCGTCATCCGTGCGAGTGATTGTGTGAGCAATGTGATATCCCAATTGCAAATTTAATAATATTCATGAGTTAACGACTGTGTACACACAAATTTTAAAGTATCTATTTCTAAACCCATATTTTTAACAAATATTCGATATCTGAAGAGTGGAATCATGTGGAATGGTGATGACGGGGAAGATTTTTTATTGAGTCAGGCAGTAGAA
The DNA here is from genome assembly GCA_031216915.1 of Pictodentalium vernedei. Lineage (NCBI taxonomy): Eukaryota > Metazoa > Mollusca > Scaphopoda > Dentaliida > Dentaliidae > Pictodentalium > Pictodentalium vernedei. The sequence goes on along the minus strand of CM062296.1, from coordinate 506,961,298 downwards.
GATGCTGAAAACAAAACAATTTGGCATACCGATGAAATAGACGATTTAACACTTTCGCAAATACAAGTTCAACAATTGCCAAACGACAAAACGATCGACAAAAGAGAGAGAGACACACACAGAGACAGAGGGAATGAGAGAGAGAGATACCATGCCAAAATAATATTTAAGGGCTGTGAGTGGAACGGGTGGGAGGGGGTGGGCTTACAATGCTCTTGGGTAGTGGAAGAAATGGGGTACACATGCTGTTTACTCCTAAAGTATGATCAAAGATACCTCGTATGTTTTATCTAAAAAGTGCAAACAATTCAAAAAATAATTAACCCTTTACCCAATGCGGTTAGAAGATGTTTAAACTAATTCTCAAATTTCGTCTTAAAAACATAACTTATTGCCCCTCATTGGAACGAGCTCAATAAGGTCGTTCGAATGATGGACCATAATCTATATTTCTAAGACAACAATTCAGAAAATAATAACAGTTTAATGAAGATGTAATGGATATAGTGCTGTGTGGTGTTTGGAGTTAAGTTGGGTAAAGAGTTAACATGTTTCTTCACCGGGATGAAACAATCTTCACCTGTTTGGTGAATTGGTCAGAAAAGTAGCAAACAATGCGTTTTCTTTCTCAGAGTAGAATGTTTTAGTTCCAAAAATAGCTTTGGGCACCATGTCAGACGCGGAGGTTCGTAGGCCACCAATAACAAATATCAGTGTGCTAGTTCCCTTTTATGGCCGTTCCTCCGATTGCCCAATGCTTCTTACACACCTGTTGTAAACAATCACTCCCCACCCCCCACCCCCCCCACCCCCCACCACATGCACACTCCCATAACCGAGCGAATCAAATATTTTCTGAATGTGTGAAAATTAACTATAAAGCGATATAAACAGGACTGGAAGAGTTTCCTCTCTTCAATGTTTGCAACACTCGCAACAATGTCTTTCTGTGTTAATCAATCTCACTTAACTCAACAAACAATGGTCTTTTGTCCAGATATTTGTACCGTCCAAATATCTGAAACGATACAAATATCTGGGCTTATCACCTTTTACAGTACATTATGCCGATATATTTGTACGATAAAACATCAACAGAACAAAGGAAAAGTGACATAGCTGTGGATTAAACTGCAGCTCTCATCCAAAACTTTCATACATGGCTTTGGGGCAGTGTCTCCATGGGAGTTATCAAATTTTTCCGTATTTTGTTCAAAAACAAGGCCGCCAGTGGCCATTTTAGATTTGGCATATAAATTGTCAACAATTCCATTAGCAAACCCTACAGCCGCCTCTTTCTCCCAATCTTTTTCAAATTTTAGTTTTAGTGTGATTTCTAAATGGGAGCTATTGAATATTTCTGGATTCTGTTGAAAAACATGGCTGCCAGCAGCCATCTTGAATTTGGATATAAATTGTCAAATAATTCCATTAACACACCCTTCAGGCAGCATCTTTCACCTGATCTTCAAATTTCATATATAGTTTGGTGTGATGTCCAGATGGGTGCATCAGATTTTTCTGAATTTTGTTGAAAAACATGGCTGCCATCAGCTATCTTGTATTTGGCATATAAATTGTCAGCAATCCAATTCGCACACCCTGCAGGCCACATCCCACAACCCATCATTTTTGAATTTCATATGTAGCTTTGTTGTGATGCTTAGATGGCAGTTATCAAATTTCTCTGAATTTTGTTCAAAAACGTGGCCACCATTGGCCAGCTTGGATTTGACAAATAAATTGTTAACAGTTCCATTAGTATATCGAACAGGCCATATTCCTCACCTGTTTTTTTTTTCAGATTCCATATGTAACTTTGGTGTTATGTATTTTCTGTAGAAACTTGAGTGAATGGCTTGGCACGACTGGATCCTTCTATTTAGTTGATTCCGTTCTTGGACAAGTTGAGCTGCAGTGTCATTGACACTTTCATTATTACTTGGTAAACACATGTGTGGACATCACTATCCACACATGGATTACGACCAATCCACAATGGCTGTACTGTACCACTGATTTTCAAGTGCCACATGTAGAGACGCATCCTGGAAAATGTGAAGTGAAGTATTAATCACTTTCAGTGATAGTTTTAGTTTTGGGGTTTTTGTGGTGGAGGTGGGTAGTGGGTGGGATTAGAAGTGGGAGGGAGGTTCCTACATTGGAGTTCGTTAAACATAATGGTAAAATACTATGTTCTCATGGCCTGCTGTAAGCCTCAGAAAGACATTTGAGTGATGTATTTTGAAATTGTTTAATGCTGGAAAGTATTATTCAGTGAATTATGGCCAATCATGATGTACTAATGGATGGAATAAAAAGCATTCTTACTTCCTCACTTCTAAACATCATCTTTAAAAAGTGGTTGACTTCTTGTCCGGCAGAGTGATAGTATCCTTAATTACCTGACTGTAATTTTGGTTGTCATGGTATGTCCAGCTAGATAGTTTGTGAGTCTGTTAGATTGGATGGCTTATTATTAAAAGTCAATTACTTATAATTTAATTTCTCATAATATATTGGTTGAAACAAGGCCAAAGAGGTAAAAAAAAACATGCAGAATGCCATGTTGTTAGAGTAATTCCTTCTTAGATCACAACATTTTTCATTCAATTGAAATGAATTTCCTCTACAGTTGAAACTAGAAATCCTGTCGCAGTTAGCACAGAAAATGCTTGTTAGTTAATGTACGCCTTACAGCAGAAGAGTGAAGTGGTCTGAAATACACAAGAGCATTTGTGGTGTGCAGTGCAAAATATATTGGGGTTTTAGTGAGGCCGGTAGTGAAATAAAAAAACGGAACCGATCAAACATGAAGAAAATATTGAGGCTACCGTATGTGGAGGGTGGATTACTACTAAATTACTGTAAGATAGATTTTTCACTTAGATATTATTTACAACTTCTGAGGACAAAACACAAGAAGCACTTACAAACTTTCATTACTTGGTCCACTAGGTTGCAAGCCTGTTGTTTTCAAAATTTTGCATAACCCATTTATCGTTCGACTGGTCTGAGCTTTGGTAACTTTTCGTTCATTTCTCGATTCAGGTAATCTATTAGGTAACCTAAATATATATGTATTGCAACTTTGCCGATATATGAACAATTGTTCTTGCTCCTATGGGCTGTTTCCTGTTGAATGAAGATGAATCTGTAGGAACAATAATGAGGCTGTGTTACAACAATCGGATACAGATTAGTCGCAATTATAGCCTACATCTTGGCTAGCATGCTACAGAGGAGTATGGCATCCATAATCACTATTTGTGGCAAAGACATGAATTATTGCCATTTCCTGATTTTGTACCTATGCTACATCTTAAGATGATCAACAGTTTAAAATGATGATCTGCCTGAAGTAATTCTGCTCTGTTGGCTAATAATTGACCAACAGAACAGCTATACTTCAGGCAGATGCAAACTCCTGTTAGGGTTGCAGACCAGACTGGACTGCCAGTGGTGGTCCAGTCCAGGGGAGAGGTGGTCCATTCCAGTCTGGCTCAACCCTAGGTGGTCCGATATTCTTGCCTGGACCAGTTCCAGACCGGTCCAATCATTATAAAATACCTTAAATGAAGTAACGTGTTAAAATCTTACTTTTGGTAATACCAAATTAAGATTTTAACACATTTGCTTTAAGATATTTTATAATGATTGAATTGGTATTCACGTTTGTGTTAAAGAAAGCATCAAGTTACAGCCACCTGACAGGCAAACTTGGTAACTCTGGGCATGTTATATAATACATTGTATGCACATTGTGGAAATGTGTAGTGTATTTTGAAATATTTTCTCATATCCATCATTATAGAGAAATTAGAGAGCGAATAAATGTGCTTAGAACTTGTGACTATGACTCACTGTGGAGTCTGTAGTTCACGTTTCCCGCTATCCTGCACATTCTATATGTCATATAGCATGTGGAGGGTAGCGGAAACGTGAACTACAGACTAAATGTTATCAGTGCTGAAAGACTTGGAGCATTTGCACTATCTATTTTTAAGTTCTTAACCCAATCATATACTATATATCATATAGAATATGACTGGGTACTGATTCGCATACCTGCATGTCGGAAATTGACCAATCTATCTGGGATATGTCAGGTGCCAGTGCTAAGAACAAAACGTTTTTATGCTGAAAGACTTGGAGAATTTGCACTATCTATCTTTAAGTTCTTAACCCAATCATATACTTGTAGATAGTGCAAATGCTCCAAGTATATATATACCAGTATATGATTGGGTTAAGAACTTAAAGATAGATAACTAGTGCAAATGCTACAAGTTTTTCAGCACAAAAACGTTTTGTTCTTAGCATTGGTACCTGACATATTCCAGATAGATTGGTCAATTTCTGACATGCAGGTATGCGTACCAGTTTTCAGTATTGAATATAGTGACTTGGAGTTGGATATTGCCAACTATAGGCTATATCGCGATTTGCAACCTATCTTCAGTGCATTGAAATGTTTATGAGCCTCTGAGGGTTAGATGACAACTTGACATGGTAATTCCTGATTTGCTATCTTGTCTGACATCAGTCATTGTCACTAGCAATATGCATATCATTACCCATTAGAATTACGAAACCACTTACACAACTACCATGTTCTCAACATTTTGGCCTATATCTGACACATTGGGTATTACCCAATTTACCCAGTGTGGCAGATATAGGCCCAAATGTCGAGAACATGGTAATTATATAGGTAGTTTCGTAATTTCAGACATTGTCATTTCAGAGATCAAATGTCAGAGGATATTTCTGTAAAATGCTTTTTCATTTCATCAAGGATCGTTTTTGTCCTGGATGCAAGCTGTCAAGTTAGAGAAGATGGCTTTATGAAACACATTTTAGAAAGTGTCCCGCTAAGCATCTAACCACTAAAGCTGTAACGTCTGACTTTATAAAACGGCTTAATCAAAAAGGTATATTGTAGACCACATCTTTGCTTGCCCATTTACACCAACCAGAATAAAACTATAGCTATTGTCTCATATTTGTGTAATCTGCAATGCCAAATTATTGTAAACTGGTCACTTGTCAGTGTGCAATTATAAACAGAAAAACAATTCCAAAACACTTGCAATTATTAACTTGTTGCATCATATTGATTGTCACACGGGAGTCACATAAACAGTAAACACAATACACGTATTCCTTGTCAGTCAGGCATTTAATAGGTTTTCAAATTCTTATTCTTGTTCGAGACGCTTGCAATTCCCGCAGTTGCACCAACTACGCATCCGTAGGTATTAGGGAAGGTGGTGCTTCCCAACATTGTCATGCAAAAATAATAACTAAGCTACTGTATCAGGTAATAGACGATTTCATATTGAAGTAATAATGTCTCCTGTAACACTGAACAAGCACTCACTTGGCACACTTGTAGCAACTACGCACATCAACTTTTTCACCAATTCAGACATGTATGGAAGCGTATCTTTATATAACTTCCACCAATCAAGTGGGTTAGTATTTATCCCAGGGCATTGTACCTACTTATTTCTGTCATTGCGATGTCTGAATTGCTCGAATTACGTGACACGTCTGCTCCAAGCATGGTGCTAAGAAGACGGCCAAGTCCTTTCTCTTCGCATGGTGTTGGTGCAGGCGGATCTCCAACACCTGGCACCACAAAATCACTTCCACAAGTATCTGATGCCTGTGCTTTTACACACCCGATTAGCCCCGTAAGTTCCAATTTTACCTTTGCCTCAATAGTCGATCCCGCCTCCAACTTGTGACCGAAAGCATGGAAACGAGGGTCCACATATGATCTCATGTCCACTTGATTTTCTTCATCTTTCATATCAAAGTATTTGTTCATCTTCAGTTTTGCTTGCTCCTTAAATTTGTTGATTGCGGGTGGGTCGGGGGTGCAGTGGCGTTGCGGCAACCGGTTCTCGTCAGATCACCGAAGTTAAGCAACGTCGAGCCCGGTTAGTCCTCAGATGTGTAACCGTCTGAGCGATCGATTTGGACTCCCATGTTGTGTCCTTGGGCAAGGCATTTAACCCTGATTGTCCACATGGGGGCAAGATGACACCTTGTACTAAGGCGTACTGCACGTCGATGGTTTTCAACCAATCTAACCCTGCCTGTGCAGCAGTTCGGAGTTATGATGTTGGGGAGCTGGCAGCTGCTCGTCGTTGCTCGGTGGTTCTTTCCGGGTACTCCGGCTTCCTCCACCCGTAAAACTGTCACAGTCATGATTAGCCATTGTGCATAAGTATGTGACCTTAAACACCAATAAATAAATAAATTCCGGGTTGGGTCATTTAGTTTTGTTTCCAAGTGTTGCCCTAACATTGCTATAGCTGGTCCAACTGCCAATATTGTCACATACAAAGAGGAATTCATCCAAACTGTCACATCATAAAATGGTCGAAGTAGTGAAGTTATCTCAGAGATGAGATTCCACTCAACTTCTGTGTGGAAGTAAGTGGGTTTTGGAGCATACCCGTGTGGTATGGTATCATCTACAATAGTGGTTATAATGTCTCTAAGTTCCAAAAGTCTTGACAACATTAAATACGTTGAGTTCCATCAGGTACATACATCTTGAATGAGTCTCAGTGTCTTAAGTTTCTTTTCTGCTTGTACAGCCTTCATTTTATCAAGCAGGACCTTGCTCATGCGGAAATGCATTACCGGTTTCTTATACTGGTGTATGGCTTCAGTTACTCATTGCACATTAAGTTCATCTTGTACAGCTAAGTTCAAAACATGGCCGAGGCATGGAAATCATTAAAGTTAACGGATTTCAATTCTTTTCAGTACATAATTGATTACCACAATTATCCAATGAAAATTGTTGAAGTTATTGCCTTGCCCAGCCCCCGCCAATTAGGCATTTTTAGCTCACCGAAAGGGAGCTTAACTTATCACTTGCCATCCGTCGTCGTCCGGCGGCGGCATCCGTCGTGAACTTTACATTATCGACTTCTCCTCCCAAACTACTGAACCAAATTGAACTGGTGTGCATGTTCCTTATCATATGTCAATTCAAGCTTGTACAAATAAACTTTCTGCATCCACAGGGGGCACTACAAGGGGCATTACTCTGATAGCACCCATAAATTTTTTTTTAAAATTAAAAAAATCTTCTTCTCCAGAACCATCATTTAGAATCTTTTGATATTTGGTATACAACATCTCTATTGGGGTCAGATTCAATTTTGTTCAAATCGAGACTCTGGGTTAGTAATTGGGCTCCCTGTTGGAGCCCGAATTTTAACTTGGTGAAATATGAGGAAATTTCTTTAAAAATCTTCTTCTTCAGATCCAGCAGTCAGAATGCTTTCATATTTGGTATACAACATCTATAGGGGGGTCAGATTCAAGTTTGTACAAATCGGGTCCCTGAGTGAGTATCTGGGCTCTCTATTGGAGCCCAAACTTTAACTTCGTGCAATTTGAGGAAATTTCTTTAAAAATCTTCTTCTTCAGATCCAGCAGTCAGAATGCTTTCATATTTGGTATACAACATCTGTAGGGGGGTCAGATTCAAGTTTGTACAAATTGGGTCCCTGAGTTACTATTTGGGCTCTCTCTGGAAGCCCAAAGTTTAACTTCATACAATTCGAGGAAATTTCTTTAAAAATCTTCTTCAGCTCTATCAGTCAGAATCCTTTCATGTTTGGTATACAACATCTATAGTGGGCGGGGGGGGGGGGGGGGGGGGGGGGGGGGGGGGGGGTTTGTTCAAATCGAGTCCCGGGGTTTATATTTGGGCTCCCTATGAGAGCCTGAATTTTAACTTAGTGAAATATGAGGAAATTTCTTTAAAAATCTTCTTCAGATCCACCAGTCAGAATGCATTCATATTTGATATACAACATCTTGAGGTGGGTCAGTTTCAGGTTTGTTCAAATTGCTTACCTGGGTAAATTTTTGGGCTCCTTATGGGAGCCCGAATATCAACTCTTCGTCCGTCGTTCTGCATGAAGGTGGTGTTTGAGTCTCTTTCTCCTAAACCATTGGCCACATTTTAATTAAATTTCATGTAAATAGTGGTTATATTGGGGCATTTTGATTTTTATGCAAATTAGGTTTCGGCTCATATTGAGCAGAGGAGTGTGGAAAAAATGGCCTTATTTTTTGAAAATCTTATAATGAACCACCAGTAGCAAAGACTTGATATGTGGTATACCGAGTCCTTTTGAGGTTTAGAATCAAGTTTGTTCAAGAGAAGTTTGTGGGGCATTATTTGCCTTCGTTATGGGTCCAGGAGGGGCAAAAATTTTGGCCACGCCTAAAATTTCCATTTTCAGAATCGTAAGGTTGATTTGAACCAAATTTGATATGAGATGATAATGGGTCATAAGTAGTTGATTGATGCAAAAACAAATTTTCTCATTGCTCCTGTGGGACCCTAGGGAGCTAAAAATAGTAAAAACCTTAAAACTGCCATATCTCCAAAACTACACAGCACAGAGAATTCTTATTTTGTATGAAGCTTACTTTTATCCAGTAGAATAGAATGGTTAAAAAAAATCCCTATCCGTTTGATCAAGGTACATTTTTCAGGACTTTGAAAAAGTGCTGAGTCAGCACTTTTTAATACTGTAGGCAGTGGGAAAAACATTAAAAAAAATCTTGTTCTCCAGATTCAGCAGGCAGAATCTTTTGATATTTGATATGCAACATTGTGGGATGGATCTGATTCAAGTTTGTTCAAATCGGCCCCCTGGGTTCATATTTGGGCTCAGTATAGGAGCCCGATTTCGAACTTAGTGCATTTCAGGCAAATTTCTTAAAAAATCTTCTCAAGATCCAGCAGGTAGAATCTTTTGATATTGGGTATGCACCATGCTTGGGGGGGAGGGGGGGGGATTCAAGTTTGTTCAAGCCAAGTCCCTGGGTTCATATTTGGGCTCACTGTGGTAGCCTGAATGCTAACTTAGTTCAAAATGAGGAATTTTCTTTAAAAATCTTCTTCATCAGATCCAGCAGTCGGAATGTTTTGATATTTGGTGCACAGCATCCTTAGGGGGGTAAGATTCAAGTTTGTTAAAGCCAAGTCGCTGGGTTCATATATGGGCTCCCTGTGGGTGCTCGAATTATAACTTAGTTCAATATGAGGAATATTCTTTAAAAATCTTTTTTTTTTTAGATCCACTGGTCAGAATCTTTGGATATTTGGTATAAACTTTTCTCAGGAGGAGCAGATGCAACTTGTTAAAATCAAATCTCTGGGTTGATATGTAGGCTCCCATGTCAGGTGAGCGCCCCCATGCCCCCTGGGGCCTCTTGTTATTTTGTGCAATTCAAGTCTAATTCTTTAAAAATCTTCTTCTCCAGTCTTTTGATATTTGGAATACGGCATTCTAGTATGGGCTTGATTCAAGTTAGTACAAATTGAGTCCCTTTGTTCACATTAAGGCTCATTATGGGAATTTGAATTTCAACTTGGTGCAATTTACAATTGTTCAAACGACTTCTCCACTGAAACCACTGGTCCGATTTTCACGAAACTTCATGTGGATGTTCATTACTATATGGCAATTCATGTTTGTTTAAATGAAATGGCCACATCCCTTGGGGCTCTGTATGGGGCATAACTCTGATAGCACCGTATGAATTATAGAAAAATTATTAAAAAATCTTCTTCTCCAGAACCAGTGGGCAGAATCTTTTGATACTTGGTATGGGTCTCATTCAAGTTTGTTCAAATGGAGTCCCTTGATCAATTTTGGGGCTCACTATGGGGACCTGAATTTTTACTTAGTGCAATTTAAAAAAAAAAATTAAAAAATCTTCTTCTCCAGAACCAATGAGCAGGATCTTTTGATATTTGGTATACAGCATCTTGGTATGGGTCTGATTCAAGTTTGTTCAAATTGAGTCCCTCGATCAATATTGGGCCTCACTATGGGGGCGTGAATGTTTACTTTGTGCAATTCAAGGAAAATTCTTAAAAAATCTTCTTCAGAACCATCATGCAGAATCTTTTGATATTTGATCAGTAGCATTGTCCCATTCAGTCCTGTCGATGTTTTAGCTCCACAGAACCATCATGCAGAATCTTTTGATATTTGATCAGCAGCATTGTCCCATTCAGTCCTGTTGATGTTTTAGCTCCACAGAGAGTATAGATTTACTCTGTAGAACCTTAAGAATAGCTTTTGATAAAATTTGTGTCTTAACTGTATGGAACATTCGGTGAGCGCCTAAGGCTCCCTGGGGCCTCTTGTTCTTTTTTCTTTCCATTCCTCCAATATGCATTTTGAACTATTTACAGTCACTACATGTGGAACTTTTTTTAAACTCATGTAACCCCACCCCCCATCCCCCGGGACCAAGTAGGCACTTTGTTTTTCTTTTGTCAATAATGCATTTTTACAGTTTTGCTTAAAGTTTGTGGTTAAAAACCCAGACAAACACCCCCCTCTCCCCCTTACATTCTGAGGGAATTAGACTGACCACATGCTGGAAAAAATTGACTCCCCTAACTTCCCCCCCCCCCTCCCCCAGTACACACCTCTTCCTTACCCAGGGCCATTTAAGCAATATTTTTTCTTTGGTTCAAAATGCATTTTTAGCCTGACTGTTTACAGTCAGGGCTGTAGTCATGCCTTTCGTCCGTCGGTCCATCCATCTGTCTGTAAACAATTGGTTTCTGACCGATAACTCCAGTTTGGATTATTTGATTTCAACCAAAGTTGATATGTCTATTTTCCAGCTAGTAATACAGGCCAGGTTTGAATATAGGTTCCACACACACACACACACACACACACACACACACACACACACACACACACACACACACACACAGAGTCTTGTTTTCCCTACATACCGAGGTACCCCATTGTTTGTCCTTTGTGTGGACTAACGGTTTCTACCTCTTTTTGCCGGTACAGTTCTGGGAAAACAACCGAGGTAAAGGGTTTCTTTTGTCTTTTGTACCTCAGTAAGGCAAAACACGCAAACTCTTTTGTCTAGTTACCTCGTCAAGTTGGTAAGACAAACCCACACACACACACACATATCTTTGTCTACCCCACATAACGAGGTACCCCATTGTTTGTCCTTTGTGTGGACTAACGGTTTCTACCTCGTTTTGCCGGTACAGTTCTGGAAAAACAGACGAGGTAAAGGGTTTCTTTTGTCTTTTGTACCTCGGTAAGGCAAAACATGCAAACTCTTTTGTCTAGTTACCTCGTCAAGTTGGTAAGACAAACACACACACACACACACACACACACACACACACACACACACACACACACACACACACACACACATTTTGAAGGATTGGGAGTTATTATATGCAAAAAAGAAAATTGACTCCTATAGCCCATCTGCATCTTTAATCCTTTACCTAACACAAGTTGGAGCCAACAGTACAAATTATTTTTCTGAAACATCAGATTTTTTCATTTTTTACTTCTAACCATGGCTTATTAGTCCTTATTGGAATAAGCTCATTAAGCTTGTTCAATTAATAGGTCATGAGGTATGTTTTGGAGTAGAGAAATGAAATAATGTGGTTCAACCAGGTATATCGTACTCAGAGAAAGTCAAATCACCGAGCCGCAACTCGGGCCGCTCATTTGATTCTAAATTCTCCCAGTTTCGGCATAAAAGCGGAGTTAATTTTGACAAAAGGAATTGGCGCCTCCCCGATGTTTGTAAAAACATCCTTATGATTGGAAGTTCAAATTTAGGACGCATTGATCGAAATCCCCATCCGGACATCCAGGTGGAGTGTTACCCCGGCGCCAAATTCAATCATCTGCGCTCTATGTTTAAAGGGCACAGGGGCCAGTCCAGTCCCCAAAAGATATTATTAAATATTGGCGTGAATTCTCGAAACGATAATTCTGATCTCGTAGTTAAGCAGTTGCGGAATATGCTTAGCGATATCAGGGTCAAGTTTAGATCAGCAAAAATTTATTTCGCTGAGCTAAACTTTTCGCAAAAACTCCCTCAGGCTGAGAGGAGAACCCTGAGCATCATCAACGAAACCATTCGGAAAGTGAAGGACGTTAACGTGATACCAAAAATTGATGACGCGAAGTTTGATGTTGCTCAGGATTTAATCCATTGGACCACGAGAACCGCCAATATTATGTACGATCACTGGTTGAACCACCTAAATTTAAACTAAGTAAAGGCAAAGGTAACAGCCGCCTAACAGATGTGGGATTAGGAACTAATGTGGTTAACCTGTCTGGCACCAATGACCTAACAACCCAAGAGAAATCTCTTTTAGATCGCGGTTTAACTTTTGTACCAGCACCAAAGCCTAAAACTGATAACCAAACAAATTTACCATCATACAACTGTAATTTTCTTAGGCAAATGAAATTAGCCGACCGCTTTAGAAACTCCAGCGGTCGGAAACTTCCTTTTACAGAATCATCTGGTTGGTCACCTCCAGATAGTGAAGTAGATCCCGAAATTATTGAGGCTAGCAAACGAATCATCCAAAAGGTGTTCAGCATGAACATACTCTCCGATAAAGACAATTTAACAGCTGGTGAACGGAGAGCCCTCACGAAACTCCGAAAAAATAAGAAATTAGTAATTAAACCAGCCGACAAAGGTGGGTCGGTAGTTGTTCTATCTCGGGATAATTATATAAAGGAAGCCATGAGACAACTCAGCAATACTAAACATTATAAGAAAATAGATTCACTTATTTGGCCTAGTAATATCGAAAAATTCAATAAGATCTTAAAATTTCTCCTCGACGAAGGTCACATTACCAAAAAACAATTGAAATATTTAACAGCTAAGCTCAGTGCTCAAACAAGACAATTTTATATCCTACCAAAGATCCACAAGGACCGTTCTTCATGGACGGATGACTTAACTCCACCCGGGAGGCCAATTGTATCAGATTGTAATTCGGAATCTTATGCGATCTCGGAATTAATTGATTATCATCTGAAACCTATAGCAAATAGACATCCGAGCTATCTAAAAAATACACAGGATTTCCTGTCAAAAATTTCGAAATTGAAAATATCGAAAAATGCAATTCTGGCTACTTTGGATATCGACAGTATGTATACGAATATTGATATTGATAAAGGTGTTAAATCAGTTAAAAATGCATTTGAAAAATATCCGGATGCGAAACGCCCGGATGAACAAATTTTGGATCTTTTAGAGCTGAGCTTAAAAGGTAATGACTTTCAATTCAATGGAGAATATTTTCTACAAATAATGGGTTGTCCTATGGGCAAAAGATTCAGTCCTAATTTTGCAAGCATTTATGTAGCGGAATGGGAGGAAAATGCCTTAAGCAAATGTGCAAAGCATCCTCTCCTATATCTCAGATATTTAGATGACATTTTTATTATTTGGGAACATTCAAAAGAAGATTTTGATGAATTTTTAGAAATTTTGAACAATCACGATCCAAATATTAAATTGAAAGCTACTATCAGTGAAAATTCTGTTGATTTTCTCGATGTGACCGTGTATAAAGGCAAGCAATTTCAGGCGTCCGGTCATTTAGATTATAAAGTATATTTTAAACCAACTGATTCACATCAATTGTTGCACACTAAATCATTTCATCCTCAACATACATTTAAAGGTATCATCAAATCACAGCTCATTCGTTTCCACCGCAATTCAAGTGATAAGGTAAATTTCAATGAGGCTTGTTCTACTCTATTTGGCGCCCTCAGATCGAGAGGGTACTCGCTGCGCCTTTTGCGTAGCCTGAAATCCCAAACCCTGAAAAAGCTCGAAAGTCCAGCTGAAACTACCGATTTCGAACCACTGAAGATTGAACACAACAGACCATTACAAAATAGTAGTGGCACGGTATTTAATTGCAAAAAGCCTCGTTGTAGACTGCATACTTTTATGCCTGATCAGAAAGAGGAATTTTCCTCCGAACAAACGAAAAATCATTATCAGATCCGTAACCCCCTCCATTGTGATTCACCAAACATTATTTACCTTATCACTTGTAAGCGATGTCGGAAACAGTATGTTGGTCAAAGTCAAAATCCTTTTCGAGAACGTGCTACTAGACACAAACAGGATATAAAACATAATGCTGATGCCCCAGTAGCACAACATTTTAACCTTCCTGGCCATTCTTTGGACGATTTCGAAATCCACCCAATTGAACAACCACCAATTAAAGATACATTAAAAGAAACGGATGAATTTAGAAAAAAACGTGAAGCTTTTTGGATCAATACGCTTCAAACCCTCTGGCCATTTGGTATGAACATATCAGAGGGCGAATGCGAAAGGAGGTCCATCATTCCTTTCACTTTAACGTACAACAGAATGAATATCGAAATAGCAAAAATGTTAAAAGATGAATTCAATTTTACCAATGCTAAATTAAATGAACCTTTGAATCTTCGACCTGTCATCGCCTATAAGAAAAACAAAAGCTTGCGTAACATCCTTGTGAGGACTAAATTAGAGCCCATCAATGAATAACATCAATTTTTGGCAGTCAGTTTAACCAGTTCCTAAGCTCATCACTTAGTTTAAATCAATTTTATGTACTTTTTTGTCATGTTTGAAACCAATCAGGGTTCAGTAAATGAAAACAATTTTTCAGCGGCATATTAAAAGAAAAAAACTTTTCAGTAGGAAATGTCTGTGCCAGTGCGATTTTTTAACCTCAAACACACACACACACACACACACACACACACACACACACACACACACACACACACACATTTTGAAGGATTGGGAGTTATTATATGCAAAAAAGAAAATTGACTCCTATAGCCCATCTGCATCTTTAATCCTTTACCTAACACAAGTTGGAGCCAACAGTACAAATTATTTTTCTGAAACATCAGATTTTTTCATTTTTTACTTCTAACCATGGCTTATTAGTCCTTATTGGAATAAGCTCATTAAGCTTGTTCAATTAATAGGTCATGAGGTATGTTTTGGAGTAGAGAAATGAAATAATAAAATTTGAATAGCAAATTTTGTATATCACGTGTGCAGAAATGGCAGATTCATTAGGTAAACAGTTAACAAAAAATGGCTCTGACTGTTTTGTGTCAAAGCATTGCCATTGCTGGGACAGTCGAGCTGCATGCGTGACATCACTCTAGTTTTAAGGTGGACTGCCCACCACCACCTTTCTTATTTTTTTCTCACATTTTACACATCGGAAAACACCAGCTGCATCATTCTTTTCTGAATACAGATACCCATATACTGGGAAAGAGTATTTTGCCAGGTGCGAGTCCCATAGTGTACTGTGTTTTGGTATCGTTCCTGTACATGTTGCTGTATTAGAATTACTGGGCAGTTCACTAATTTCACTAGATTGAGTATCATTTGACTCCCTAGAAGGCTCCATTATTATTTAAATTTTAACAACTGGTTATGCTATATTTTAAAAAAATGACCGGTAGGTAGAGTTACAGAATTACAAATGATTTATTTGGAACCATCCGGCATCTGCCAATGGCCCAACACTCAAGTCATTGAATGTTTACCATGTGACATCAGGTGATTGAAGATTGTTAGTTTGTTGCTAAACCAAGCGCATTCCAATGAGGGCATTCTCAGAAGTCTGTGGAATCAAAAGACCGAGGAGGTAATCGGTAGTCACTGTCGTTTTATGTCACCGACATCAAAGAATGTATCTGACGAGCTGCTATGAGATCTCACACCAGATGACCAGACATTTGTGACCTGTGTTATGAGTCTATTGACTGGTGATTGGAGCTTTGGATTTCCGTAGCAGATAACCTCAGTGCTAAAGCTGGACATAGGGAGTTGGGGGTATCCCTCAATATTGGTTTGGTATTCAAAGAGGAATTCGCATCAGAAAAAAACAGAATAAGTTGTATCCCTCGACAACAACGCTATAAATGCCACTGCCAATAGCTCAGCAGTGGTATTCTATGAACACAAATCATATCTACAGTAATTTTGTGTCTAGTTCTAATCGCACCTTAATATTTAAAGACCTGTTTCAGGCTTTTGCGATCTCAGAGCATGTGCCCTGACCATGCCATCTTTAGGAAGTCCTGCTGACAGGAGACAAATCACCTGGACAGTGAATTCAACTCACGTCTTGGCTGCCCAAACAGGCAGCCAAAACTTGACAAGAAATAACTGCTAAGCAACTGAACATGTACATGATGTAGTCTAGTGTGAATTCAGGACAATTGCCAGACCATTGAGACTTCTGAAAAGAAAGTTGGTCACTTCTTTTCATGAAACTGAACCTTTAACTGTTATCAAGCCACAACAGGTTCTTATAAGCAGCAAATGTAGGAAAATTTGAAAATTCTTATCTTTCAGTATTCAACTATTGATTTGGTTTCTTGGCATCTGTCGTCGTCCATAAACTTTTCACATTTTTATCTTCTTCTCTGGAACAGCTGATCCGTTGTGAACCAAACTTGTCAGGAATGGTCTATGGGAGGTCCTCTACAAATGATCCTCATTTTGTTCCCGTTGGATGAAAAACATGGCCACCAGCAAATTTTCTCTGAAACCACAAGGCCAAATGTTTTGAAAATTCATGTGATTGATGACTGGGACACCCTCTTATAATGATCCTCATTTAATGTTGATCAGGTTGCAAACTTGGCTGCAATTGCGGCTTATAGTTATCATAGAACCCCTATGGGAAATCACGTTTTCCTCTTCTCTGGAACTACTGAGCCGATGTGAACCAAACTTGGCAGGAATGTTCTCTGGGAGGTTCTCTACAACTGTTCCTCATTTTGTTCCTGTTGGATGAAAAACGTGCGGGCCAGGGGAATTCTTTGATTCTGATTGGTCTATTTTGAAAAATCTTCTCTGAATCAACAAGGCCAAATGTTTTGAAACTTCATATGCCTGATGACTGGGACACATTCTACCAACAATCCTCATGTAATGTTGATCGGGTTGCAAACATGACTGCATTTGTGGCTCAATAGTTACCATGAAAATCCTGAGAGAAATCACATTTTTATCTTATCTGAAACGACTTGGCAATTATGAACCAAAGTTGGCACAAATAATGTTTGGAAAGTCCTCTGAAAACAGTCATCATTTTGTTTCGTGCAGATGAAGGAGCATGGCAGCCAGCTACATTCTTAGATTTTGATTAGAATATGTAGTTCTGCCAGGTGAGTGATTACAGGCTCTTTTGAGCCTCTTGTCTGTATCCCCATGATATCAGTATCGGTTCAGTTTTTCGGTATATTGCCCATCTCTACCAGATAGGCTTATAAATGTGAAGAATTCAGTAAGTGGTTGTCAGCCTATTTCTTTGGCAGATTACAAGAGTTTTTATTCTATTAACAAACAGACATTTACTCTAGACTATATGCAATGAACGTGAAAGTATGTTTGGTGATTGGAAGTTACATGTATATGCAATTAACAGGGTTATTTTATTCAATTAAGAAATATCCTTTTAAAATTGCTCCTCCACATGAGAACCCTTGGAAGTGGAGCATTTCTTCTCTGCTGTGGGAAACAAGATATGTTTACTTAGGGCCCTGTACATCCGAAGTGTTGGTCAAATCTTGAATCAAATCAACCAAGGTAT
The DNA here is from genome assembly GCA_031216915.1 of Pictodentalium vernedei. Taxonomy (NCBI): domain Eukaryota; kingdom Metazoa; phylum Mollusca; class Scaphopoda; order Dentaliida; family Dentaliidae; genus Pictodentalium; species Pictodentalium vernedei. The sequence continues at coordinate 506,943,780 of CM062296.1, read as the reverse complement.
TCAAAATCAAACCGTATTTTGAATCAAATTGGACAAAAATGACAAATCTATTTATTATTGATTGATGGCATTTGGGAGGAACAAAACTGCATTTATTACTTCGCTGTATACCTACACTCCAACTTTTGCATCTCCCCAGACAAAAAGACCAGAATTCTGGTTATTGTTTCCAGGCCTTAAAATAAGCAATCTGACATTTGCAGAAAGAGGACCCCAGAGGGTAAATTTGCTGATGCTATCCCATACAGTGGGTCAATTTATCCTCTGGGTACCTCTTTCTGTTTAGTTTTGAGACCCTGATTCAGTTTGAGGTTCATAGAGGGTAAATTTAGTGATTCTACCCTGCTATGCAAGATAGCATCACTAAATTCCCCCTCTGTGGACCTCATTTTGCATTTTCTGGCTTGATTGTTTCTGCAGAGATCCAAAATTTGGAGTCGTGGCCTAAAATTAAATAATAAAAATGGTTCAGTTTATCTAACACAGTATCCATTCTGCACTTCAAATTCTGATTTTGCATTTAGCTTCCTTTGGAGTCAAGTTGTTTCTCAAGGTTCAGATTTGTTTCACACACCAACAAAATGGTTTACATGACCACGGGAATAATATGTTTCTACACCCCATTCTGAGTGTGGATTAATGTGTCAGTGAAAAGATATGAAAATATTTGATGTTTGAAGATGAATTGAGTTGAATTACAAAGCCAATTCAAGATTTGATTCATTTTTAGCCCGACTGTTTACAGTGAGGGCTATAGTAATAACTTTTGTCTGTCCGTCCGTCCGTCCGTCCGTCCGTCCGTATGGCCATCTGTTAACTTTTAGAGTTTTGGTTAAAGTTTGTGGTTAAAGTTTTTTACTGAAGGTTCAAGTGGGTTTTTTTTTTTCTTTTCCTGTTTAGTTGACATTTGGAGTTTTGGTTAAAGTTTGTGGTTAAAGTTTTTTATTCAGCCTTCAAGTACAGGCTATACCCGGTAGTTCTTGTCTGATCGTCACAAAATTTCATATGCAGGTTTTAGGTCATGACTACATGAGAACGTCCTCTTTTGGTCGTGATCGGTCAACCGGTATGGCTGCCCGAGCCCAAAACCTGAAAACCATTAGCACAGTCTACAAGTCATATTTATGAAGGGATTCCATTGCAACTTCATAGAATGCCTCTGTATAATGCCTAGATGAGAATGTCCCCGTTTCGGCATGATCTGTCAACCGTGATGGCTGCCCAAGCCCGAAACCCAAAAACTTTTAGCACAGTCTGCAGGTCATGTTTAATATGGACAGATTTCATTGTAACTTGATACAATGACTCCGTATGATGTCTACATGAGAATTTCCCCATTTGGGCGTGATCTATCAACCGTCACAACTGCCCAAGCCCAAAACCCGAAAACCTTTAGCACAGTCTACAGATCATATTTATGGAGGGATTTCATTGTAACTTGATAGGTTGACTTCATATAATGTCTACATGAGAAAATCCCCTTTTGCTACAGGTGCCCAAAGCCCGAAAACCTTCAGCACAGTCTACAGGTCATATTTATGAAGGGATTTCATTGTAACTTCGTAGGATCAATCCACATGATGCCCAGATGAGAATGTCCCCTTTTGGTTGCGATCATTCAACCATGATGGCTGCCAAAGCCCGAAAACCTTTAGCACAGTCTACAGGTCATATTTATGGAGGGATTTTATTGTAACTTGAAAGGTTGACTTCATATAATGTCTACATGAGAACGTCCCCTTTTGGGCAACTGTGAGGGCAACAGAGGCCCGAAGCCCAAAAACCTTTAGAATATTCCACAGGCCAAAATTATGAAGGGATTTCATTTTAGCTTGGTAGGATGACTCCAAGTTTGTGGCTAAAACCCCAGACAAACACCCCCCCCCCCCCCCCCCCAATTAGGCTTTTTTTTTTCTTCTTTTCTCCAATATGCATTTTTAACTACTTACAGTCATTACATGTGGAACCTTTTTTTAAACTTATGTAACCCCCCCCCCCCCTCCCCACCATCCCCCCCCCCTCCCGTCGGGGCCAATTAGGCACTTTTTTTTTCTTTCGTCAAAATTGCTTGTTTACAGTTTTGGTTAAAAACCCAGACAAACACTCCCCCCCCCCCTCCCCCCCCCCCCCCCCCCCCCCCCCCATTAGGCATATTTTTTTTTATTTCCTCCAATATGCATTTTGAACTATTTACAGTCACTACATGCAGAACCTTTTTTTTTTAAACTCACGTAACCCCCCACCCCCCGGGGGGCCAATTAGGCACTTTTTTTCTAGCTTCAAAAATGCTTTTTTACAGTTTTGGTTAAAGTTTGTAGTTAAAAAACCCCAGACAAACACCACCCCCATGGTGCCAGTTAGATTTTTTTTTTCTCTGCTCAAAATGCATTCTGAAGCAATCGGACTGACCATATGTGGAAAAAAATAGACTCCCCTAACACACCCCCACTTGCCCCCACCCCTCACCCCCACCCCCACCTCCTCCTCACCCAGGGCCATTCATGCAATATTTTTTCTCTGGTACAAAATGCATTTTTACCATGACTGTTTATAGTCAGGGCTATAGTCATGACTTTCGTCCATCCATCTGTAAACAATTGGTTTCCGACTGATAACTCCAGTTTGGATTATTTGATTTCAACCAAAGTTGATATGTGTATTTTCCAGCTAGTAATACAGCCAGGTTTCAATATAGGTTCCACAACCCCCCCCCCCCCCTCCCCCCCCCCCCCCCCCCCCCCCCACACACACACACACAAATGTGTCACTTAGGCAATTATTCCCAAAATGCATTTTGAAGGATTATGAGTTATTACATGCAGAAAAGAAAATGACTCATATAGCCCAACATTGCTTTATGTACTGCATCTTTAATCCTTTACCTAACACAAGTTGAAGCCAACAGTACAAATTATTTTTCTGAAACATCAGATTTTTTCTTTTTTTACTTCTAACCATGGCTTATTACTCCTTATTGGAACAAGCTCATCAAGTTTGTTCCATTAATAGGTCATGAGGTATGTTTTGAAGGAGAGAAATGAAAAAATCAAATTTGAATAGCAAATTTTGTATATCACAAGTGCAGATATGGCAGATTCGTTAGGTAAACTGTTAACAAAAAATGGCTCCGACTATTTTGCATCTAAGCATTGCCATTCCTGGGACAGTCAGGCTGCATGCGTGACCTCACTCTAGTTAAATAATAGTAGTGTTTTAGTTTTACTGGTAAAATAGAACATGTTCCCAAGTTCTGGAGTGGAAGTCTTCTAAAGAAAGCAGCATGGTATCAAATGGCTAAAGTTGGCTTTATACTTTTGTTGTGGACATGATATATATATATAGCCATAGATGCTGAAATTGCAGACTCCACTGTATATTTACAGGAAAATCAGTCTCTGATCTTCTTGATATTTTGTTTTTTGCAGGATTCTGATCTGAATTTTATGGTATATCAAATAAGAGAAAAGAGACTAGCTTATGATGCATTGTTGATACATGGATCTGATGATTTTCATTTTAAAACAGATGAAAAGAAACTAAGAAAAGAAACTTAACACAAAGAACATATTAAGTTGAACTTCTTAATTGGTACATTAATCTATCACAATGTTCAACTGCGATGCAGATTTGGATGCATTCTGTTTCAAACCAGCCACGACTGATCGGCCATATGTTTGTGGTATTTGTTCAAAATCTTTTCAGTCACAGTCAGAACGTAATGGTCATCTTAGGGTCCATAATGAAATAAAATCACCTTTTCCCAGTGTTTGTTTGGAAAACTTCACACCACATCTGTTCTCCTACGATTCCTCTTTTATGGACAAGAAGTATGAATGTGATATCTGTTCAAAGTCCTTCAGTACCCGAGCTCTTCTGTCACAACATCTAAGTTCACACACAGGAGACAAACCATTCTTCTGTGGTATTTGCTTCCAGACCTTTGATACAGAGACAGAACGCAATGGTCATGTTAGAATCCATAACGAAATCAAACAGCTTTCGGGTACTGTTTCTTCGCAGGCAGTTAGCTCACCAACAGATGAAATGCCAATACGTGTTCCTCCACCAGTTCCAGAGAAGTTATTTACTTGTGATGTTTGTTCTAAATCTTTCATCGACAGAAAGCGTCTCAGCCAACATCTCAGCAGTCACATCAGAGAAAAGTTAGGAAAAGGACCTTTTCCTTGTAGTATTTGCACCAAACAGTTTCCAACAATAGCTGAGCGGAATGGTCATCTTCGAGTACATCCCGCTGAGAAACCGTACTGTTGTTATGTTTGTTCAGAAACCTTTCTTTCCCAGGAACTGTATGTTGCACACAAGGAGACTCATCTTGGAGATAAATTATTTTCTTGTGATATATGTTCAAAATCATTCACAAGAAAAGCATCACTAACCCAGCATCTTAGGATGCATACAGGGGAGAAGCCATTTCCCTGTGGGGTGTGTTCGAAACTTTTTGAAACAAAGTTGGAACTCGCCCGTCACCTTAAAACACACACAGGAAATAAATACACATGCGATATCTGTTCAAAAACATTTTCAGAAAAATCTGCACTCATCCAACATCTTACAGTTCACAGTGGAGAGAAGCTTTTCCCCTGTGGCTCATGCTCGAAAAGTTTTGGTAAAAAATCACAGCTCATGCAACACCTGAAACTGCATATTGGTGAGAAAATATACAATTGCAGTACTTGCGGTAAAACATTCAACAATGTAACGAATCTTAACAAACATGAGAAAATGCACATTGAAATTCAACATGCAGATGAAGAACCATACTTGTGTGATGTTTGCTCGAAAACTTTTAGAGAAAAGACTGATCTGGTGTTACATTTGAGAGTCCACACTGAAGCAGCTCGAGCTGCCCATGATGCTGATCGGAATCTGTCAGATAAAGAAGACTCACAGTCTGAAATGGAAGATTCAGATGCTTCAAACTCGCCTTCTGATAAAGATGATTAATGGATAGAGCTCACTGTTTATGATACAGTTCAAACATTTCATTGATGCCAATTTGATGGTTTTCGCAAACAGGATTTTTTAAAAAACATTTTTGGATTCAAATCAGGATTTTGATATCACGGTTCTTGGCTAGGGTGTCAGAAGATCCCCTTCAGTGGTTCCATTCCTCTTTGCCAGCTGTTCTACTAAGATGTACTTCCAAGTGATAGTAACATTGACATATCAAGACCATGATGCGTTTACTCCATTCATTTACATGTAGCTTTGGTTATGCAACAAATGACATCAGTTGATCTGCTTCAATAGAAATAATTGATTGCATACGATCAGCATATGTTGGCCAGGCTATATTTTTAGCCTTCGCATTTAACAATCATCAATTGTTTGCAGTGTTCATCTTTTCACACTCTTGTTGTTGAGAAATGTTTGGTAGATGGACAGCGTAATGTGAGTCAGTTTGGTGCGCTGATCTCTGTACAACTGGATTGTTGAAACATCATTAAAAAATCTGCCCCCCCCCCCTCTCCTCTTTAAGATGATGTCCGGCCAACATTGTAACTTCTATCTATGACGTTTGATAAAATGAAAGCTATTATGCTATGACTATAGTGACAGCATAACAGCTTTCACATCATCAAACATCAAAGGAAAGCCAATCATGAAAACTAGTAACATGGTGTCAACACTCTAATTTGTGTTTTTGTCAATAATAACAAATATATGCTGTAAATATTCAACTTGTACTTCTGTGAAAAATCTGTATATCATCAACATATTCATTTTTCCCAGACATCAAAGTATATTCTTCAAAAAGCGTTCATCGGTTACAAAGGTATGTGGAGAGTGGATTGTACCTAAATCACCTGTGGAGTGGAGTTTAACCCAGAGGTCCATTGGCTGGAACTTTGCTTGTGCTTGTTATGTTTTGCAACAGATTTGCAATTATTGGTTGGGAGAAATCTCCACTCTGTGGGGGATTTAGTGATAATACACTCTCTATTTACTGTAGGTGCAGAAAATTGAAAACCTTCGAGAATATTCGAGACACTTTTCTATAATTGACCAATGAGCTTTCCAGCAATTCTGTTGTATAGAGATCAGTTGTTTGGTGACATGTATGTCTACAGTTGTCAACAATCTTCCCTTCCTGAGAGCAAGATTCCATTGTCTCAGGCATCAGGAAATGGTCTTTCTGATTGATAAAAGTCTCCGGGACCAATCAGTTGATCTGGGTCCTTGTACATGTGTTCTGCTTTGCAGACGAGACCAGATGAGCCAGATCAAACACAATGCCATAGCATTTTGTTTGATCTGGCTGATCATGAGACAATACTATTGACCATTTACAATTGTATTTTCCAGAATTGTATTTCCTATCTATATGGCTAGATGTGGTTGAAATAAATCACTAGCATTCTAAAAGAGGTGGCAAGTTACCTCTCGGTAAATTGCCACATCTTTTCAAATGCAAATGATTCATTTTTACTGTTCATATTCACAGGCAAAAAATACAATTCTGGAAAATACAGTTGTAAGGTTTATAGTATTGCCCCCCTGGTCTCATCAGCGAAGCAGCCAAGTTAAGCTTCTTGTGTACAGAACCTCTTCTGGATTGAAACCAGCCACCGAACAGTACTAAGCGATGCATTTTTTATGGACTTATTTTCTCATAAAAAGAATAAAAAAGTTAAGATTTCAGCATATACTGTTGCGGAAGTTATTTAACTGGAATATGATTGTTAATATGAAGCTTCACTCCAAATCTCCTTTTCATGTGTGTGTTCGATGGCCAGAGTTTTTTTGGGCCCTGTTGTTTACCTGGAATGAATAAAGGATGACATAATATTTCCTTCTTAAATACAGTACTACTTCAAATAGTTGGTTCTGAGGCTAGTGACCTCCCCTGTGACATAATGGCTGTCTGGCCATTGTGAAAGAGCTCTGTGATAAACCAGTATTGTCCCAACATGGGGCAGTGATATGTTATAACATGTTACATTTTTATGAGGCAGTCTGAGTCTCAGAACCATCCAGCAGGGGAATTCAGCAGCCTCGTACCCCATGAGTACATTGTGATGGATTCTCCACCCTTTTGAATCACAATGCCTGGATTTGACCTTGAAGATCATTTGATAGCTGAAACTTGTGCAAAATTGCATCCTTGCTTTTTCACTAATTTACACACTATTGTACATTCTGTTTACCCTTCCCTTTACCTAACCTCCACCCCACCATGAAAAAAATTAAGAAAATATAATGGTTATTGAGTTCAGCACCATCTTATCACATTCAATTTAAGGATGTTCAATTAGTTGCACATCTCTCTGTAGTGTATGATGATATTTCCTTTCCTTTGTGCAAAACCTCTGGATCTTTCTGAAATCCAATAAAATAAAAGTTTGGAATTATTGTTTGAATTCGGAGACTTTACTCCCCATTTACCCATTGAAACACAAAAACTGAATAGAACACTACAGATAGAATGCAAAGATGGCTTATCCAATTTAATGCAATGTACATTTGCTTGTTTTTATACCTGCATTCTTGATAAAATTAACCAGTCACATCATTTCATTTTTTGCCAAAAAATATTTGCCTCGCAAGGTTTAATTCCTGGCATGCTGCTGGGGGATATTCCTGTCAAGCACAGAATTTCTCTTGCCACTGAAATAAGTGCCATTTAGGTACCTTTAACCAGATTTCCCCCTTGTAAACTGAATGAATTTTTACTAAAGATTTCTAAAATTAAATTTAGATAAATTTTTCATCAAATCTAGACATGGCTACTCCGACTTCAGAGCAACCATGACTAGATTTGATGAAAAATATCTTGAAAATACTCAGCAGGTTAAGAGTTAATCCAAGGACTTTAGGGGCTGAATTTCTGCCCAACCCCAATATAACATTGGCAGTAAAATTCACAGTTTAACTTATCCTATTTTACTGTGTCTACCATTTCCCAGGCACATAGGAAATTATTTAGCGGGTAGGGGACAAGGATTTTTTGGGGGGAGGGGGTGTCCATGCATTTTGATGGCACAGGCGTATCCTAAAGATCTTAGGATGTCTTGAAGTGGGGAAAGGTATGGATGAGGTATCCTAAAGATCTTAGGATGTCTTGAAGTGGGGAAAGGTATGGGTGAGGCATTCCTCTGTGAAATTTTTGAAAAATAAGTCCCAAATGGTGCTAATATGGTTTCTTTTAGAAGACATTTTGAGGCGTGAAAGAGCTCCAACTCCAATTGAGTATGGTATGTCATTTATATTTAATTAATTGACTTTCCATGCAGATCACAGAATTCAAGATATTTAGGGGGCCATGGGATTTGTATGGGAGTCAGGGTCCCCCCCCCCCCCCACCCCCCATCCCAGCACTACATCACAGTCATCACTGCCATCTTCTGGTATTCAAATCTTTACTACCAAGTCCAGTTCCTAATTATATTACAGGTAGATACTACACTGCCATGGATTATGTTTTTACAATTGTTTATCTGGGGTGAGTTGCAAGGGCTGCTTTGTAGTACTGTGATCACAAAAGTGGATTGAAGATTTTGCTCATATTGTGACTGGGTAACAATCCAGTCAAAATTCTCTGGCCGCTCTCCTCTCAACAACACTTTACAGTCTCATGTTCCCAAAATAAATGAGTGAAAATTGAATATCAGATTTTAGTTTGTTTCCCCTCCTTCAGACTTGAATTCGTAATATATTATCATGAAGTTTCAACCAACTGATGTAAATGTGATGAAACTGGATCACAATCTAATTGAAAGAAAGGCCCCTTTTGGGATTACACTACTAAAAGTACCGCATTTCAAGGAACCTTTCTAGATCTATGCTGCCTGAGACAGGGTTCATACGCCATACTGGAAATTACTTGAAAAATGGTTTTGCATTTTCCAGTCCTGGAAAAATTCCAGAGGAATGATCAAAAATTGGTAAATACTGGAAATATACTTGAATTGTATACACTAATTTACCACCCTAAACCGCCTCTTGCCAAAATGATAAATTGAAATTGTTTGGCACAGATTATGTTTGGTTTGGTACTAGCCGTTGCACAGGTGGCTTAAATTTCTTTGTAAGTTTTGAAGGCCTGTTCTTACTTCTGTATCTTCTGGAAATTAGTATTTACCTTTATTATCACAAGTTTAAGTAGTTGTATAGTCCAGAACGTTGAATATGGTGCTGGAAAATTCTCCATGGACACTGTTAAGGCAGCCAAGACTTGGCTTGAAAGCACTGCTGTGCCACTGGACGTAGAGGAAGCTGAGGGCTGGTGGAAATTCAGGACACTTGTACAGGCCCTTAAGGGTTAAACTCTGCCACACCACATTGTTACTATTTGTTAATCTTTTACCTAATGAATCAGACACATCTGCCCAAGTAATTTACAAATTGAGCAGTTAAAAAAAAATCATTTTTCTGATATAAAAAATCAAATTTTGATAATCTGTGCATTTGGGTAAACGGTTTATGTGAAGCACTCAGTGTAAATTGAATAATTTGGGTATTGTAATTGAAAGATATTTATTATCAGTCAAAATAAGTATTACATGCAAATCGCAGTGTTATTTCTTTGTTGCTCATTTATAATAAAATATCTCGACATTATTTCTTGAAAAGCCTTCCGGAGCTCCATGCATGAAGCTTAAACAAATGTTAACCCTTTACTCAACCAAATTGTCAAAACTGTCCAACGCTATTCACAAAAATTGCCGTTCAATTTTCATTATTTTTTTCATTTTTGCCTCAAAAACATAGCTTATGACCCCTCATTGGAATGAGCTCTTTGGGCTTGTTCCAATGAGGGGTCATAAGCTATGTTTTTGAGGCAAAAAATGAAAAAAAGGTTATTCAATAGTTTTATTTGCAAGTGTCGTCTGCTTTTCATGTTAGGTAAAGGGTTAACAAAGAAATGGGGTGCTTGAATTTTCTTTTTTTATTTGTTATTATCCTATTTTGAGTGTTACTCTTAGTCATGATTTAAAAAAAAAAATGTGTATGAAATTGTTGGAGAACCCACATAGACTATAGTACCATTGGAAATGAGTTTCTTAACTGCAGAAAAATTAATCTTCTTTAACTTTCAACAATAAAATAAATCTCTTTACAAAGAATTTCCCATCAGTCATCATAAGAGACTTGTATAGCAGGTCCCACTCAATTCAATATTGGATAACCCTTCACCTAATGTAATAGCCATATCCTTTCAACACTGCTATTCATAAGAATCGTCTCTCAAATTTTATCATTTTAAACATTTTTGCCTCCAAAACACAGCCTGTGACTCCTCTTTGGAACAGTTGTCTTCTGCTAATCATGTTAATGGATAGGAAGTAGAGTAACCACATTAATTGCATTTATCTTTCAGACATCAAACTATTTACCTTACCTTCAGTACAAAGTTAACCTTTTAATTGCATGCAGATTAGAATGTGAATCCCTCTATCGTGAATAAAAAATATTGTGATCTTTCGCGAAAAAAACAACTTCTGAATTCCACAGATTCATGAACCTCTTGGGCCTCAGAATCTCTAATATAGGCATTTATTTACTATATTTTGTTGACAGAGCTCATAGAGCTCTGTCAAACAAAGATATAATAGAATAAATTCTCAACTTATCTCGAGAATGAAGGAAAATGGTGTAACGTCCGGTTAATAGAAATTTCTGTTATTTCACTGGTTAATTCAATGGTTTTCACTTGCAGAGTAACTGTTCAATGAGGGCTTATATTTTGAAGAGAATCTGAGAATCGATTCATGCAAAGATATGCGTAACAAAACCAGTGAGAATCCATGTAGATTCTCGCTGCACTTCTGCTTGGATTCGCATGAAAAGTATTGAGTCAATTTAACACTTTACCTAACATAGCAGCAGCAGATTAACTAACAATTGTCAATATGACCTGAAACATGCTGACACATTGTCAATAAAATTGTACAAATAAAGTTGTCATTGGAACCGACTTAATGAGCCAGTTCCAATGACATCCTTATTTGTAAGGTTTTATTCCTGAATAATGTTTTTTTTTTTTTTTTAAATTATCAGATTTTAGTGTATGTTTTAAAATTTGAAAAGCTGTGTTGGGTAAAGGGTCAACATGTGCTATCAGTATACAACAGGGGTTCAACCATGATGGCCTCATAGCAGGTATGGAGAATGGTTGCGAGAATCCAATTGAATTCTGAATTTAGAAGAAATATGAGCCCTGTTAATAATTATTAGGGCTCTACAGTATTACCAAGAAAAGAGAGTTCAGGATCATTTTATGCAGAAGCAGTTTTTCCTAAGTTTACATTATTTCCATCGGTACTGTATGTTTGATATTGTTTGTTTTTATCCTTATTATAATGAGTCAGAATGGTAGATTCACGTGTATATTTGTTGTTGATAATATTGTTAATTTTGTGAACTTTTTATGGCAAATTTGGGAACTATAGTGCTTGTTTGTTGAATATATACATTGTAGCAATACTTCTTCACTATAATTTGGATTTCAAGAAAATAATCATGTGTTTGTTTTGTTTTTTTTAATTTTTTATCATATATTAAAGAAATGTATTTTATATGTACACACAAATTACTGATACTTAAGAAAAGTTAAAGCCACTGTGCAGCTTCATTTGACATAACATTTGCTGTCAGTTTTGTCCCTGTTCTTGAAAGTTGTGGAATTGGATAATTTTGAAAATTTACATTGATTTTATTTTCTGTTAGACATAAAACCATGTTTTGGATTTACATTCTGGTTTTACCAGTGGAGGGTAGAGCTGGGATGTTTTGGGATTTACACTGCGGTCACGGTTTCGGTTTTTAAATCGAAAAACCTTGGTTGTGGTTTTGGTTGTCCATGAGCATTTAAAAAACATCTGTCTGTACATACCTATCAGATCGGCCCGAACTACTAACAACTAACAAGGCATCTTCTGTTTATTGTATCAGAATAAATATATGGATAAATAATTATAATGTATCTCTGCCTATAATGTTGTAAAATGTCAGGCCAAAAAGAACTCCCAAAAACAAATAAACTGTGTTTAGGGTAACCCGACTGACCCTAAAAAATTGAGCCGACCCTAAAACAAAATTTGAATAAAAGTTGCTCATTTAGGTCATTGTAACTCCAAATTTCCATATCCAAACGATTTTGGAGTTGAAGCATTCAAAATTACGTGTAGAAATAAATATATATCGGAGAGTATAAATGAAGAGCAAGTGGCAAGTTCTAGTTCAGCAAAGGAAACCAAATTTGATTAACTGATGAACATTCTACAATGCTCCACTGTTGGTGTTGACAGGTCATGGATATTAATGAAATCATGTTGAGTTTCATGTATCGATACTGAAATTTTGGCTTACTGTCTTGAAAATGTCATTGGTGCAAGTATAGTGTACAACAGTTTTGTTTTTTTAATTCCATTCAAACGTATACATAGACACTGGCCAGCAAATGCATATTTATTGCTTTTAAGTGAATTACATGGTCATTTTAGTAATTCGATATTTGTTTTATTTCTGTCAGAACGTGCTGGAATTTCAAAACCGAATTTGCAGTTGTGTTTATTGGTGCGCCTTTGCGATTTTCAGTAGTCTCACACTACTGATCCTGACCGGTGGTTGGAGTTAACCCCCACGCCTCTAGTGGAGGGGCATACAGAGAATGGTGAAGTCATGTGAAGTTATGTGCATGTTTTTATTTCTTGAATTTAAGCTGTATATATCAACATTTAATTCTGTTATTCTTTATTTGTACAAACCAATGGATATTGATTTTGTTTAGCTGCTTGCACCATAGAAAATACCTGTATTGACCTTTCATACTCCAATCTTGTTATCTATATGGCATGTTTTTCTGATAAAATAAGATGTGGTAACCAATGCCTGGGATGAAAGTCCTTTAACCCTTAAGGGCCTGGACAAGTATCCTGAATTCCCACCAGCCCACAGCCTTAAAATGTCCAGTGGCTTAGCAGTGATTTCTAGTCAAATTTTAGCTGCCTTAACAGGCAGCCAAGACTGTAATAAGAAACCACAGCCTAGATAATTTGCCTGTTGTCAGTAGAACTTCTTTATGATGGCATGTTAAGGACACCTATTTTGAGGTTGTTAAAGACGGAAATAGGCCTATGGGTGAAAGTGGGCTGGATAGCTATGAACAATTGTCTAAATTTGTCTTTCTGCCTGTGTTCCCATCTTGCTACAGCTATAGATGATAAAAATGATTGAAAAACCAATAAATAATAATAATATGTGTGGCTTGTTACATCAGTACATGTACTAGTACAGTATTAATAATGAATTAGCTCCTTATCTGATACAACCAGAATGGCATTTTCAGTATTTTTTCAAAATAAATGAAAATTTTGCTTCTTTCCTCAATGAGATACCAAGTAAAAATGTCAGAATAGCAAAATTTGCATGGCATTGTTTGTGTCTAGAACTGAGCAGATTTTTCCATCCCATTTTGTGAAAGTTTAAAAAATCTTTCAACAGAGCATGCATTACAGTTATTACAATAGTGACCGGTGTCCCAATCTGATCTCGATCATGATCTGGTTGCAAGGTACTTACAAAAGTGGATTGAGATTTTGCAAATAAAATGCTGGAAAATCATGATCTAAATACAGATGAAAATGATGAAAATAACACTTAAAATGCATTGTTCTCACATTTCTTTATCGATGGGTGAGATTGTGCAGTGTGGTGCAGAGAAAGGCTTACAGAAAATTTTGACCTAGTCATGATCCAATCAAAATTCTTCTTCCACATTTTTAAGTCACAGTACCGTGTGATACTTTATTAGGTGTTTAAGTGCCCGGCTGATTTATTTGGCCAATTCTGCTGATGCTGATGGCCAAAGTTTTTCATGCTGCTCGCAGATAATCCTGGCCAGGACACAAAATCTCTAGCCACTCAAACAAGTATAATTTTGGCACATTTAACTGGATTTCTCCCCTGTAAATTGAATAGACATGTTGACCAATGATTTCTTGAGTTGAATTTCGATAAATTTTTCATCAAATCTAACCATGACTAGATTGGATGAAACTATTTTGAAAATATTAAGTGGGTTAAGAGTTAGGCTTGTGATGCTGTTCAGACAGATCTTTTCACTTTTATTTTTCATTATAGTTGCTTGTCGTACTTTCTCCTGGGAAACCTGGGAAGTGAATCAGTGCTTTTTTACTGTGGTAAATAAGTTCTGTTTTACCTGTAAAATATGACCCAGTAACCAATGCTTGAGGGAGCATTGTGAAAAATACAATCATTCCTCTTGGACATTAAGGATATAAATTTAATTTACGTGGGATGAGTTGACAATGACAACCGTAATCTCAACTAAAATCTTAACCTGTCAATCAATTGAAAAACAACAGCCATGTGGAAGTAAGATAAATATGTGAGGTTTTATCATTTGAAATATTTTTCCAAAATTAGATCTTTTGTTTGTTGTGAAAGTAGGGTAACTTTTTGGTGGGAAAATACATTAAGCACTTACAATTCATGCTTTAAAATTGAGGCAGAAAAAGATGGAAAATTGTATTTCAGTTTCACAGTGTTTCATTGATCGAAGTGGTGACACATTGCAAGTTGAAACTGAATGAAGAAAGTTTGCACAGCAAATGCAATAAGACTGATCTCCTACTTTTGAAGATTAATTTGGATTTTTCTATTGTTTTTTTTCATTAACGTCTACGAAGGATTGGTTAATTATTACTTTGCATTACAGTAAATGGCCTGCTTAAGAAATTTGCAGATGTTTGTAATAAACAGCACTACACAAGTATTTGAATGGGTAAAAGTAAACATGAAATGATTTGCAAATTATACAGACACCAGAGGGATAGAAGGCGTGTGAGCAAAATTAGTGAAGTTAACACAAAGAATAATAATTCCGAAGCTAAAACTTTTTTAGAAATAATTGGTGGTAAAAATCTGGATGCCATCTTGGAATGTTATTCATAAGAATGACCTGGCAAAATACTTTGTCATTTTCACCCTGCATGCAAGCAAGGTAGACTACTCATATAAATATGTGACACAAAGATCGTCTTGAAATATTGTTATTGTTAATGTGATTAAGATAACTTTCCAGCCCAACAAATTCATTATAAATATCTTTGGCAAGATTTTATGAACCCTTATCACAATTGATGAAGGGTATTATCAGGCATAAATATGTATTGATATTAACAGGTTGAGCACTACATTCTTTTTGGTGGTCTGAATTTGTTAATCAAAATTTGCTTCATTACAAATTATTGAAGAGTTCCCACAGGGCCCAGGCACTCTTGAACAATTGTGATAAAACAGGTTTATATAAATAAAAAATATTATTTGTGTTTAACTTAGAATATGAAACATGAGCATGGAAAGGTTTGCTTTTGCTCCGGCACCTTCATTTTTTGAAAGTCCTGATAGTGGCTTCCAGTACTCAACCAGTTAATAAAAGAAACACAATGGAAATAATTCTTGAGTATACAGATATTCTTCTCCTAAATTATAAAAAACAAACAACTTCTTGAAAATCTATCATACAGATGAAAATATACTGTTTCTTGGTCATGGCAGCAGAACTGAAATAAAAGAGGAGAGGGCCGCTAATTATTTTTTTCAAAAACAAAGCTAATGACTGCTTGTTCATTTTGTTGGTTTTTATGAAGTCAGAAAATGAAAATTTCTAGTTATTTCAGAATTCTTTTGACAAGTGGCTTATTGTTGTCATTTACTTTTTATGTTAGGCAAACAGTTAAATAATATTAAATACATGTTGACTGAAATAGGGGTTGATTTAATTTTTAATAATTGAATAGCAGTGTTCTAACTTGGATAAATTTGGATTAGCATTTCCTATTATTTACATAATTTTTCATTTGAAATTGATTAGCTATAGTTGAAAATTGATTCGAAAACTCCACTTAAATCAAGCCCTTATTGAAAACCTCCATTAGTGATGTTTTCTTCTTCAAAACTGATGTGTGTGACTGAAGGTGGGTGTGTGTGTGTGGGGGGGGGGGGGGGCGTATTGTTGGTCATGATCCAGTTAAACTGGGCATTTGTAGTCACAGTGCTGTATTTTTAAAATTAGTGGTCATATATTATGTTTCTCACTTAAGTCAGTGTTTATCTCATCACAAAGATAAAAAGATGTATATAAATGTTACTGTAAATAAATATAATATTATAGATTTGCTTAGAAGACACAAGATACTTTTTGAATTGCTGTTATCAGCTGAACTGTGCACAGTGTTGCATTCAACAAAGGTACCTTTGAGTTTATCTTATTGGTGTTTCATTTTTTTAATTAATATTTCTTGTGTAAATGTGCATTACAAAGTACATACATAAACTTTTACTTTGAGTAAGGCCATACAAAGTAGATCTGTTTCTCAGGCCAATTTTTATATGCCCATTTGAAAAGCGGGACATATTATAGTATAGTGTTGTCTGTCCATCCATCCATCTATCCATTCATTTTTGGTTTCCAGATGATAACTTTGGCTATATATGAGATATCCCATTCATTTTTGGTATATGGTCTTATAAACAGAAAATACAGATCATTTTGACATTTTTTAGCTTAACTTGACATAGTCAAGATAAGCTATTGCCATCACGCATGCGGAACTCTGTTAGTCTGTGAGTCTGTTAGTCTGTGAGTCTGTGACGTCTGTTCACATTTTCCTTTAGCACGGGCTACACCCCGCAGTTCTTGTCTGATCATCACTAAATTTCATATGCACGTTTGGGGGCATGTCTAGATGAGAACGTCCCCTTTTGGTCGCGATCGGGCATCCGCTATGGCTGCCCAAGCCCAAAACCCGAAAACCATTAGCACAGTCTACAGGTCGTATTTATGAAGGGATTTCATTGTAACTTGGTAGGATGCCTCTGTATAATGCCTAGATGAGAACGTCCCCTTTTGGGCATGATCTATCAACCGTGATGGCTGCCCAAGCCCAGAACCCAAAAACTTTTAGCACAGTCTGCAGGTCATGTTTAATGTGGAGGGATTTCATTGTAACTTGGTAGGATGACTCCTTATGATGTCTAGATGAGAATTTCCCCATTTGGGCATGATCTGCCAACCGTGACGACTGCCCGAGCCCAAAACCCAAAAACCTTTAGCACAGTCTACAGGTCATATTTATTGAGGAATTTCATTGTAACTTGGTGGGTTGACTTCATACAATGTCCAGATGAGAAAGTCCCTTTTTGGACGTGATTGGGCAACTGTGACGGCTACAGGGGCCCGAAGCCCAAAAAACCTTTAGCACAGTCTAGAGGTCATATTTATGAAGAAATTTCATTATAACTTGGTAGGATGACTCCAAATAATGTCTAGATGAGAACGTCCCATTTTGATCACGATCATGCAGCCTTGACGGGTGCCCGAGCCCAAAAATCTTTAGCATAGGCAAAAGGTCATATTTATGGAAGGATTTCATTGTAACCTGTTAGGTTGACTCCATATAATGCCTAGATGATGACATCCCCTTTTGGTCGTGATTGGTCAGTTGTGATGGCTACAAGTGCCCGAAGCCCAAAAACCTTGAGCACAGTCTACAGGTCATATTTATGAAGGGATTTCATTGTAACTTCTTAGGATCACTCCAGATGATGCCCAGATGAGATTGCCCCCTATGGTTGTGATCATCCAGCCATGATGGCTGCCCGAGCCTGAAGCCCGAAAAACCTTTAGCACAGTCTACAGGTCATATTTATGAAGGGATTTCATTGTAACTTGGTAGGTTAACTTCATATAATGTCTAGATGAGAACGTCCCCTTTTGGACATGATTGGGCAACTGTGATGGCTAAAGGTGCCCAAAGCCCGAAAACCTTTAGCACAGTCTACAGGTCATATTTATGAGGGGATTTCATTGTAACTTGATAGGATGACTCCAAATAATGTCTAGATGAGAACGTCCCATTTTGATCGCGGTCATTCAGCCTTGATGGGTGCCCAAGCCCAAAAAGCTTTAGCATAGGTAAAAGGTCATATTTATGGAAGGATTTCATTGTAACCTATTAGGTTGACTCCATATAATGCCTAGATGATGACATCCCCTTTTGGTCGTGATTGGTCAGCTGTTGATGGCTACAAGTGCCTGAAGCCCGAAAACCGTGGACACAGTCTACAGGTCATATTTATGAAGGAATTTCATTGTAACTTCGTAGGATCACTCCAGATGATGCCCAGATGAGATTGTCCCCTTTGGTTGCGATCATTCAACCATGTTGGCTGCCCGAGCCCAAAGCCCGAAAACCTTAAGCACAGTCTACAGGTCATATTTATGAAGGGATTTCATTGTAACTTGGTAGGTTGACTTCATATAACGTCTGTATGAGAACGTCCCCTTTGAGACATGATTGGGCAACTTTGCCGGCTAAAGGTGCCCAAAGCCCGAAAACCTTTAGCACAGTCTACAGGTCATAGTTATGAAGGGATTTCATTGTAACTTGGTAGGATGACTCCAAATAAATGCTAGATGAGAACGTCCCATTTTGGTTGTGATCATTTAGCCTTGATGGGTGCCCGATCCCAAAACCTTTAGCATAGGCAAAAGGTTATATTTATAGAAGAATTTCATTGTAACCAGTTATGTTGACTGCATATAATGCCTAGATGATGACATCCCCTTTTGGTTGTGATTGATCAACTGTGATGGCTACAGGTGCCCGAAGCCCGAAAACCTTGAGCACAGTCTACAGGTCATATTTATGAAGGGATTTCATTGTAACTTCACAGGATCCCTCCAGATGATGCCCTGATGAGATTGTCCCCTTTGGTTGCAATCATTCAACCATGATGGCTGCCCGAGCCCGAAGCCCAAAAACCTTGAGCACAGTCTACAGGTCATATTTATGAAGGGATTTCATTGTAACTTTGTAGGATCACTCCAAATGATGCCCAGATGACGTCTCCTTTTGGTCGCAATCATTCAACCATGATGGATTCCCAAGCCCAAAACCCGAAAAACTTTAGTACAGACTACAGGTCGTATTTGTGAAGGGATTTCATTGTAACTTAGTAGAATGACTCAGTATAATGTCGAGATGAGGACGTCCCCTTTTAGTAGTAATCGGTCATCCGTCATGGATGGAGGGATTTCAATGTAATTTGATAGGATGACTCATTTTGGAATAATTTCACTGTAACTTGGGAACTTTTGTTGACATATACGTTAACTGTGAGTGCCACATACATTAACTGTGAGGTCATATTAACCCACCCCTTTGCCCTTTAGTACAGTGTACACCTCATATTATTTTTATTTAAAACATAGCATACAGGGAACAGAAATTAACATATTCCCAATTATCACAATTCTTGTCTTATTTCATAATCCTTTCATTTCGAATCCCACCTGCGGCAACCGCGTTGTGTCCTTGGTCAAGACACTTCACCCCCATTGCCCACGTGGGGGCACAGTGACGTTGTGTACTAAAGCGTACTGCACGTCGATGATGCACCTGTCTTCAACCAATGCTAACCCTGCTTGTGTGGAGTTAGTATGTTGGGGAGCTGACAGTTGCTCACCGTTACTCGGTGGTTCTCTCCAGGTACTCCGGCTTCCTCCACCCATAAAACAGTCAAGGTCATGATTAGCCTTTGTGCAGAAATATGTGACTTTAAACACCAATAAATAAATAAATAAATATAAATAATCCTTTCATAAACATTGAACATTATCCTTTTCATCAAACACAACACACAGACAAGTTAAGCTACAGTGTCATTAACACTTTCATTACTTGTCCATGCAAAAGTTTAAAAAATAATGACCAGTGGATCCCGATTTTTTCTGGTGTCATTATAGAAAAAGCCCTAATTTGTCCAAAAGTCATGTTCTTGTCTACTGCCATGTCACTCTATTTCTTTACACAACTGATTGCTCAGTTTATCCCAACAATACAGAAAATTTAGGGTCCTGTGAATATTTGAGATTCGATTCGATATTGTCCCCGAATCAGTCTTAAGTTTCAATTTTTTCGAATCCCTCGTGATTAGTGCAGTTAGTCCAACGAAAATTGGATAAAATTGACATTAGACAATTAATTCATGAAGGCTCAATTCTTATTTACTTGAATAATTGACAATGTTTAATTGTTTGTTTAGTAGAATAAACAATGGAATTCCACTGCTGTGAACGATGTGCAGTTAATTTCTCGGAACTACTTATCAGTGAATAATGATCTTCAGTTTGGAAAGAGTTCAGAATATCCAGTCTGATACGACTAATTGTGCATTTTTGTGGTGCTAGTAACATGTTAACACTGTGAACTAGACAATGCCATCCATGAAAATTGACTCAAAATTAAATGTCGGGCAGTGTCATCGACCATAATTAACAGTATTAACAAAGAGACATGTTACAAAGACCGTCATCGGCATGACCGACTAATAGGGTGGCGGGTCTTTTTGTTCCTTTACCAGTTCGTCCCCCGGATCATTTCGTTCCCTTACCATTTCCTGCTTAGTCGCTTCGCAGTGAGTGCTTTCGTACCCATACAAACAGACTGGAATAAGACAGTGATCAGTGATGTGTGGATTCATGTGCTGGTCTCTGATGTGAGAGGTCACAGGTTTGATCTTCAGTCGGGGGACTCTGGGAGATGCTGAGATGACCAAACATTCTCTGGCAACATCAATTGTGGTTTTGATGCCTCGACAACGTACAGCCATATCATACTATAAATACAAATATGGATGGAATGCTGGATATAATGAAGAATAGAAGCAGCAGTGCACAATTTAATTTAGTAGATGTACATCCTCAAAAGCACATGGGAAATCGGGATGAAGTGCCTTGCCCATCAACACAACATAGTTACCCTGGCCGAGTTTGAACTGTGGACCTTTCAGCCTGAAGTTCAATGCGATAACCACTGAGCCACAATGCTCCATAGAAGAATGAATATCTGAGATTTATGATTCCTTTCAGTTGGATTTTGTCTTCGGGATATTTCACATCTGTAGGAGTTTTTTATGCATTCTCTTTCACTCTAAGAAATCATATTTGGTGAATGAGAAATATAGACCAGAAAATCATTATTTTAATTCTTTTGGAAATCTGGTTAGATTATTGTTCTCTCTCCTACAGTCTCTGCAGTTCTCAGGTCAAATCTATTCAGAAAAAATATGTTGCAAACATTTGAGTTTTGAGGTTTAGGTCCACACTTTTTCAAACAATGGCATGCTTCTCCCTCTCTTCAAACACAAGTAATTTTAAACTTAGTTGTCTAACCTGTGACATGAATTACATTTTTTAAATCTACAAATAGTTTAGTTGTCACATGCAAAGTTGTGACTTGGTAATTTGCATGAAAAATTGCTGAAACTAACCATTTTCAGCCTCATTGTAGACTCCAAAACTCCACCTACCTACACCTGGCACAAATCATCTAAAAGGTTGACATCTCTTTATTATGCTCCCCGAAATATTTTTCGGGGGGAGCACATTAGTCACTGCCCTGTCCGTCCGTCCATCCGTTCGTTTGACTGAACAAAATTAAACAGAATTTTATACATGAGTTTATAACCACTTAATACAGGTTGGGATTGATAGTGGGCATGGTCCGATATTTTTTGGCAAGCTATGACCCCTTTCCAACTTAGACATGTTCATATTGGTTTTCAGACGATAACTTTAGTTAGTGAACGATATGAAATAAAATTGTATACATAGGTTTATAACCACATAGTACAGGTTGGGATTGATAGTGTGCTTGTCCCGATATTTTTTAGCAGAGTTATGGCCCTTTTCCGACTTAGAAAACATGTCTATGTTGGTTTCCATGCTGAAAATTACAATGAACACCAATAAATATTATCAAGCTTTCTTAACCCTTTGAACCTGAGCAGCTGCTTTTCCGGCCAAGAAGCATGATACATCATAATTTCCTTATGTAGGATGGCTGCAAAGTGAATATGTGGGGGTAAACCAATTAATATTTTCCCATGGCTGCACATTGAAAATATTAATTGGTCTACCCCCAAATAATGAATGTAGATTCTTCCAATTGCTGCCATTGAACTGACATGGAAGATAATGCCAGTGTTCAAAGGGTTAAAAAAAATCATGAAATGTCTTTAATTCATGTTACCAATGTCAAAATGTGTACTTATAATCTGTGGTATTTGCATTTTTGTGGCAATAATCACATTTTCTGTTCTCTGAAATACTACCTATACGTGACACTAATCTTTGGGAAGCTCTCCTAGAGCCATAGATGCTGAATGTGCTCTTAAACACCAATAACTAAGCCCACATAATTGTATATCCCTTAATTGAATAACCCTCTTAATTGAATATATTTTTCAAACACAAGATCATTTACTATACCTTCAGTTCAAAATTGACCTGTTAATTGCATTTTGGTTATATTTGTTTATTTATTGGTGTTTAAGGTCACATACTTATGCACAATGGTTAATCATGACCGTGACAGTTTTACGTATGGAGGAAGTCGGAGTACCCGGAGAGAACCACTGAGCAACGACGAGCAGTTGCCAGCTCCTCAACATCATAACTCCGCACTGCAGCACAGGCAGGGTTAGATTGCTTGAAGACATGCGCACCATTGACATGCAGTATGTCTTAGTACACGGCGTCATCGTACCCCCATGTGGACAATCGGGGTTAAGTACCTTGCCCAAGGACACAACGCGGGAGTCCGAATCGATCGCTCAGACGGTCACCATATAGGTTATAGAGTAAACTCATGTAAATGGAATAAAAAATGTAATATGTCAAGAAATGACCCTGCCAATCACCAAATTTTCCTTGTTTATAGTTCTGTTTGGCCTTAGTATATCCAATCAAAGCATCTAATCTATTATATTTTGTTTGACAGAGCTCTATGAGCTCTGTCATGCAAGATTTAATGATCAGTTTATCTCAAGAATGCAGGAAAGTGACCAGATTCCCTGTTAAGTGAAATCTGTTGGGCCTAAAAACATTAAAAATCTGTTTCTTGGCCCTCCTTCATGATCATTTTGGCTGCTGCATGCTCTCTTTTTTATAACCAATGCAATCTTAAAAAATAAAACTTAAATGGTGTTTATGTCTGATATTTTACCCAAGTTAATAAGATTGATAATTTTTTCCCTCGAGTAATCTATTATATTTTGTTTGACAGAGCTCTACGATGTCTGTCATGCAAGATTTAATGCTCAGTTTATCTCAAGAATGTGGGAAAGTGACCAGATTCCCTGTTAAGTGAAATCTGTTGGGCCTAAAAACATTAAAAATCTGTTTCTCAGGCCCTCCTTCATGATCATTTTGGCTGCTGCATGTTCTCTTTTTTATAACCAATGCAATCTTAAAAAATAAAACTTAAATGGTTTATGTCTGATATTTTACCTAAGTTAATAAGATTGATAATTTTTTCCCTCGAATGCAGTCGAGTGCGACAAGCCTTTTCAATGATTTAGCTATTCTGTAGATTTTAGGCCTAAAAACATAAAACTAGCCAGGAATATGAACTTTTGATGGCAAAGAAATACTTCCACAAAAAATAAAAAATGAAATAAAATTAAAAAATAATGCTCTCCTACATGTAATTTTACAAAAGTTTACCTGAGAAACAGAAGATCTACTTTGTGGGACATTAATTGAATAATTTTCACTTGTCAAGCTGATATTCATTTACCAATGTTCCACTGTACTTATTCAATAATAATTAATCCTCCTCGTCGGATAACGAAAACTAACTTTGAATACTTAATTCTGTAGCACACAGGAAATTTGAAAAAGAGATGTTCTCGCTGATTTCCATGAGGTGCTGTATGTAGAATTGATGCAAATACTTGATGAATAACTTGAATTTGATTATGTTGTAAAATCAGTAGATCTTCCAATGGGAACCCCAAGGAAGTAGAGCAGTTCATTTTTACTGGTAAAATAGGATGCAGTTGTCAATGCCGGGGGTAGAAGACCTCTAATATTGGCAGCATGGCTAAGCTTTAGACTTTCAACTAACGTTGCAGTCATGATGTAACTAAAGATGCTGAAAGGGAACCTTGAACACACACCAACAAATAATGAATAAATAGTGAATAGATTTATTCATTTTGTTTAAGTTTTATTTTGGGGTGGGGGCAGTTTTCTCTCTAAAAAAATAAACTTTTGGTAATTTCTGTTGATTTTTCGGAA
Organism: Pictodentalium vernedei; assembly: GCA_031216915.1. Classification (NCBI taxonomy): domain Eukaryota; kingdom Metazoa; phylum Mollusca; class Scaphopoda; order Dentaliida; family Dentaliidae; genus Pictodentalium; species Pictodentalium vernedei. The sequence goes on along the minus strand of CM062296.1, from coordinate 506,919,644 downwards.
GTTTACTCATTGAAAATATAGAATTAGAGGTATGTAGAATGATGAATTTCTAACTCAATAAAATCAAAATGAATGCTTTTAATGTTCAACAATGATTTGTGAAATGTGATGTATAATTGATTTTATACCTTAGTCATAAAATTCATCATTTTTTTTCATTATTACACTTGATGTTCTCAAAGAAATCATTTTTTTTTATTGTGATATATTCTGTAATAAATATATTGTTAAAGATTATTTGAGCTTTGAAAAATATTTTCTGTTTCCAAGCATTGAAATAAGCAGACTGTTATCAGCAAAATGAGGTCTCCAGAGCGTGAATTTGGTGATGCTACCCTGCACAGCTGGGTAGCATTACTAAATTTACTCTCTCTGAGCCTCGGTCTGAGTCAAGGTCTCAAGCCTAAACAGAAAGAGATACCCAGAGTATTAATTGACCCACTATATGGGATAGCATCAGCAATTTCATCTTCTGGGGACCTCATTCTGCAAATGACAGATTGCTTATTTTCAGGCTTGTCTGGTTCTTTAACTCTTAAAGAGTAAAGACTTTGTGATTTTTATACATTTTTGCTACACATTGTGGCTTTGCAGTTTACTCATAGACTACATATTAGAGGAGACATTTTGTTGCTATAAAAAGTGATCAAAAGTTAGAATTAGGCCCTTAATTAGTTGAGTGCTAAAAGCCACTATCATGGACAGCTCTGTTGAAAAAGTGCTAGGAACCACTTTAGTGTCTTTACACTGGATGCATTAGCTTGTTGTTTGCTCTGCAGTAGAAGAAGAAAAAAATATATGAAATAGTTTGGCACTTTCCAATAAATTGTAACAAAATTACATACAGAATTGTCTGCATAGGGGCACGATGATGCATGGACTAAGACAAACTGCTCATCGATGGTGCGCAAGTCTTCAACCAATTTAACCCTGCCTGTGCTGCAGTGCAGAGTTACGATGTTGGGGAGCTGGCAGCTGCTCATCATTGCAAGGCAGTCTCTCCAGGTACTTCTGCTACCCCCACCCATAAAACTGTCACTCGCGTGATATGACCTTGGGTGTTAAAGTGTCGTTAAACCTTAGTAAACAAATAAATAGATTTGATAAAATATACTCATGTTTCAAATCACCTTTGAGAAATAATTTATCACTGAACCAGTTAAGGATTATGTACAATAACTAATAGTATAAAAGAATTGTTACACCATTGGACTTTATTGTACAAATCAAGCTCGGCATTTGAAAGAGAAATATGAATTCTTCTTATTCTTTCACCAAAACTCATCATATAATTTCTAACTGGAGTGCATGAATTGAGCTAGTTGGTGATCAGATGAAAAGTTTGTGCAGAAAATGGTTTAATTGCTTTTGTAATTACAAATATATGTATAACCCTGAATGTGATCGTTGCTCACACTGAAAAAGTTGTTTCATTCTTATGTACCTGTTTAGGGGTTGTATTATGTTATGGAGATGTCTTCCAGTATATCTATTTTCCCATCTGTATCCTCCCCACCGAACATGGGACCTCCAGAATATGGAGCTGTATTTGTTGACCACAGTTAAAAAGGGCGGCTTTTCTTGTAGGATAGGATGTAGGAATAATGCTGATCAATGGCTCGGGTAGAATTTCTCTAAAGTTGGCAACAAATGTGTAAACCATTATCTTATCTTCACTTCATAATTGTATTACAGTCATGATATAGCTATAGCTGCTGAATGTGACCTTAAACGCCAATAAATAATAAATTGCCAATCTTGCTTTTCATAACTCTCCTTCTGCTTGGAAACCTGGGCTCCGGTTTAAATCTGTTGAGAAAATAAAGAGATATTTTCTCCTGCTATTTATCACAGTGACATTTCTGTTTGTACTGTAAAATTTTTCCATTGTGTATTATATTTAGAAAATTGAATAAACTGAAAGTGGTAAATGGTGGAGTGCCTCATTGGACTTTGGTTACACTTTTTGTGTACGGAAAATATTTTCGGCGGACTATTAAAATAGCTGGTGTCCGTCCATCGGTCCGTCTGTACATCCATCCCACTTTGGTTTCCTAATGATAAATTTAGTTACAGTTGGCCAATTCAAATGACATTTGGTCCAAAGGTGTATCAACATACAATACAGATCAAGTTCGAATCGGGGTGTGGTTCGACAATTTTTGCCAGAGTTATGCCCCTTTTTGACTTCAAAAATTCTTCTTTTTTTTTTTGGTTTCCCGATGATAGCTTTAGTTATAGTTTGCCAAATCTAATGAAATTTGGTATGTAGGTTTATCAACACAAAATAAAGGTCAAGTGCGAATTGGGTCCTACAATTTTTGCCAGAGTTATGCCCCTTTTTCGAAATTCCTTTTTTGGGGGTTTCCTGATAACTTTAGTTGTTGACCAAATCAAATAAAATGTGGTATGTTTCTTGTGTCAACATAAAATACAGGTCATGTTCAAATCGGGGTTTGGCTCAACATTGTTTGCCAGAGTTATGTCCCTTTTTCGACCTTGAAAAAGTCAATATTTTTCGAATACCTCTAATTACACATTATTTTTTTTTTGGTGGGGGGGGGGGGTGTGAAATGTGGCCGAGCAGCATTTTCATTTATCTTACATCAAGTACGTATTTCGCCCAATACAAGTAAAAACGTCTAGTCAAAATAAAAATCTGTATTGAGGGTAGCAACTGACATATGACCATTTGTTTCAAAAAGAGTATATTTTTTACCTGCACTCATCAAAAACTGATTACACATGGTGAGGCCACCATTTTTGATAACAGTAATTAAATGATAAATAACCAACTCAACGAAATAAGTTATTGCCATGATGATATTTTTATATAGGCCTACCATGCCTTAATCCTTAGGGCCTGGTCAAGTGTCGTTAATTACCACCAGCCCACAGCCTTTTTTCATCCTGAGGTATAGCAGTGATTTCTAGTTACATCTTGGCACAGGCAGCCAGGATTGTAACTAGAAACCACTGCCTAGGTAATTTGACTATTGTAAGCAGAACCTCCACATGATGGCATGTTAAGGGCACATGTTCTGAGGTTTTAAAAGTTGGAAATAGGCCTTAAAGGGTTAAGCCTGTAAAAACAAGTCAAAGAAACACACAGCTGAAAAACTGTTATAAACTTCTGCGGCTGTGGTGAAAGTTGAATAATGAATGGGGATTACATGCATAGGGCAGGAACACAATATCATGCATGACATCATGATTTTCATTCATAAAAAATCAACTCAATGATTGTCAAAATATAAGCAAGCAAGTCAAGAAAGGGAGGAATATTGTAAGATGAATTGGTTATTACCACCAAGTGGGTTTCCGAGATGGTGTATTGAAGTCTTGACCTCGCTTCTGTGTCATATATCGACTCCTAACAAACCCGTCGATATATGCCCAGAGACAAGGTTTTGACTTCAATACACCATCTCGGAAACCCACATTGTGATAATAACCTATGAGCGTCACGTCACAGTGGGAGGCATTGATCTTAGTGGAGACAAGACAAGAGTCTCTTCATTCTCCATAAGTATTGGCTTGGAATACCTGTATAAGCCTTGGTCCCTTTTATGCACCCCAATAGGAACCTGATGTGGAAAGTGGTTGTTTACTATCATAAAATTTTATTGGTGAAATAGGACCTGGTCACTAATACCTGGGGTAGAAGTATGTAACATAGGTATAAATGAGTGCATTGACTTGGCATGTGTCATGATCATGTTATAGCCATAGATGCTAGACGTGACCTCAAATACCAGTAAATAAATAGAGACCAGGGTTCATGATCAGTTCTAGTACCTGTTGTACCAGATTCACATTGGCATTTGGATCCCCCGCGGGACCCCTGGGAAGTGAGACAGTGCTTATTTACTCTGGTAAACAAGCACAGTTTTTACTGGTAAGATAGGGGTGCAAGTCCTCTAAAATAGGCAGCATGGGGTATAAACGATTGACTGACCTTGACTTTATCTCCATGTTGTGGTCACATTAGCCATTGTGCAGAAGTATGTGACCTTAAACAACAATAAATAAATTGGCATTTGGATGCTATCTGTCTCAGAATGTCAATACCAGTGGAACTGTAATGGTATGGAAATAACTTGATTTGTTTAGTCATTTGGTGCATTTGTTCCATAATGAAAGGACAGCGGCTTATTGGTTAGTATGTTGGATACCTGTGTGAGATTTTCTGAGTTTCAGTTGAGCCACAGGGTTTATATGGGTCTTTGAAAGTGCTTAATAGTGCTTGACCCACACCGGAACACCGGGAAATGAAGCAGTGCTTGTTTACTGTGGTAAACAAGCTCCATTTTACTTGTAAAATAGGACCCAGTCACTGATGCTTGGGTTGCAAGTCCACTAAAATAGGCAACATGGGGTATAAACGATTGATTGACCTTGACTCTTGACTTTATCTCTATGTTGTGGACATGATTAGCCATTATGCAGAAGTATGTGACCTTAAACACCAATAAATAGTAGTGCTTGAACCTAAAAAGTAAAACTTGAGACCTATGACACTGCTTGAAAATCTGAAGTTGCAGGAAAAAGTAAGGATCTGTGAATCACAAAATATTTTTTGAATCGAATCTCAAATCAAATTGTGTCTCTGATATCGATATCGAATCAAATCCCAAATCGAATCTTAAAAGACAAGTTAAGGAACACTGATGACCCTTACACAACTGAGTGAACACCTTGAACACCAATAACTAAGTATTCTCTGTTGCACCGTCTCTGAAATTGATAGGGCTATATTATCCAGAGCTTTAGTTTTTGAAGGCTTAACTTGTTACTATTCACGTTCTTAAGAACATGAATGGTAACAAGTTAAGCCTTCAAAAACTAAAACTTTGTATAATGTTCTGGGCAAAATTCACTACTTACCTACAATTAAACATTGTTAGGAACTCAATTAAATAGGAATTGAGCCTACATGAAGGAATTTTCTAATGACAAATTTATCCAGTTTTTGTAGGAAATGTAACAGTTGAAGTTAGTACGAGAGATTCGAAAAAATCGAATCTTGTGACTGATTCAGGATCGATCTCGTTGCAGACATATCGATATCAAATCGAATATTTGCAGGACCCTGGGAAAAAGTCATGCAAAGTCCTTGAAAAAGAATTGTATTTTTATACCCCAAGCAACAAAGTTGTGGGGTTGAAGGGAGGGGATGCTGGAATCCATCTGTCAGTGTGTCCAGCCAACCATGGACACAATTTTTTCTAGAGTTTTTCTCTGTCCATTATGAATCATCATGGGAATCTGCGATTTTAAGATTGATCTGCCATGCCATTACCCCTTTTTTTGTCATCCATGCACACAACTTTGTCCGAGCTTATATTACGCTCTTCTATTATGCTCTTCATTTTCCAATCAATGTTTTTTTAAACTAGCCAGATTTGTTACCCTCCATGGAAACCTGTGCATCTACGATTTTGAGATCAAGCAGCCATGTCATTACATAGTTATTGCTCTTTTTTGGCAACCTTCATTTGCCTGCGCTTGAATTCCTTCATTTTGCAGTCAATTTTCTTTAAACCTGACGCAGACATTAACCATCATGGAAACCTGTGCCCCTGATGTTATCAAGATTGGTCGGACTTATATTGTCAGAGTTATTGGCCTTCTTCGACTTGGAGTTGTTTTGCATTGTTTATCATTTTGTCTGTGCTTATTTGGACATGTTTTTAAAAAACTTAGGACAGAGATTAACCAGCATTGAAACCTGCACCCCTGTTATTTTGAGATTCCTTGACTGATTTTGGCAAAGTTGTTGCCCCTTTTTAGTCCCCTACGGAAACCGTAAGGGGACTATAGGATTGCACTCCATCCGTCCGTCCGTCCATCTGTCCATCTGTCTGTCTGTCTGTCCGTCTGTCTCTGTCCGTCCGTCTGTCTGTGTGTTTTTTTTTATGTTACCACCTCTCAAGCTACACTTTTTATATCTGGCACATGGATAGAGGGTTGTAATAGGATGTTGCACGTTCAATATTTTTTTCCCAAAATTCGTCCGTCCGTGTGTCCGTCCGTCTGTCTGTCTCTGTTTTTTATGTTACCACCTCTCCCTCCAACATGCTTTAAGCTACACCTTTCATATTTGGTACATGGATAAATGGTTCTGAGGGGATGATGCATGCTCAAAATTTTTTTTTCAAAATCCAAGATGGCGGAATGGCGGCCATTTTTGTTGTGTTTTTTAAGCTTTTTTTCTCTATTTTCATGTTACCACCCCTCCCACCAACATGGTTTAAGCTACACTTTGCATATTTGGCACATGGACAGAGGGTTGGGTGGGGATGATGCACGTTCAATATTTTTTTTTCAAAATCCAAGATGGCGGCATGGCGGCCATTTTTGTTGTGTTTTTTAACCTTTTTTCTCTATTTTATGTTACCACCCCTCACTCCAACATGGTTCAAGCTACACTTTTTATATCTGGCACATAGATAGAGGGTTGTAATGGGATGTTGCACGTTCAATATTGTTTTTCCAAAATTCAAAATGGCGCCATGGCAACCATTTCTGTTGTGTTTTTTAAGCCTTTTTCTCTATTTTATGTTACCACTGCTCCCTCCAACATGGTTCAAGCTGCACTTTTCATATATTGTACGTCTGATAAAGGGGTTGTGAGGGGATTATGCACGCTCAATTTTTTTTCTTCAAAATCTAACATCTGTCTGTCTGTCTGTCCGTCTGTCTATCTGTCTGTCTGTCTGTTTTTATGGTACTGCCTCTCCCTCTAATATGCTTCAAGCTACACCTTTCATATTTGAACATGGATAAATGGTTCTGAGGGGGATGATGCACAGTCAATATTTATTTTTCAAAATCCAAGATGGCAGAATGGCGGCCATTTTTGTTGTGTTTTTTTAAGCTTTTTTCTCTATTTTATGTTACCACCCCTCCCTCCAACATGGTCCAAGCTACGCCTTTCATATATGGTACATGGATAAAGGGTTGTGAGGGGATTATGCACGCTCAATATTTTTTTTTCAAAATCCAAGATGCTTATATACTCTAGTGTCTTCTGTGACAAAAACACCTTTTGTCACAAAAGCGCCATAGGGGACTAATACCACCTTGGTGGTCAAACACTTGTTCAATTTGCTATAAGGTATATTTATTTATTTATTGGTGTTTTAGGTCACATAGCTATAAGGTATATATACACAAAGGAAAAGGTTAAGCACCCCCAAATATAATGAATGATAACATGCCACTGTTCAATGTAAGTCTATTGATGGTTATATATATGATTATATTGATGATCCAACAAATGGTTGTGAATGTGTATGATTGAATGTGTCCCAAAAACAGGGCCTGGGAATCACATGCACAATGCAACCCAAGAATTTTCCAGAATTCTGCTTTTGCATGACTCTGAATTGCATATTTATAGTGCTTATTTTTCTGTGTTCAATCACTATTTGTCACCACAACATAAAGAAGGATGACATATGCACAAAGATGGCTTATTTTTGGTATGCAATCCACCATTATGTCCTTTAAAACAATCGGCCATCAAATCAACATCCATCACACAGTCACCAGTCATTTGGTGAGAAAACACATGCAAACCAATGAGGTCAAGGACTGCCCATGGTCAGAATGACCGCCTGTGACATCACAACATGAAAACAGGGTAGTTTTTAGGCTGATGTGATGACAGACATTCACCTCAAATACTGTTCTGAAGAGCCTGTGGCTAAGAAATTGATGAATCTGCACGAGAACAGTCAGGAATGCTGAGAAAAGCCATAATAAGCTCCAGAAGGGCCATTAAACACCCTCTACTAACAGATCATCACCAAGGAATACGTTTGGCTTAGTGTTCAGCATTTTTCATTCAGAGCATTGCATTGGCTACCATTCCTCGGTGACAGATACGACAATTGACTGGAGGATACGATGTAGGATAGATGCTGTTATCCGAGCACATGGAGGATACAGCAGATATTGAACTGTAACACGTGACTCATGTTCTCTAGAGGTTACAAATGACATTTTTATCCATTTATAGTCATATAATGTTGCCTTGTCCCTTCAGCTCCTTACTAAATTGGGTATCGCATTGAACTCTAACATTTATGTTTTGGGTTCATCAATGCTGTCATTGAAATGATGAAGAAGACTATGATTTTTATGTGTTCGTATAGCCTGAACATTTTCTTTCAAGATAGCATTTAATTTTTTAAGCTTACTTTGTGAGTACTTTACTGATATCAAGCAATACATTTACCATCACAAAGTATCCAAGGGGTGATTAACTTTTTTCTTTGTGTTTAAACATAAACAACAAAAATGATATAAAGGTAGTTAAGGGGTCTGAAAAGTGCTTCCAAAGTGCCACAAATTTCAGTCAAATCGAATCTGGCACCAGATTCCTGAATCAAATTGAATCTGAAATCAATTCTCACCTCTTTTCAGGTTGTGGGTTCACCTTCTTACAATTGTAAATGTTGTCAGTCTCCACTCGAGTATTGTGTTTAGTGGTAACTCATGCAAATCAAGCAAAATGCAGAATATTCCAGAATGTAATCAATGTAATTTCAGAAGCAGAACTTTCTTGAACTCTTCTTGTATCATCAGGTCTCCTGTACAGGAGACCTGAGGATAGAAGAGATTAAAAGGAAACATTTTGAAGGATTTTGTATTTGTTTTGCGAACATCTCGACGATTCAAAAAATTTTGAATTGGTGCAATTGTAATCAAATCGAAACATGGGGACTATTTTGAATCAAATTGATTTTTGAAGCTTCGCAGGTCGCTAGGTTACAGATCATTACAAATCCAGTTCACGAACCAATGAGTTACTGCACATTCGATAATCAAGAATGTGTTTGCACAGCAATATATATATATATTTATGCACAGTAGTAGAATTTTTCATTTATGCAGTAATTATTACTACACTTATAATATACAATCATTTGTGCTATCAGTATCAATTATATATTATTATTATTATGTATTCTCTGTATTTTATAATGCTGGTGGTGGTGATGGAACTAGTGTCTATTATGTGTCAGTAATGTTAATTGTCTTGATGTTGTTGCTTAAAAGTTTTAACAGACTTGTGGAAGCTTTGGAAACTAATTGGCACTTTGATTGTGAAATAGTGTATTTTTCCACTGACAAGTATGTTGTGGTCAACAACATGGATGCTAGCTATCTAAAATGAACATGAGTGATGTAAATGGTTAATTTGCTGCCACAAATGACATGTGTTGTCACAATAGAGATATGGGATCTGTTTTATTTTCTCAACCATTTGCCACCTGTAGAAAATTTTCCACTGGGAATTTACCATCTACTGAACATTTCTAATGAACATTTCATTCAGATTAAATTTAACTTTTATGCACTTTGTTTTTACTTAGCAAGATATCATGTATTACATTGGAGGCAGTATAAAGTTATAAATGATTTATGGCTAATAATAACTAAATAGATGATGAAAATAACAGATGGACAGAAAAAATAGATACTGGACACATAAATTTGTTTTTCTTGATTGCCCTTGTATGTTTACTCCCGGTAAAGCTATGTACTTCAAAATGCTTGAAAATTACAATTTGTTAGGAGTTATTAGAAAGTCCTTAAAAACTATATGTAGGTTATTGCTTGACTTGTTTTAGTCAGAAAGTGTACTAATAAACTCTAGTATTACCATAGTGCAAGAAATAAGGGAATAAACACTAATCTTATCACCAGAACACAGGAAAATGTCACATATCTTTTCAATTGAAAACTTTGTTAATTGAATATTTTTCACAGGCATAGAGACAAATGAATTAACCTAATGCACACGAATCGCAAAAATTTAGGATTTTTTTTTTTTTTTCAAAAAATTAACAAAATTAACATTTTTTTTTCTTTTTTAACTGCTCAGTTGTAAATTATGCAGTCAGATTTGGCCGATTCATATGGATTAATAGGGTTTCACTGTACCTGCATCTTATACTGATCCTTGGGGGCATGGTGGCTCAGTAGGTACAGTTGGTGGCTGCAAGCTGAGAGGTCCTCGGTTTGAATCCCACCTGTCGCAACCGCGTTGTGTCCTTGGGCAAGACACTTCACCCCCATTGCCCAACTTTCTGAGGGATCTTCCCAAGAATCAGTATCAGACCCAAGTGTTATTAGTTTACATGTATAAATTATGTTAACAGGTAAGTAAACTGACATCAAAGATGATTAAAATTATTTTAGGAGGTCTCAGAAAATGCTGGACAATACCCTCAGAAATCCTGCATGTTTTTTTGTTTTATTTTGGTTTTATTGGAGGTAGGGGGGTTTCATAAGTATTTGATTGCATGAAGAATTTGAAAACAAAATTCTTGACACTCGAAAAACATGGCCATCAACTGCCATCTTAGCTTTGTTTGTCAAGTCCTTCAATGGCAATTCCTTTGGCACACCCTACACTCTGTATCCATCAATTAACCATTGCAAACTTTCTTATGCAGGTTTGTGATGACATGTAAATGCGAAATTTCAAGTTTCATCATCAAATCTCAAAAAGCATTGCTCATTAAGACCATCTTGGATTTAGTTATTAAATGTTAAATCTTTTGGCACACCTTATATTTTGCATCCCTCATTGGATCATTTCAAACATATGAGCTGTTGAGTATTGTGTCATTACAAGAAAAATTGTCACCATGTCAGCCACATGGCTGCACATTGAAAATATGAATTGGTCTACCCTGAAATAATGAATACAGACTCATTATTGCTGCCATTGAACTGACATGGGAGATAACACCAGGGTTCAAAGGGCTAAACTTCTTGCATGCTGCTGGCAGATATTCCTGCCCAGGATACAAAATCCCTTGCTACTGAAATAAGTTAACTTTCGGCACATTTAATCAAATTTCTCCCCTGTAAATTGAATGAAAGTTTTGACCAATCATTCCTTTACATAAATTGAGATGTATTTTTTCCATCAAATCAGGTCATGGCTGTTTCACAGAGTCATGACTAGATTTGATGAAAAATATTTTAAAAATACTCGACAGGTTAAGAGAATGTTATTAACTTTAGATGTACAAATTTCCAATCAGAATATGTGGACTTTGAAGTTTGAGGCTGAGTTTGTTTTGTATTTTCCAATGTAAACAGTATGATTAAACTACATGACATAATATCATTCTGTGTTTTAAAAAAGAAAGCAACAATTAGAGATAGTGCTGAACACCTCATTGTTTTAGTTTACATTTGTACAGTAGTGAAAGGGAGGGTTTTTTCAGAATATTTTTAGTTTTTTGTTGAACGATTGTTTTTAAGAATGTAATCAATTAATTAAATTAGAAAAATATATTGAAACTAGGTTACTTTCTGATACTTTTTGAAAGTATTCAGAAATTTATTTCCCTTGGTTTTGCATCATTTTAAGCAGTATGTCCACTTCTCAGTTTACTGAAAGGAAATGTCCACAGAAGAAAATGTCATCGTGGCAGATGAGCATTGTGAAAATGTATGGATCCATAAATGTTGGTGCTGAAAGTAATGTTTTACGCTGTTGTTTAGTTTTTACTAATGCAGTGCTGGAAATAAGTTTCTTGACTTACAAAATGTTTTTCTTTTGGAATACAGGAAAGTAAAAGAGTACTTGTGTACTGAAATAGTCTATTTCTGCTTGATTAGTGCAATTAGATGCCTTATCTATGAGTGATATTTGAGCCTTTCAACTGTTTCAGTGTCATGCTTCACACACAATTTCATTGAAAAACTTGTTTCATTCTTGTGGTTGGCAAAAACCGAATTCACATGAACCATTAACCATTTAATAAAAGTTTTCTTCTGTTAAGATAGCCTCAATTCTTATCTGAATTGCATCTAAAGAAGGTTGGCATGGAATATGCTAGGCCTGTCTGAAATTTCTCTTTCCAACAGCTTGTCCTTTAAGTTGCTATATAAGTAAGGAAAATTTGTTTACTTTGAAATTCCCACCTCTGATATTCCATAAATTCATTTTAAATATACACAAATTATACATCAAAATGAAGGTTGTAATGTATAGAAAGCAAAAAATATATGCAATCAACTCAAGAGTTGACAGCAGGCACCAATGGTTCATGGAAGTCTGCTACCATAGTTGTACCAGAGCTGACAATATACATGAACAACTCATGGCCAAATGTGCTTCAGATATCCAAGAACAAAGCTAGGCATTCAAAATACTTTACAGTGCAGTGACAGGACTCCATTAGGGAAAGGACAACACTGTCTTCATCTTTTATTGAAGATGGATTCCATGACCGATGGACATGCACATATCAATAGCGTAATTCTAAGAAATTCAAACAGGTGTCATGTTACCTTGCAAGTAATATGACAACTGTTCAGTCTCCATATAATAATACTGTGTAGCATGAAGTCGATCTTTCTCATATTTGATTTTAGACAGCATTGTTTCGCGATGCTGTTTTGGCCCAGATGGTCCTGTCTTGTAAACAGACAAACAACAAAAACAAAGCCAAGAGTTTGACAGTTTACCCCCATGCAGCTCTGTCACTGTGTTTTGAAGAATTATGCTTTCCTAGCTTTGTTCTTGGATATATCACACACATTTGGATACAAGCTCTTCTGAAATATTATTTTGTTATCAGTTCTGGTACGAATACTGTAGCAGGAACCATTGGTGCTGGCAGTCAACTCTGTGAGTTTACTGAATATATTTTTCGTGTTCTATACATCACAACCTTCATTTTGATGTATAATTTGTGTATATTTAATTTGTATTTATGGAATATCAGAGGTCGGAATTTCAAAGTAAACAAATTTCTCTACCTTTATATAGCACCTAAATAACACGTTCACAACAATAGTAAAGAAACAAAATGACATTGCTCTATCGTCAGAATGACTCATGCATGTAAAATGGCTGGCATAGATTTTAAATAATTGGCTAAATTTGACTTCATCCCAGTGTTGCAGTCATGAGATATCCAATGATGCCAAATGTTACCATAACACCAAAAAATAAATTCTGGTAAGGCATCAAGATTTTGGGTTGGTTCCCTGCCTTCCCTCTCCATAGATAATCAGATGAAATGTTTTAGTGGGCTGTTCAACTGCTAAGTTGCAAATTATTTTTCAAAGGTGAATACATGTTCCAACATACAGACTTGCCGATGGATGTTAAAGTACCTTGGCAGTGGTTTATAGTGAAGTTTTGACTGTCCTTGTAGGTAGCGAAGACTTCACTAGACACCACTGCTAATTCAAAGTGTCACCTTATTTTGAAAGTGCAAAAAATAGACTTCTCCAGACCTTTGTGGACACTTTCAGAATATTTGGCAAGAATTAAAGTTGGTTCTCATTGTTTTCCTCACGAGAATTGATGCTTATTCTTGCATGAATTTAAGCCCTGCAAGTACAGTGACAAGCGAATAATTATTAACCCTTTACCTAACATGAAAAGCAGACGACACTTGCAAACAAAATCCTTGAATAACTCATTTTTTAGCTCAACTTCGGCGAAGCCAAATTTGAGCTTATGCCATGGCCAGTCGTCCGTCTGGCCATCTGTCCATCCATCAAAAATTCAATACGGCTCGGGCTAGAGGCCGTATTTATGAACCGATCTTTACGTAACTTCTTGGGTACCTTTGTTATGACCGTGGGACGAGAACAAGTGTTTTGGGGTCCGATCTGAAATTCAAGTTGGCTGCTGGCAGCCATTTTGTACAAAATTAGGTGCAATCAGATTTTTGCACAGAACATCCATATGAAAGTGCTGATTTGAATAATTTTTTGTATGAATGTTTAGTACCATGGGATACATCACGTATAATACGGGTTTTTGTCTTGTGCGTAAATTATTCAAATTAGACTAACTTTGATGTATTTAGTGTTACTTTCAGCACTGTAAGTGCAAATGCCAATACGGCTCGGGCCAGAGGCCGTATTTATGAACCGATCTTTACGAAACTTCTTGGGTACTTTTGGTATCACCATGGGACGAGAACAAGTGTTTTTGGGTCTGGTCCGAAATTCAAGATGGCCGATGGCAGCCATTTTGTACAAAATTAGGTGCAATCAGATTTTTGCACAGAACTTGCATATGAAAGTGCTGAGTTGAATAATTTTGTATGTGAATGTTTAGTATTATGGGATACATCACATATAATACAGGTTTTTTTCTCGTGCAGAAATTATTCAAATTAGATGAACTTTGATTTTTTCAGTGCTACTTACACACAGTAAGTACACATCTCAATACGGCTCGGGCTAGAGTCTGTATTTATGAACCGATCTTCACGAAACGTCTTGGGTACCTATGTTATCACCTTGGGATGAGAACGAGTGTTTCTGGGTGCGGCCCAAAATTCAAGATGGCTGCCAGTGGCCATTTTGTACTGAAATTAGGTCTAATCAGTTTTTTGTGCACAACTTCTATACGACTCAGGCTAGAGGCCGTATTTATGAACTGATCTTTACAAAACTTCTTGGGTACCTATGTTATCACCTTGGGATGAGAACGAGTGTTTGGGGTGTGGTCCGAAATTCAAGATGGCCACCAGCAGCCATTTTGTACCAAAATTAGTGCAATCAGTCTTTTGTACAGAACTTCTGTATGAAAGTTCTGATTTGAATAAATTTTTGTATGAATGTTTAGTAACATTTTTGCACAGAACTTGCATATGAAAGTGCTGAGTTGAATAATTTTGTATGCGAATGTTTAATATTATGGGATACATCACATATAATACAGGTTTTTTTCTCGTGCAGAAATTATTCAAATTAGATGAACTTTGATTTATTCAGTGCTACTTATACACTGTAAGACACTGTAAGTGCTCATGTCAATACAGCTCGGGTTAGAGGCTGTATTTATCAACCGATCTTCACGAAACTTCTTGGGTACCTTTGTTATCACCTTGGGACGAGAACCAGTGTTTCTGGGTGCGGCCCCATAATCAAGATGTCTGCCAGTGGCCATTTTGTACCGAAATTAGGTCCAATCAGTTTTTTGTCACAACTTCTATACAGCTCGTATTATGAACTGATCTTCACGAAACTTCTTGGGTACCTTTGTTTTCACCTTGGGACAGGAACGAGTGTGTTTTGGGGTGCCTTTGTTATCACTGTGCTATGAAAACAAATATTTTGGGGTTCAGTCAGACCCACTCTGGGACTCAAAGATTTTTTCTAGTTTAGCATCTGACTGTCAACCACCTTTACAATACTTTACCTATACATTTGTTACAGGCAACGGTCATTATTTATGTACAGACCGTTACAATACTTTATATGTACCTTTGTTATCAGGTCATTACCTAGATGTTTGTCATTGCTGTGTCACATACTATACATGTACATGTCTTAACAAGTTGAGCTACAGTGCCATTGACACTTTCATTTCATTTTTTTGTCTCAAAAACACAGATTATGAACACTCAGGGGAACAAGCTCAGCGAGCTTGTTCCAAAGAGGGGTCATATCCTATGTTTTTGAGACAAAAAATTAAAAAATAATGAAAATTAATTGGCGATTTTTGTGAATAGTGCTGGCTGGTTTTGGCCATTACGTTGGGTAAAGGGTTAATGCTACCATTGCAATATTCTGTATTCAAAGCTGAAATTATTTCAATTTTCTAAATTTATAATAGAAATCTTCTCCCCTGGGAAATCCCAAGAAATGGAGTAGTAATTAGTTACTGTAGTATCAAGTTCTCTCCTTTACTTGGTAAAATAAGAACCAGTAAACAAAGCATGGGGTGGAAGCTTCCTAAAGTGGGCAACACGGGAATAAACAATTGGTTAAACTTCACTTATACTTGTGTGCAAGTCAGGATATAGCCATAGATGCTGAAGTAACTTTAAACACTGATAAATGGATATTTAAAATGTGAAGAAAACTACATAAATATGGATATCATTGAATAAGCTTCACTGACATGCATGTTTGTTTGGTTTTTGACAATGTCAAAATGATGTTGTTTTCAGGAATTTCTATAGATTCTAGTAACATGACTAGTGATGAGGTTGGCAAATTGGAAAAAATGTTTGTAGTTTTGGCTCCAAATATGTCATTTCAGCTGATTCCTAAAAGTCTTCTGCGCAGTAGAGACAGTATAAAGTACTTCCAGTTGGTATGCAGAATTATTTGTTTCCAAGCATGCCCTTGTTTACATTTTGATGCTACTGAATCACTTGACTGTATCACTTGTCAAAACCACAATCATACTAATGGAAAAGCCATACTACACATGTACTGCATAACTAGGTTCACTTCTTGATTACACTGGTGAATTGGTCAACAGTCAGGTTTTCGCTTTTAGCCCAAGAACATTAGGTTTCACTAGGGAAAAAAATCGGAGAAAGCTGATTTTTTCAGGGAATGTCGAGTGCATGTCACTGAACGATTAGACAAAAGTCCCCTAAAATCCCAGTTGAACTTTTTTTTCTACAGCCTTTTTTCGAAAACGCGTTTGAAAAAAATCGCACGAACTTTGTAACCTCGAATTGATCCAACTGTATTTTTTGTTTACGCATATTTCAAGCTACATAATGTCTAATATACATTTACCTAGAGGAAAATGTGCATTCTATGACAATTTCTGCAAAAAATTATTGAAAATTCACAAAAAAGTATCGGATTTACGCAAAAAATGACGATTTTCCTAACGGATTTGCCCAAAGGGTCGTAGTACAGAACGGGATGTTAGTTGGACAGACGATAAAAAATCCACCACCATTTGAAGACTTTTATCATTGCTTACAAAATAGACATTATGGAAGACCCCCTCTGCTTCTGGCCGAGTTCCCCTTTTGGCATAAAATTCGTCAGCATGAGAACTCAACTATTTTCGGGCTTGGGACCGAACAGACACGTCTGTTTCTGGCAGCATTAGATCAATAAATAATATTTACAGAATGTACAAAAATCAATAAATAATATTTACAGAATGTACAAATCAGTCAACATGGATTAAGTTACATTGACTATTATCAACGCTATATACAGAAATGACATGACCTATATACATATTATTCATCGAACTCAGAAATTTCCGACAGGACAGTGTTTCTGTGGTTGTTACAAGAATCCGAACTGCAATTACACAAACCTGAGCAAGAGAGTCCTGCCTTCTTACACCCACACCTTTTTGTACAAGCACTCTTGCAACCACAACTGATCAGATTCCGTAGGTTATCGGGGGCACATGGCTTTGTGGCTGCAGTCGGTACAAGAAGTCCATTGTCTAGCGACCACCCCCAATCCGTCAGAGGAAGCGAAGTGCCCAGCCATTGTTGGACCTGGAGATAACATCTGTAGACATGTTGTTGTGCAGCATCGCTGCTTGGTGGGAGTGAGGCTAGGTCGATGGGTTTATTCAGTTTAGATTTTGCTACATAACGCTTGTAAGTGACATATCTATATTGGTCGAGAGAGGAAACAGTTTTACTCCCGTATAAGATCAGGAGAAGTTGTTCCCCGGCAGCGGATACTGCACTTGGTGTACTGTCATCCGCCAAAATTGTGTTGACATACTGTTGTGAGTCGCTAGTAACATCGGAGACAATTGTACTGAATACTTTCTTCTTACCAACTCGAAAGAGTGCAGAAGTAGTGTCACAACCACTTATAGAATGTGCTACAAGGAGGTTGCTTCTATGGTCACCCATTTTGGTTGCTATTTCACTAACTGAAACTAGTAAGTTTGGGGTAATGGAATACATCATGTGAATATTACATCCCGGTTGAACTCGAGAGGTAAGAATAACTAACAAGTCTGTGTCTGTTCCCCCAATGACAACATTGTTGTCATCTTGAGCGATGTCAAGTGCAGTTTCAGCTATCTGTACATCAGCATCAGCCTCGGCCTGCTTGGACTGAATATTGATAGCAGATAGCTCCTGCATTAGAAGATCGATCAGTTGGGTTTTTTTCTTGGCATTTGCAAGGAAATCGGATTGGGGTGTGGTGGCTGGTAACTCGGGTGAGATATTGATATCAATGGAATACCTGTCTTTAGATCTACGGGCTTGTTCCATGCCCTTTGTCGACATTGTACAAGTATAACCATCAAAAACAACCACGATGTTCGCCCCAAAATGTCTTACTAGATAATTGGAATATGATGTACATATGTCCTTATATGACGACTGTTTAGGCCATACAACTGCCCTCAATAAAAATCCACCATCTACAACAAACAGAGAATGTTCTGGGATTTTAGTTTGCTCGGAACCGTATGTTTTGAGGATCTTACCGAGCATGCTTTTCTGTGTCTTCCTCATTCCAGCAGAATCAAACAATGCTGGTGGTTTCGGGGGCGAGTTCATATTTGAGATACTCTTCCATCTCTGCTTGTGACTGAATAACACATGTGATGCGGTTGAACAGAATTGTGGGGTCAATCACTACCTTACTTCCACAGACGTTGATGCGATTTGTGTCAACACGTCGTAGTTTGATGCTGTTGAACGTTTTGCTTACAACATTCGATACGCAACATTCGCCAATTTTGCGAACTTGGTCACAGTTCACAGTTTCGTTGGCCACAAGCCCGGTCGTTATAGAGACTAATTGTAGTGGATCTCTATTCTGAAAGGGGGAATGCACTCTGAGCCAGTTCAATAATTTGGTGATATCATTGGCATCAGTCAATTGTGAACTTTGACGGAGATCCCGATGTTGTTCGCCATGACCAGTGTGAACATGAACAAAATTTTCGAGAGCATTACATATCGGAAGGCAAAGAGGTAGTCCATGTACCCATTTCGCAACAGTGCTATCGGTTATTCCCCTGCCATGTGTGAGACCACCAGGGAGCTTGAACATTCTCATTAAACACTGCTCTATGGTCTGATCAGAATATATCACGTCCCAGAATTTATCTGAGAGCCTTATGGTAAAGTAACCTTTCTCAGTGAACAACTTCAAATCATCCTGTTGCATTATTTCTGTTAGCTCATTCATCTGCTGCAAATAGAGATGAGAACTGTTTGCGTATGCAAAATGACCACCTGCGTGAAATACTGGAATCATATTGCGAACACAATATGTGTGGAGTTCCGAGTCGCCTGTGCGCTCTGCTCTCAAGAACAACTGGAGAAGACCTATTTGCTCGTAGTATTGTACCCAAAGCGTGCACACATTACATGCCAATGCATCTTGAGTGTAGGCGAACACCACATTATGTGATTTAATCGAACATGGAAATTGAAACAATGATGCTATAATACGGTATTTGAAAGAGAAAAGTCGATGCCGTTTGAATTTGAGTTTAGGGGGTATGGTTAATATTTCACACGTTTCACCAGTTCATTATGGAATAAATGACTATTGTTATATATCATTATAAAGCCACTGCTTTTCTGCAATTTTTGATATATAATTTAACTCCCAAAGTAGTCGTAGATTTGATTTAATGGACGTTGTGTACCGTTGTGTGTATGAAAACAATAAATTTTTTTTCGTAATTTTGTACATTTTCATGAATATTTCACCATTGAGTGTGAGGATTGGTACAAAGTTGGCATTTTCTGTTGGGGATATGTATTCTCAATATAATTCAGCACGATATTTATGATTCTCACCCTACTAAGGCGAATAAGAATGAGAAATATGGAGCTGGGTCGAATTTTTTTTTTCATCAAAAAAACGCTATAACTAAAAAAGCTCAACTCGGATTCGCGGGGACTTTTCACACTTTATCCGCAATGTGTGTCCCGGAAACATATAAAAAAAATCAGCTTTCTCCGATTTTTTTCCTTACTTTCTCATTTTTATGTCTAATGTGCCTGGACTATTTGTGTAATGTGCAGAGTACATGCTTATGTTAATTGTCATGCACAATTTTTCTAAGGGCTGAACACTGTGGGGCCCTCCTCCTTTGGGTGAAAAAATAAAATAACAAATTTTGATATAATATGCCTAGTGTAAAGGGTTAAAATCTGTTTGTAGGACATGGGTCAAATAATAGAATGCATGTTTGGAAATGTAAACAATATACCATGAATTATATAAACTGTTGCATTCAAAAACTTCAGTCTAATCAAACTTTACTTTCCGAGAATTGGTATATAAACAACATAATTTGCCAACCTTCAAAGGCCAGTAATGTTGTAATGCTACTCACTGTCTCTGCATGTGCACTCCATGCAGAATCATCTGATTGACTTGTGACTGCTCCATTTTACTGCATTTCATGTACATGTATTATACCAAACTCATAAATTTGTTATTTGCAGTGAAAAACTTTTTTGAAAAATCAGATAAAATCTTTGGAATCCCCATTTACTGCGCACCAGTAGAGTGAACGGTGTGCAGATGTTTGTGGATGTTTTTCTTGAAAATATTTCCCCATGCCAGGACTCAACAATAGCATGCTTTACTTCAACTAGAAACAAACAGTGTATAGCGTGCTTCCCATTTTAAAATTCGGAAGGCTGAAGATAACGTGAAATGTCCAACAATTATTTTTAAATGTATATTGTCATGATAGATATAACAGTATATGTCTCTCTGGAAGTGATGTGCATCAGGCAATAGTCGTATCTTCCATGTCAGTTTGATGACAGCAGTTGGAAGAGTCCATATTTGTTATTTGGGAGTAGACCAATTATTATTATCAACATGCTGCCTCTGGGTCCGAAAAGCAGCCTGCCGGATTCAAGGGGTTAAGATCAACATCATTGCATATTTTTAGCTCACCGAATGGAGATTAACTTTCACTTGCCGTCCGTCATCGTCCCTCGTGAACTTTACGTTATCGACTTCTCTTCCCAAACTACTGGACCAAATTGAACCAAATTTGGTGTGCATGTTCCTTATCATATGTCAATTCAAGTTTGTTCAAATAACCTTGCCACACACACAGGGGGCACCACAAGGGGCATTACTCTGATAGTACCCATAAATTTTTTTTTTTAAATTAAAAAAATCTTCTTCTCCAGAACCATCATCTAGAATCTTTTGATATTTGGTATATAACAGTTCTAGAGTGGGTCAGATTCAAGTTTGTTCAAAAGGAGTCCATGGGTTAATAATTGGGCTCCCAGTAGGAGCCAAAATTTTAACTTAGTTAAATATGAGGAAATTTCTTTAAAACTCTTCATATTCAGATCCACCAGTCAGAATGCTTTCATATTTGATATACAACATCTCTAGGGGGTCAGATTCAAATTTGTACAAATCGGGTCCCTGAGTTAGTATTTGGGCTCTCTATTGGAGCCCAACATTTAACTTTGTGCAATTTGAGGAAATTTCTTTAAATATCTTCTCCAGATCCAACAGTCAGAATCCTTTCATGCTTGGTATACAACATCTATAGGGGGGTCAGATTCAAGTTTGTTGAAATCAAGTCTCTGCGTTTATATTTGGGCTCCCTATGGGAGCCTGAATTTTAACTTAGTGCAGTATGATGGAATTTCTTTAAAAATCTTCTTCAGATTCACCAGTCCAAATCCTTTCATATTTGGTATACAACATCTTGAGGTGGATCAGTTTCAGGTTTGTTCAAATTGGTTACCTGGGTAAATATTTGGACTCCCTATGGGAGCCTGAATATCAACTTAGTGCAATATGAGGAATTTAAAAAAAATCTTCTTCTTTAGTCCCTGTAGTCAAAATGTTTTCATATTTGGTATACAACATCTCTAGGAGGGTCAGATTCAAGTTTGTTCAAACCTAGGCCCTGGGTTGATATTTGGGCTCCATATGGGAGCCCAAATTTTAACTTAGTGCAAAAAAAGGAAATATCTTAAAAAATCTTCTTTTTCAGATCCACCAGTCAGAATCCTTTCATATTTGGTATACAACATCTCTAAGAGGGTCAGATTCAAGTTTGTTCAAATCTGGTTCCTGGGTTGATATTTGGACTTCCTGTGGGAGCCCGAATTTTAACTTGTGCAATATGAGGAAATTTTTTAAAATCTTCTTCTTCAGATCCACCAATCAGATTCCTTTCATATTTGGTATACAACGTCTCTAGGTGGGTCAGATTCATGTTTGTTCAAATCGCATACCTGGTTTAATATTTTGGCTCCCTATTTGAGCCCAAAGTTTAACTTAATGCAATGTGAGGACATGTCTTTAAAAAACTTCTTCAGATCCAGCAGTCAGAATTCTTTCATATTTGGTATATAACATCTCAAAGGGGATCAGATTCAAGTTTGTTCAGTTTGAGTCCCTAGCTTATTATTTACCTCTCTATGGGCAGGAGTGGGGGTGGCGGGGGGAGCATGTTAGGTTCAGGTTTGTTCAAATCCATTTCTTAGTGTTTTTCCTTAAAATTTGCCTTTCATGACTTCATTCCTTTGTAGAGTTGATGAACCATGTCTAACTGAATGTGACCCCCAAATACTTCTTTGAACTACTTTGGCAGGTGAGAGATTAACACCCTTTGGGGCCTCTTGTTTGTGTTTGGGTGCTTTATTACCTGTTAAAACATTGAAGTCACGGACGGATCTGGAGCCGATTTGATACCAGTTACAGTTAAGAGTGCCCAAACTCTGGACCCCAAATTCCTGTAGGAAAATATTCAACTTTGAAATCTACCAGTTTGAAGCAATTATTTCCAATATTTAGTAGAAATCTATACACATGCAGTTGTTAAAAAGCACTTCAAGACACATGCAGTGGCCTAATCATCTGTATTAAGACATCTCAATTTATTTGGGGACATCCTCAATTGAAAAACAGGTGTCCCCCAAAAATTTCCCTGGATCCGTCCCTCATTGCAGTGCACATAGTAAAAAGTATACCAACTTTTTCTGAGTAGGTACCACAATTATCAAAATTGTGACCACAAGGAACACATAGAATCAGAAGGTAACACTGTGAATCAACTGCTCATTAAAACTTATATTTCCCTGCAGTCACACATGTCATAATTTTACTAAAAAACAAATATCCTTGATTTAGAATAGATGTTATATGTTTAAAGATCTTTGTGGTTTGTCGAGCATCCTAATGGTTTATGTTTCTAACCCACCATATAGTTAATGTGGTTAACCCTTAAAGCCTCACATTAATTTTATTATGATAATTACCGTATATACATGTACACTGCAGCAGGTGACTAAGGTATTATTTCAACATTTTTGTTGGCTGTCTGTACTGGCAGCCAACAATGATGTAAAAATACTGCCAAGATAAATGCAGCCTCCCTGCTGAGATCTCTAGGAAGAATAAACTTGGAGGTACTTTTTCAAAACAATGCAAAGGTGGCAGTTTGGGTCTGTATGTGGATTTAAGGCTTAATGAAAAAATCATCAGAGTTTTGTAAATGAGCATTCTTGGAACAAAAGTGTGGCGTACTTTATCATTGTTTAAATATGAAATCTCCATTTGCAACTTCTACAAGTTGTAATATCTGTAAAATGAACACTGGTGCAAAACAGATAAATTCTCAAGTACATAATTACAACAGTTTTATATTGTTAATTTACGTGTGGGAACCCCAGGAACCACAACACTCCTTGTTTTATGTTGTAACCTGAGTTTTGTTTTACTGATAAAATTGTACCTGGTAACCTGGGGTGTATGTCCTCTCGGATGGGCAGCATTGATATAAACGATTGGCTTGACTTTACTTCATATCTGCGTTGCTGTCATGGTGTAACCATAGATAGAAACTTAAGCGACCTTTAACCAGTAAATAAAGAAATGTATGTTGCAGTCATGATACAGATATTTCTGGTGAAACTGGCCTTAAGCACCTTTAAATAATAAATTGATGGTTAGATGAATAAAGTGAATTTAAAATCTCGAAACCATGCTAATCAGTAATCAAATAGTGTTAAGTATTCCTAAGTATTCTTAATATTGCTACTCTTGAAGTCATACTTGTTTCTGGTTCCCCGTGGGAACCCCGGGAAGTAAGCAGCACTTGTTTACTGTGGTAAACCAGTTCCGCTTTACTAGTAAAATAGGACCCAGTCACCAATGCTTGGGGTGAAAGTCCTCTAAAATGGGCAACATGTAGATCAACGATTGACTAAACTTGACTTCATCTCCATGTTGTGTCACGATTAGCCATGGTGCATAAATATGTGACGTTAACCACCAACAAACAAACTTGTTTCTGGCACTGTTATCATTAAGTGTTGAATTAGTAAATGATTGTTAAGAATGTCTACTTGTATTTTCTGTGTATGTTAATCTGTTTGCAGTCAGTCTTAATAAAATATGTTGTGCTATCTATTTTGTTCTGTTTGATTTGAATCTTAATTTGGAATGTTTGCTGAATTCAAGCCTGGAAATAAGCAGACTGTCATCTGCAGAATGAGGATCCCAGAGGGTGAATTTCGTGATGCTACCCTGCCCAGCAGGGTAGCATCACAAAATTCACCCTTTGTGAATCTCAGTCTGAATCAAGGTATCAGGCCTAAAGAGAAAGAGGTACCTAGAGGATAAATAAATTAGTCAATTGTATGGGATAGCATCAGCAAATCCACCCTCTGGGGACCTCATCCTGCAAATGACAGATTGCTAATTTCCAGGCTTGTTGCTGATCACCATACAGTGACGACTACTTAATTGATTGAGTGTTGGAAGCCTATTTTTCAGCTTTATTCTGGTCAGTGTTTGCGCTAATCTGAAACTGTCTAGTGTTAAAATTTTTCGCCATTCAGGATATTATGGTGCTAATGAGTGGGAAAGGGTTCTTTTTTCACTGTCTGAACCAAATAAAATGACCAAGTTTTGAAATATGAACTGTCAGTTACTGCAAGAGTGAAGACACATGGTCATCGAAAAAAATTCAGCAGAACTCGAAAGTTCTGACAAAATCCTTCATAGGCGAAAAGAGTTGTCACTTAAATTATATCCATGCCACTGATTCAATTGATGATCAGGCTGAATGATATTGGTACGTACACATGTTGTTGTTCTTAGATAATAACAGATTAGTCGGCTGAGGACTTGATCCAATGGGAGCTTGGTGGCTTAGTGGTAGACTATTGGACTTCTATGCTAGAGGTCCCGAGTTCGATCCCCGTCCGGAACGACCCGCGTTGTGTCCTTGGGTAAGGCACTTTATCCTGGTTGCCAACATGGGGGGCACGATGACGCTGTGTACTGAGGCATACTGCACGTCGATGGTGCACATGTCTTCAACCGGTGTAACCCTGATTGAGCGGAGCTTGAACAGAGAATGTTGAGTTGACAGTTGCTTGTCGATGCTTGGTGGTCTCTCTGGGTCCTCCAGCTTCCTCCACCCGTAAAACTGTGACAGTCACGATTAGAAATTGTGCATAAGTATGCGACCTTAAACATCAATAAATAAATAAATACTTAATCCAATGTGCCCTGCGGGTCACAAGTCTTTACAACAAATTTATTTATTTATTTATTGGTGTTTAAGGTCACATATTTATGCACAATGGCTAATCATGACCGTGACAGTTTTACGAGTGGAGGAAGCCGGAGAGAACCACTGAGCAACGGCGAGCAACTGTCAGCTCCCCAACATACTAACTCCACACAAGCAGGGTTAGCAGTGGTTGAAGACAAGTGCACCATCGACGTGCAGTACGCCTTAGTACACGGCGTCACTGTGTCCCCATATGGGCAATGGGGTGAAGTGTCTTGCCCAAGGACACAACGTGGTTGCCACAGGTGGGATTCAAACCGAGGACCTCTCGGCTTGCAGCCGCCAACTGTAGGTGGGAGTAGTATGTCATGTTCCCTACAGGTATAGGTTGCCGGATCTAATTGCCGGATCTCATGTGACGTCATAGTCACGTGACGTAGTGTCGCCATGTTGTGTTGTCATGGTAACCCGCGTGAACGGCCATGTTGTGACGTCATCTCAATAGTGATACGTGGTGTGAGTGCGCATGCGCAGCGCGTGTTGTTAGGGTGAAACGTGTTTCCGTCGTCCATTTTGTATACTGGAGGCCGCCATCTTGGTTTCTATGGTAGCACGTGGTTGCTATGTTACCCAATTTTTCTGCAATAAGACGGGGTATGTTCGGAGGGTATGTTCGATTGTAGAAGAGTAAATCTAATTACCACAAACAACCCGACAATCCTTCCAAATCACCAAAATCCACCCCAACTTTTACTATTTCGAATTCTTCCAGAATTCTCCGCTTCTATTTATATATGCAATAGTTTTCCTCTACCTAGGCATGTTCCTTTGTTCTAGAGTATACTCCAGTAACGTAGAAGAGCCTATTCGTTGGAACAGTTTTGCTTATTATTACTATATTTAGCAATTTCTGGTCTATTCTTGTTAGTTCTGACCCTATTCCAAGTACTCTTGTTGTTTCATTTATATAACTAAACAATCAGATTGCTTCATCCCCCGTAATCTGTATGCAGAGTTATCTCCCTTGTGTATAATAAAAGCCTATATCCAATGGCCATATCCCATGGAATCCCAGTTTGGAAAACGCCCGTGGCTATGGGATCCCTTTTTTGTTGTATGAGGCCATGAGGGCTATGTAAAAGCCCTCAATGAGTCCTCATTTATTATCCCTCATACCCTCATTGAATTTTGAGGTTATGAGGACCTTGAAAAATCCCTCAATGAGGTATAATTTACTACGACTCTTATCCTCATTTCAGTATTTAACAGGTATATCTTATGGAATCCCATTT
Source organism: Pictodentalium vernedei (assembly GCA_031216915.1). Taxonomy (NCBI): domain Eukaryota; kingdom Metazoa; phylum Mollusca; class Scaphopoda; order Dentaliida; family Dentaliidae; genus Pictodentalium; species Pictodentalium vernedei. Next base: position 506,893,073 of record CM062296.1, on the reverse strand, counting down.
TGGAAAACGCCTGTGACTGTGGAATCCCCTTTTTTGTCGTATGAGGCCATGAGGGCTTTGTAAAAGCCCTCAATGAGTCCTCATTTTTTATCCCTCATAGCCTCATTGAATTTTGAGGTTATGAGGACCATTAAAAATCCCTCAATGAGGTATAATTTACTATGACTCTTAGCCTCATTTCAGTATTTGAGAATACCTATGGCCTGGTATTGTATCATTCGAGGATACCTATCGAGGATATCTTCTGGAGAATCCCCTTTTTGTCGTATGAGGCCATGAGGGCTATGTAAAAGCCCTCAATGAGTCCTCATTTATTATCCCTCATAGCCTCATTGAATTTTGAGGTTATGAGGACCATTAAAAATCCCTCAATGAGGTATAATTTACTACGACTCTTATCCTCATTTCAGTATTTAACAGCCATATCCCCAGGCACCCTAATTTCGGCACCCCTTTTTGGAAAACATGGCCTTCGGCACCCCTTTTTTGTCGTATGAGGCCATGAGTAATCCCTCAATGAGGTCTAATGTAGACTTATCAACCGCTTCCATCTTGTCGCCAAAGCTCCACCGCCACTACTGGTCTATGGTCTATCTGTCCTATCATTAGCTTCTACAACAGTATTGTTCCATTGCGGCCTTGTACCAGTACTATTGGCTTCTGTTATTCTGCCCCATATCTCATCCATTAATATTGACTTGTATCACTACTTCCTAGCTATATCTAGCTCAGTCTCGACTATGACATTGATTAAGGTTGAATCAGATTTCCCCTGTATACATATAAGGCATTCCGTAAGTGGCCCGGTCCGTAAAAATTGGATTCCGTGTTTGTACATCGACACTCGATGGTATTCCCTTCCCTATTAGAAAAGTTCAGTTCAATGGGTTGTAGTTTAAAAATTCAGATCACCTTTCGTTATATTTTCATGAAGTTTAAAAAATCGTTCAGTTCAAAAGGTATTAACATTGGGATATAGTTAAAAATGGAGTTCATTCCGTTCAAGGGGGTTAATTATATATACATTCATTAGGGTTATCGTTCATTCAAACAGTTCAAAGGGGTTTTAATTACATAAAGTTCATTCAGTTGAAAACTTTGTTCAGTTCAAAGGGTTCATTCAGGTTTGTTCAATTTAAGGGGGTTAACATTGGGTTATATTTAAGGGTTATAGTTCATACAGGTGAAAACTTTGTTATGTTCACTTCGATAACTTCATTGGATCTTTGTTCACGTTGTTTTGTTCACTTCCATCTTGGTTGTATTGGATCTTTGTTCACTACGACTTCATTCGAACAGGTGTCTTGTATCTGTTCATAATTCAGATCTGTCCAGTCTGTCCATCTAGTTCGATCAATCCGACTAGTTTGACATTCTTTCACTTTCTTTTGTTTACTTCGTTGTTTTGTAGTGACTGGTTGTATTTGTTCAGAGTATTGTAGTCATTGTTGAATTGGGGGTTATCAATCCCTTTCCATACCCTCGAGTGTCGATGTTAAAACACGGAATCCATTTTTTACGGACTGGGCCACTTACGGAATGCCTTATATGTACACAGGGGAAATCTGATTCAACCTTAATCAATGTCATAGTCGAGACTGAGCTAGATATAGCTAGGAAGTAGTGATACAAGTCAATATTAATGGATGAGATATGGGGCAGAATAACAGAAGCCAATATAATAGTACTGGTACAAGGCCGCAATGGAACAATACTGTTGTAGAAGCTAATGATAGGACAGATAGACCATAGACCAGTAGTGGCGGTGGAGCTTTGGCGACAAGATGGAAGCGGTTGGTAAGTCTACATTAGACTTCATTGAGGGATTACTCATGGCCTCATTCGACAAAAAAGGGGTGCCGAAGGCCACGTTTCCCAAAAAGGGGTGCCGAAATTAGGGTGCCTGGGGATATGTCTGTTAAATACTGAAATGAGGATAAGAGTCGTAGTAAATTATACCTCATTGAGGGATTTTTAATGGCCTCATAACCTTAAAATTCAACGAGGCTATGAGGGATAATAAATGAGGACTCATTGAGGGCTTTTACATAGCCCTCATGGCCTCATACGACAAAAAGGGGAGTCTCCAGAAGGTATCCTCGATAGGTATCCTCGAATAATACAATACCAGGCCATAGGTATTCTCAAATACTGAAATGAGGCTAAGAGTCGTAGTAAATTATACCTCATTGAGGGATTTTTAATGGTCCTCATAACCTCAACATTCAATGAGGCTATGAGGGATAAAAAATGAGGACTCATTGAGGGCTTTTACAAAGCCCTCATGGCCTCATTCGACAAAAAGAGGGGATTCCACAGTCACAGGCGTTTTCCAAAATGGGATTCCATAGGATATACCTGTTAAATACTGAAATGAGGATAAGAGTCGTAGTAAATTATACCTCATTGAGGGATTTTTCAAGGTCATCATAACCTCAAAATTCAATGAGGGTATGAGGGATAATAAATGAGGACTCATTGAGGGCTTTTACATAGCCCTCATGGCCTCATACGACAAAAAAGGGATCCCATAGCCACGGGCGTTTTCCAAACTGGGATTCCATGGGATATGGCCATTGGATATAGGCTTTTATTATACACAAGGGAGATAACTCTGCATACAGATTACGGGGGATGAAGCAATCTGATTGTTTAGTTATATAAATGAAACAACAAGAGTACTTGGAATAGGGTCAGAACTAACAAGAATAGACCAGAAATTGCTAAATATAGTAATAATAAGCAAAACTGTTCCAACGAATAGGCTCTTCTACGTTACTGGAGTATATTCTAGAACAAAGGAACATGCCTAGGTAGAGGAAAACTATTGCATATATAGATAGAAGCGGAGAATTCTGGAAGAATTCGAAATAGTAAAAGTTGGGGTGGATTTTGGTGATTTGGAAGGATTGTCGGGTTTTTGTGGTAATTAGATTTACTCTTCTACAATCGAACATACCCTCCGAACATACCCCGTCTTATTTCAGAAAAATTGGGTAACATAGCAACCACGTGCTACCATAGAAACCAAGATGGCGGCCTGCAGTATACAAAATGGACGACGAAAACACGTATCACCCTAACACGCGCTGCGCATGCGCACTCACACCACGTATCACTATGGAGATGGCGTCGGAACATGGCCGCTCACGCGGGTTACCATGACAACACAACATGGCGACACTACGTCACGTGACTATGGCGTCACATGAGATCCGGCATTGAGATCCGGCAACCTATACCTGTAGGGGAACATGACATACTACTGGTGGGGTTAGCATTGGTTGAAGACAAGTGCACCATCGACGTGCAGTACGCCTTAGTACACAACGCCACCGTGCCCCCAAGCGGGCAATGGTGATGAAGTGTCTTGCCCAAGGACACAACGCGGTTGCCGCAGGTGTGATTCGAACCGAGGACCTCTCGGCTTGCAGCCTGCACCTCTACCTACTGAGCCACCGCGCTCCCCTCTTTACAACAAAAGGCAGCATTTAATTAGATAGGAACTTAAGATCATCACGAGTTACAGACAGTATTTAATTAAGTAATTATCTAATTAAATGCTTCCTTTTTATGTGTACCCATACCATGTATGGTACACATAATGCCGGCATCCGGGGTGGCCCTCCGTCATTCGTCCATCCTTTGTCTGTCCGTCCATCTGTCCACACACACAAATGACTACTTATGTGGCTACAAGTTAGTAAAACAGGATACTTATGTGGTTGAAGTCTGTTACGTGGCTAGCCACGTAACAGAATCTCTTATTGTGTGTGTGGGGGGGGGGATAAATGTAGAGTAGGGTTAGGTCATTCCGGTGTGAAGTTTAGGGGTGGGGTGGGGTGGTGGTCAGTGTAGGGGTGTTAGAGTTATGTGGCTAGGGTTAGTTTAGGGTTAGGGGTGGGTAGGGTTAGGGTCAGTAAAGGGTAGGGTTAGGGTTAGCTGACCCCCCAAAAATTTTCCCCCCAAAAAACTTATTTTATTATGTTGGACATGTGTTTTAGGTTAGCTACCTAACATGTCCATAAAATAGCCACAAAAGTAGCCATTTGAAAGAACGTCCGTCCGTTCGGCATCCGTATCCATATCTTTGGCATTCGATAACTTGAAAAATATTGCTTGGATTGTCAAGTTACTTTATATTTGTGTTCAGGTTACTGATGTGCGGAGCTGTATAGTTTTTGGTGTAAATCTGATAATTTGATCCTGAGATATTTACCCTTTATCCTACAAATTGAAAATTCCTCCAATCCCTTTGGCATGAGATAACTCAAAAAATATCAATCCGATTGTCATGTTACTTCATATATGTGTTCAGGTTACTGATGTGCCGAGCTGTATAGTTTTTGGTGTAAATCTGATAATTTGATCCTGTGATCTTAACCCTTTATCCTTCAAATTGAGAACTCCTCCAATCCATTTCTTCGGCATGCGATAACTCAATAAATATTAATCTGATTATCAGGTTACTTTATATGTGTATTCAGGTTACTGATGTGCTGTGCTGTATAGTTTTTTTATGTAAATCGAATAATTTTAACCGGAGATATTAACCCTTTATCCATCAAATTAGCACTCCTCCAATCCATTTCTGTATGTACCCATACCATGTATGGTGTACATAATGTCGGCATCCGGGGTGGACCTCCGTCATACAGCTTTCTACTAGTTGCGCGTATGGGTACACATCTGACGATTTAATCGGCCTATTTTTGTAAAGCTGATAACATACATTGTTTTAATGAAGAAAAAACAATGTCTCATTACCACTGCCTGACAATTAACATTGAAAGTTTGTCCAAACACTTATTGATAACATCAGTGGGTTTGAGTGGGTTTCATGAAAACCGAATATTGTTTCCGTCTTTATTGCCATTTGACGATTTCCTTGTACTGGAAGTAATAAAATATTTTTTATTTTTTTTTTTGCTCACCTGACTGCAAGTCAGTGGGAGCAATTGCCATCACTTGGCACAAAAGCTTAACAATCTTTAAAAATCTTCTCATGAACCACCAGAGGGAATGCTTTTTTATTTGGTATGGAACATCCTTTGGTGTTGAAGATTAATGTTTGTTCAAGGGACGTTGGTAGGTCAATATTTGAGCTCTCTGTTCAAGGATATCCATTTTGGGCTTTGTCCAAAATTTGAGTTTCAAAAAACGGTGGGCCAATTTGCACCAAATTTGGCATGTAGTATAAGTGGGTCCTAAGTAACTGATTGATTTTCACAGCCCCGTGGCAACCCCCGAGGCTAAAAATAGAAAAAAAATTCAAAAGCCCATGTTTCCCAAACTACACGGAACAGAGAACTGTGCCATCGGTTATATCAGGGTGTTCTGTGGAGGGCAATGAAACAATTATGAGTCAGCATTTTTGCAGTAATTTATCCTTAAGCAATATCTGTAACCGTTATTCAAACTAGATACAAATTACTGTGATGTAATCATTCATTTTCAAGAGAAGGAGAGTTAGCTGTCAAATACACATGTTATTGTTATTATTTTAATCAGGTGAAAATGAAATGATTCAATTCAATACTTTTAGCCCTCTCAAGTCTTCCATAAGTGTCAGAGCCAAAAATGCCTATTTCTGATTCCTTGATTCCCTTTCAAAGCTGTGCGCATATATGTTTTCTACCAACAATCCTCATTTAATGTTGATCGGGTTACAAACATGGCTGCAATTGCAGCTTACAGTTACTATAAAAACCCTCCGAGAAATCACATGTTCATCTTCTTCTCTGGAACTACTGAGCCGATGTGAACCAAACTTGGCAGAGATAGTCTATGGGAGGCCCTCTACAAGCTATCCTCATTTTGTTCCCATGGGTTTGAAAACATGGCCACCAGAGGCATTCTTTGATTCTGATCGGAGGATTTAGAAAAATCTTCTCCTCTGAAACCACCGGGCCAAATGTTTTAAAACTTTGGATGGTTGATGACTGGGACCCCCTCAACCAACGATCCTCATTTAATGTTGATTGGGCTGCAAACATGGCTTCAATTGCGGCTTATTGTTACTATTATTACTGTTACTATAGAAACCCTATGGGAAATCACATTTTCATCTTCTTCTCTGGAACTACTGAGCCGACGTGAACCAAACTTTGCAGAAATGATCTATGGGAGGTCCTCCACGACGTGAACCAAACTTTGCAGAAATGTTCTATGGGAGGTCCTCTACAAACGATCCTCATTTTGTTCCCGTGGGTGGAAAAACATGGCCAAATATTTTGAAACTTTGCATGGTTGATGACTGGGACCCCCTCTACCAACGATCCTCATTTAATGTTGATCGGGTTGCAAACATGGCTTCAATTGCGGCTTATAGTTACGAAAGAAACCCTATGGGAAATCACATTTTCATCTTCTTCCCTAGAACTTCTGAGCTGATGTGAACCAAACCTGGCATGGATAGTCTATGGCAGGTCCTCTACAAATGCTCCTCATTTTGTTACTGTGCATCAAAAACATGGCTGCCAAAAGTATTTTTTGATTCTGATTGGTTTATTTTGAAAAATCGTCTCCTCTGAAACCAGAGGGCCAAATGTTTTGAAACTTTGCATGGTTGATGACTGGGACACCCTCTACCAATGAACCTCATTTAATGTTGATCGTGTTGCAAACATGGCCACAATTGCAGCTTATAGTTACTATAGAAACCCTATGGGAAATCACATTTTCATCTTCTTCTCTGGAACAATGAACCGACGTGAACCAAACTTCGCAGGAATGGTCTATAGGAGGCCTTCTGTGAACCAAACTTTGCAGGAATGGTCTATAGGAGGCCCTCTACAAACGATCCTCTTTTTGTTCCCGTTGGTTGGAAAATATGGCCACCAGGGATTCTCTCTGATTCTGATTGATGAATTTTGCAAAAATCTTCCCCACTGAAACTACAAAGTCAAATGTTTTGAAACTTCACATGATTGAGGACTGGGACACCTTCTACCAATGATCCTCATGTAGTGTTGATGTAATGTTGCAAACATGCCACAATTGCAGCTCATAGTTACCATAGAAAGCCTATGGGAAATCACATTTTTATATGTAGTTCCAGTTAGCGATAACAGGCTCTTTAGAGCCTCTACTAGTAGTTTGATATTCAGCTTCCTTAGGTCCAGTGAAATCAGATGGACCAAAACAATTGCTATCGGTTTTGTCATGGGGTGCCGTATGGGGATGCCCTTTTTAATACTGTTGGCAATGCAAAAATGCTGAGTCATCATTTTTCTTGCACTCCACCAACTGATTTGAAACTTGTCTTCTTCTTTAAAACCACTGAGCCATATTCATTCATATGTGACACAGACCATCTTTGGAATATACCCTTTCTACTTTGTTCCAATGAAGCTGCTGCCATTTTCGGGCTGGGGTTAATGCCCCAAAAGCCTAAAAAAAAAATTAAATTTTAAATGTTCTTTTCATAAACTACCACAGAGAATGCTTTGATATTTGGTTTGAAACTTCCTTTGGTGGAGGAGATTAAAATTTGTTCAAGGCAAGTTGATAGGTCAATATTTGGTCTCTCTGTGGTAGCATGCCCATCTTACCGATCTTCTATTTCATGAACCGATGGGCTGATTTGAACCAAATTTGGCATGTAGTATAAGTGGGTCATAACTACTTGATTTATGCCCCAAAATATTGTTTTGCTGCCCCAAGGGAACCCCAGGAAATAAAAATTAAAAAAAATTAAAATGCTCATTTTTCAAAAAACTGCACAGGCCAGAATACTGTTTTTCAGTATGAAGCTTCCTTAGGACCAGTGGCATTAGATGCACCAAAAATATTGCTGTCGAGTTTATCATGGGATGCTGTATGGGGATGCCCATTTTAACACTGTTGGCAATGGAAAAATGCCTTGTCATTATCTTTCTTGTGCTCCATCAACTAAGTATTCTTCTTTAGAACCTTTGGGTCAAGTCTAAACTAATTTGGTACAAAGCATCTTTTTTAAATGCTTTAAAAATCATCTCATAAGCCACTCGCAATAATGCTTAGATTTCTGGTATCGGGTTCGTACACGAGTTTGGAAAAAGTATGGGAATTTTTAAAAACATTTTCTTGGCCTGGAAAATTACGTTTTCATATAAATGGTATAGAAAAAGTATGGAAATTTAATTAAGTATATTCAGAATCACTTTCGCTGTTCATGAAATTAAAATTTCTTACTAAATTTTTTCTTATTTTAGTTTCTATCTCGTTTTGAATCAAATTTCGAAACTCATATAAAATTTAGGCCTTTGTAACCCAACACAGAAATAACCGATCTGACACGAATATTAAAGACCATTCATTGATCCGTATATTTTCATGATCAAAATGGCTGCGCCCAGTGATAAGGTTTCCGCTCCACATTTTCCAGGCATTTCCAAAAATGACATTCCAAACACTCGCTTCGAATGCAAATATTCTGTAACTTAGTTATCTAACACATAACATGTATTACATTTCCCAAATACACAAAAAACATATAACACTACCTGACTATAAGTAGAAATAAACAATCTGAATGTGGGCGGAATAATTTATTGTCCAAGGCAAGACTTCAACCTGCAAAATTGCATGCAAAAATACTGAAACCAGTCATTTTCAGCCACCCCACTGCCTCAAAAGCGGAATTTTCCCACCGCCCCTACCAACCTACCCTTGGAGCATGACATCTCCTGTTTCTAAAATGCCAAAAGAAATTTATATGTTTCCGTTTCGTTTTTAGTTACATGTTTGGTAACAAACCGTGTAAAAATGATATTTTAAAAAACAGCCAATTTTTCAAAGCCACTTTCCCATACTTCATCTGGTAATTTACCCCTATGCATCAGGCACCCCTGTGCAACAGTTCGAAACTGTAGAGCGGAGCGTGTTTATTTTGTTAACGTTAAGAAAAATAACACACAAACTTGAAAGTTTGTTCTGCAAAGTTGGGACATTGTGTAATACCGTCAACAAAGTGAAAGATGAGGAAATGTTTGTTTTCAGAAATGTGGTTGGAAAATCCCAAATACACACACTGGATTAGCAGGACATGAAATTAATTCAAAACAAAGTCAGAGGCAAAATGTCTTGTCTGTGACAAGTCCATTGACGTCTGAAATACAGGGGAAGTGGATTAACAAGTCATATGGCCTCCAGAAAACAAGCTATTTTGCATCAAAATCGCTAAACTAAAAAAATGCAGGCCAGCCAACAGTTGTAGACTTGTTACTAAGAATCTTAAAAGTTTTGTTTGTTTTTTTTGTTGTGATCATTGGTGGTAAAACTCAGAGAACTGGTAGTGGGGTTAAACTCCAACAGATTGCATGTACATGTAAGTGTCACGTTTGTAAGATATATTTTTGATTTATCTGGTCACCCTAAAAGTTAAAAAAAAACTCTGCGATGGCTGCGAAGGGTATTGAAAAAATAGAGGAGGGTTTGTAAAAAGTATGGAATTTTTTTTCTTGGTAGGTGTGGGAACCCTGTGGCATGGAACTTACTTTAGTGATGCAGATTCACTTTTTTTCATAGGAATTCAGTAGGTCAAAATTTGGGCTCCACTAAAAATTTATGTTTCCAGAACCAATGGGCTGATTCGAACCAAATTTGTCATGTAGTATAACTGGGTCATAAGTACTTGATTTATGCCCTAATCTTTTCTTTGTTGTGTGTGTGGGGGGGGGGGGGGTGGGGGTGGGTGGGTAGAGAGAACTACATGAGTTGAAAACAAAACAAAATTTCATACAGACATCACAGAACAGAGCTTTGTTTTTGCCTGGGAAGCTTTGCTAGGACCAGCGGAGATGAATGGCCAGAAAATTGCCTTTGCTTGTGTCATGGAAAGTCAAAAAATAGCTCTTGCAGACCATCACTTACTGACACACATATCTCTTTTGACAACTTGAGCCAATGTGAGCATTTTAGGCTCACTTGAGCCTCTGGTTTCTTTTTTTTCTTCTAATTGTTCTACTCTTCGCATCACTTTCTTGTCATATGATAACTCGAATATCTTCTGTTTTGCAACTTTTTTTAGCATACTGATAGACAGTCACTAGCACTCGATGATCTATATTTATCAAGCTCCTGAGGGTATTGGGTGTGTTCTTTGGTTTGTTATCTCAAGCATGGTATGAACAACACTGAATGAGTTAAAACTTGATGAAGGTTCAAAATATGGGTCGACGTCATCTAGGGTCATTGTGTGCATTTTTCAGAATTGCTGGAAATCACATTTTGACACCCAACACCTCCCCCACCCCAATGCATATATTTCTACTTCAAAAAGGTGGAAAGAGCCAAAAAAAAATTTCAAGTGCTTCCCACTCAGGCCTGAAAATAAGCAGACTGTCGTCTGCGGAATGAGGTCCCCAGAGGGTGAATTTGGGGATGCTACCCTGCAGAGCAGGGTAGCATTACTACATTTACCTTCTGTGAACCTCAATCTGAATCAAAGTTTGAAGTCTAAACAGCAAGAGGTACCCAGGGGATAAATTGGCACACTGTATGGGATAGCATCAGCAAATTCACCCTCCGGGGACCTCATTCTGCAAATGACAGATTGCTTGTTTCCAGGCTTGTTCACGCTCATATCTTAAACATAGTATGACCTATGGATCTGGGACCAACACCCCACAAGTAGAAATGAGAGAATCAAAATATTGGTGAAGGTCACTGTGGTCATTTGAGTGCATTTTTATATGGCAGCTCATAGGAGCGGGCCATGTTATGGTATCGTCTGGCTGCGTTTGTTATGCTGTCCATTAGCCTATCTGTTCACCTGCCCGTTAACTTGAAAACACTACGTATCCCCTTTTTAGCCCGGCTGTTTACAGTCAGGGCTATAGTCATGACTTTTGTCCGTCAGTCCGTCCGTCCGTCCGTTAACAGAGTTTTGGTTAAAGTTTGTGGATAAAGTTTTTTAGTAAAGGTTAAAGGTTTTTTTCTTTTTAATTAATATTTATTACTATTGGTTGTATCATTCTCATTATGTTTCCTGTTATTTTGGGACATATTTAACCCTTTTTTCGGTCAATTTAACTTAGAACTTCCAGGTTAAAGTTTTTGGTTGAAGTTTTTTGTTTACAACCTTTAATTCTTCAAACAGTTTAGTGGAATGTCACTGTTTCTCATTTGGGGGAATGTCTACTGTCTACTGAAGCTTTCTACAGTTATTTTAATTAATATTGGCAGGATTGTAACCCCTTTTAAACATGTTTTCAGACTTAGTTTCTTTGTATTTGAAATTAGGCTTTTACCTCATACTTTGTTACTTTAATTCTTGCATGGTCAGTACAACTTAATGATTGCATTTACATCAGTGATTTCTGTTATCGGTTTTAGAAAATATTTAACCCTTTTTGTTAAAGTCAATTTTACTTAGTATTCCTAGCTTAAAGTTTCAGATTAAAGTTTTCCTTTTCAAGGTTGTGCCTTTTATTCTTCAAAACTATGTTACAACATCATTGGTTTTCATTTGGGGCAAGGTCTACTGACGCAGTATACAGTATGGTTTCAAAAAATATTTGCATTAATTTAACCCTTTTCAAAACAGTTTTTGAACTTAGTTTCTTTAAATTTGAAATTGGGCTTCTACCACATACTTTGTTACTTTTTGTTCTTGCATGATCAATACAACTTTAATAACTGTATTTACAGACATGATTTCTTTTACTTATATGGAGCTTTTTTTCTCATTACCTCAGCTTCACAGTTAACCGTTTGAAATACAAAGAAATGCCTTCTGCAGCATTCTTCTGTTGTTTTACAAAAAACAATACAGATGGGAAGGAAATGGGAGTGAGGGACTTTAATGTTGTCTCCAAAACTTTGGGGGAGATGGGTGGAATCAATCCACCCCTCCCTCCTCCCCATGTTATCCAGAAGATAAATCCTGTTCTAAATATACGATTCACTTCAAATTTGATATTACTATATACTTATATGCCTGTTTGTGAAAACGATCGTATTATGTAAATGGTCTGTCTGTCTGAGTCTGTCCATCCCTTCATCCATCTATACTTGTGTTATTCCCCTTTTTCGACTTATAATTTGACCTTCTAATAAGATTTTTGGTTTCCGACCGATAACTCCTGTTTAGATTATTTGATCTCAACCAAAGTTGGTACATGTATTCTCCAGCTAGTAATACAGGACAAGTTCGAATATGGGTTCCGTCCAATTATTTTTACATGAGTTATGGGGTTTTTGGACATAGAAATTTCTCATTACCATCAACATTTTGATTTCCGATGATAACGTGAGTTTGGATTCATGACCAAACTTGCTTTCTGCCTCAGTTATATCAAAATGAAGGTTAGGTTTGAATTGGGGCATGGTCCGATGATTTTTACAAGAGTTATGGGGCTTTTTGACTTGTAAATTTGCATATTTCAATCAACATTTTTTCACAACTTTGTTTATGGCATAATTTGAACAGTAGTTAACGGATTTCAATTCTTTTTGGTATATGTCTCGATAGCAACAATGCCTATGTCAAGTTTGATGACTAACCATATCCTTGAAAACTATTGGAGTTATTGCTCTTTGTTCATAAATATCATGTAATGCTTGTTTATGGAATAACTTAAACATTAGTAACCAAACATCAATTTTGGCGTGGTATATATCTCTGGGAACAATGTCACTTCATATTTGATGACCATTGTCAAAGGCACAGCCCTGCACCCCCCCCCCCCCCCAACCACCACCCATGTCATTTAGGTAATTTATAATACATTTGCCTCGTGTCATTTAATCGTTTAGCCAATTTTTCCCATAATGCATTTTGAAGGATTGGAGTTATTTACATGCAAAAAATGGATTCCTATAGTCCCTTGCCACCCCCCCCCCCCCCCCCCCGCCTCTAGTGTCATTTAGGTAATTTTTTTCTTTGCTCCAAAATGCATTAAGATGCCGTCCCCCCCCCCCCCCCCCCCCCCTCCGAGTCAGTTAGGCAATGTTTTCCAAAAAAGCATTTGGAAGGATTGGGAGTTATCTTTTTTTTCTTTGCCGCAAAATGCATTTTTAAGCATTTGGAAATGTCACATGCAGAATAAAATGACTCCTATAAGAATTCCCCCCCCCCCCCCCCCCAATCAGTTAAGCATTTTTAGCTCAACTTTGATGTAGTCAAATTTGAGGTATTGTCATGCCCCGTTGTCCGTCTGTCATCAATTCAATATGTAAGTGCACATGTCAATATGGCTCTGGCTAGAGGCTGTATCTACGAACGGATCTTCATGAAACTTCTTGGGTACCTTTGTTATCACCTTGGGACGAGAACGAGAGTTTTGGGGTGCGGTCCCAGATTCAAGATGGTTGCTGGCGGCCATTTTATATCAAAATTAGGTGAAATCAGTTTTTTGTACAGAACCTCAATATGAAGGTTCTGATTTGAATAAATTTTTGTAAGAATGTTTAGTAACATGGAATACATCACATATACTATGGGGTTTTCTTCTCGTGCATAAATTATGCAAATTAGATGAACTTTGATTTATTCAGTGCTACATGTACTTATACACAGTTAGTACACATGTCAATACGACTCAGGCTAGAGGCTGTATTTAAGAACCGATCTCCACGAAACTTCTTGGGTACCTTTGTTATCACCTTGTGATGATAACAAGTGTTTTTGGGTGCGGTCCAAAATTTCAAGATGGCCACCGGCGGCCAATTAGACAAACTTTGATTTATTCAGTGCTACTTATACACAGTAAGTGCACATTTCAATACGACTCTGCCTAGAGGCATCTAACTGTCACCCACCTTTACAATACTTTACCTGTACTTTTGTTACAGGCTATGGTCAGTATTTATGTACAGACCTTTACAATACTTTACATGTACCTTTGTTAACAGGTCATTACCTAGATGTGTGTCACTGCTGTGTAACATACTATACATGTTCATGTCTTACACAAGTTGAGCTACAGTGTCACTGACACTTTCAATTTTAGCTTAACTTGACAAAGTCAAGATAAGCTATTGCCATCACGCGTGCGGAAGTCTGTTTGTCTGTGAGTCTGTTCACATTTTCCTTTAGCACAGGCTACTCCCCGAAGTTCTTGTCTGATCGTCATGAAATTTCATATGCAGATTTGGGGTCATGTCTAGATGAGAACGTCCCCTTTTGGCCGTGATCGATCAACCGGTATGGCTGCCCGAGCCCAAAACTCAAAAAACATTAGCTCAGTCTACAGGTCGTATTTATGAAGGGATTTCCTTGTAACTTGGTAGGATGCCTCTTTATAATGCCTAGATGAGAACGTCCCATTTTGGTCATGATCTGGCGAACATGACGGCTGCCCAAGGCCGAAACCCAAAAACTTTTAGCACAGTCTGCAGGTCATATTTATGGAGGGATTTCTTGTAACTTGGTAGGATGACTCCGTATGATGTCTAGAGGAGAATTTCTCCTTTTGATCGTGATTGGGCAACTGTGACGGCTAGAGGGGCCCGAAGCCCGAAAACCTTTAGCACAGTCTACAGGTCATATTTAGGAAGGGATTTCATTGTAACTTGGTAGGATGACTCCAAATAATGTCTAGATGAGAACGTTCCTTTTTGGTCGCGATCATTCAGCCGAATGTCAGACACCCCCCCCCCCCCCCCCTAATCCCCCCCTGTCACTTCTCCCCAAATTGGTCATTTCCCCCAGACATTTCCCCCAAAGCAGTCATTCCCCCTCCCGAAGTAGTCATTCCCCCCAAAGTAGTCATCCCCCCTCCCAAATACCCCCACCCCCCATTGGTCATTCCCCCCAATTTGTTCACCCCCTAACACTTTTCCAGATTGCTTTCTGAGCAATAATTGAATTAAATAATGTTTAATCATTTAACCCTTCTAGAATTTACATGCTGCAGCCAAACATTGCTGACCTGTTTTTTCAAGAAGGAATGAAAAAAGGTCATGAAAAGCCCCTAGTGAGAATGAGAGAATGCACATCATTAGTAGACTTATTGCTGTAAAAGCACTAAACCATCAATTTGACTGTGAAAACTGTCATGAAACTAGTCAACATAATCCTTTGATGTTTGTAAAAACTGTTGCAGTTCATCCATTGCTCTGAAAACATAAACTGTCAGCTAACTATTACTCGTCACACATTTTACAAGAAGAATTTTAATTTCTGAAGAGAGAAACCAAACAGGGATTAAATTTGAAGGTTTTGGGCTTCACTAACATGGAGTGGAGATTGCTTATAAATATGCTCACAGAATCAATGGGTCCACCACTTGCCCGAAAATCCAGATCGACTGCACCCTCGGGGAGAGGTAGTACCTTTGTGAGTGGACCCAACCTCTCACCCTGGTCCTCACCCGAGGGTTCAACCGACATCAGCCAAGAGACCACCACGACGCAACTGGTGACACCTGCCGAGTACCTGAAGCCGTTCCTCCTTCAACACGCCTAGACATGTGAGAACTAATCATCTACAGTCACTGAGGGTCGAAAGGGGCTTGTCCCCCATACCGTCCCTGCGCGCCTTCGGCGCGCGAAACCATTCCTTTCGTTCATGGGTCCACCATTTCCAGGAGATTTGTGATTCACCATTGAACCATTCGCACCTCTGAACTCAAGAGTGCGAGCATCCTAATTAGAATCTCAATTATGGAAACACTGGAATTACCAGCGCGACTGAAGAAAACGATAGCAGCTCTGGGCGTCTCTTGCCCTGTAACCTGGACTATCCAGGAGACAGGCAAGAGCGTTCATCTGTCTCTTGAGTTCAAGATCGAGGAAAACAAGAAACCACCACCCTACTCGGGGAGAGGTAGTACCTTTGATGAGAGGATCCCCTCTCACATTGGTCCTCACCCGATTAGGTCAGGAGGCCCTGAAAAGAGAAAGAGAAGAAAGAAGAGCCCGTCCACCAAGCGGAGGGATTCCCGACGCTTGGAGGCATTCTTGGAGATGAAGAAAGAGAAAAGTGAGGAAAAGAAAGAGCCAGAGGCGGCCACCACTTCCCCTCCCACTCCCACAGACAGCCCCATACAAATGCCGGCTTCCCAGTCGGTATTGTCGGATGTGGAAGAGTCTGTGGAGACTGAGGTGGAAATGGAAGCTGCCCTCTCGCCTCTTCCTGATCCCCACTCGCCTCTTCCTTCTAAACCAGAATGCCAGGACGCGGACGACAGGATAAAGAACATCTTACGGGAACACAAAATACAAGGGGACCTTCACAAGCAAGAGATGGACAGGAAATACCAAGTATCCCTCCAACAAGTCGAAGAAGCCAAAAAACTAATAGACGCCAGAAGCCTACAACAACAAAAGACTCAGCAATCACCCACAACCACTCCAGACTCGGCTAGGACCAGACCCTACAAAACTCATGCAGCAACCACCATCAGGCAGCCCACCAACAACACCAACTACCACTGTCTCTCCTTCCAAACCTCCACCTCTGAAAAAGGAGAAAAGACACAAGCGCCGCTAACAACCCACAACTTCTCCTCCTTTCCCACGGTCTGACACTTTCAAATTCTACAGCTAATGAGGGTCGAAAGGGGCTTGCTCCCCAAATAGTCGCTGCACGCCTTCGGCGCGCAAGACCATTTGATTCGAATGCGTCCACCCAGGACAAGCAGTACCAGTCCAGACTGTGGAGAACAAGCAGTACCAGTCCAGACTGAGGGATATATTCCTGCTCAGTTCTCGGAGGAACTCAGAGGCCTTAAAGAACAGATTGCCCATCTGACAAAAAAAACTAGAAGAGAAGGAGGCCAAAATTGAAGAAAATGAGGCTTTTATTAGGGATTTGTTGAAGGGAAGCCTTACCCAGTCCATAGCTTCACCTGTCTCACCTGTCTCACCTGTCTCTCCCATCAGGGAGATCCAGGTAGTGGCAGAGGTACATAAAATCCCTGAAACTCTGATCACACCTACTGAACCCACTGAGCAGAAAGAGTCAGATATTCAGGCTAAAGGTGCCTCTGTGCACAAGACTTACGCTGAGGCGGCGGGGGCGTCAAAGCAGCACATGAGGTGTCTACAATGGGCACACTGAGTGCCGAGTCCTCAGTAGTCTCTGCTGACTCTGGTTTACTGGATCCCGCTGATCCACTGAACAGCAAGGCCTTCTGCCCTGACAAGGATATAGCGGAAATGTTGGCCACGCCGACAGGTCTGGGTGATAGCCTGCCCCAATCTTCAGACCACTGGGTCAGCACCACCACAACCACTAAAACACCCAACAAAAGAAAGAAAATAAGTCTGGAGCCTGAGGTGGAAACACAGGTGTAAGCGGTTGAGGAGGGGTTCATTCACACTGTTGATAGACAGCCGAAAAAAGTGAGGAACTGCCCCTCCTCCCCCTCTGACACCTCTGCCTCCACCTCCGGTTCAAGATCTGGTCCAATCTCAGCCTCAAAGTTAATAACCGCACCTAGTATACCACCTGTCATGGAGAAACCCTGGAATAAAGTTGTATCCAGTAATACAAATACTCTTAATCAAAACTCTAACATCAATAGGGGGAAACGGACTCTACCCGCTTCCACCAGTGCCGTAGGCAAAAAGTGAGGTAGGAATAGCCAAAGAGACAGCAAAGATCACAGTTCCCCTAGATTTGTAGTTGTAGTCACCAGGGTTCACCCCGACACGCCCAGGGAACTCATTAATCAGGGGCTACAGAACTGCAAATGGAGAAGATTTACGTCAAAGGCCACATGCAAGGCGACGTGGAAAATAAAAGCCGTATGCCCCAATCAGGAAACCAAATCAGGAGTACTAGGCAACGGAATAATCATTAACAATAGACGGCACGTTGTGGAATACAGATATACTCCTCCCCCGATTCAGTGCCACAAATGTCAGAAGTTCGGACACATAGCCAACAAATGCAGAGGGATCCTAACCTGCATGAAATGTGGAGGTAATCACCTCAGCAAATCATGCACATTAGAATCCCCCTCCTGCCCCAATTGTAAAGGAAACCACCCAAGCAGCTACCGAGGATGTCCCCATTACAAGAAGGTTAAAACAAGCATAGAACTAAAAAAAAACTACACCCAACGAAGCCCGAAAACGCCTCATCCCCTCATGCCGTCTGCTCCCTTATCGCGGGCGCACTCTACTCACATTTACAAAAACATGTCAACACCAATTTGGGTGACATCTGCCAAGATGTCAGCCGATCCGCGTCCCGAATCTTCAAGACCCAAATCTCCGAATCCTTAGTAAAAGCCGCTATCAACACTAATTAAAACTAACGTCTATCCTTATCTGAACACCGTAACTAAATATCAACCCCACCATGAATAAGTTACAAATAGCCGTGTGGAACGCTAGAAGCGTTAATAATAAAAAACTTCAAATGAGCCGATACTTCGAAGATACAGACATTGTCTGTATCTGCGAAAGTTGGCTTCAACCCAGCAAAAATTTTTCAGTTAGCGGGTTCAGCACTATTAGAAGAGACCGACAAATCACTAAAGGTGGAGGCGTCGATCTTCTAATAAAGCAGAACATCAAAACTAAAACAATAAAAACAAATCACCTCGATGCAGAGGTGATTGCAACTGAAATCACAGGCGACAATAAAAACATAGCTATTGTCTGCTATTATAACGACCCAAGCAAAATTGTTTCTGACACTGTCTTTGATTTCTTTACGAGGAAATACAAACACTGCATTTTCCTCGGCGATTTCAATGCCAAACACCTGTACTTTGGCTGCAACAAAACCAGCTCCAACGGTGAAGGCCTACTCGAAATAACAAAAAAAACATATATACCTTCATGTGGTTATGAACAACAACTCAGCAACCTATATCAGTAACAACCCACTATTTTCATCTGACATCCTCGATCTAATTATCGCCAGTGACTCTCTGATAAACCACATCGATGACCACTGGGTCAGCGATGATGACTTAGGCAGCGATCACCTCCCGGTCCATGCCTCACTGCAGCTAGGCAATGGCCCACTCAGGAACCCCCCCCCCCCCCCCCCCCCATTCTCCGCAGAAATTTTAGAAAAATTAATTGGAACCTGTATCGTGACATCGTCGATGTCAAACTCACAAACACCCCCATGCAATGCAGCGGAAATCGAAACCCAATGCGAGGGCACAGAGAAAATCATTAACTCAACCCTAAACGAAATATGCCCAAAAGAAGTGCGCCCCTGGAGAAATACTATCTCAGGCGATACACTCTCACTAATCAAAACTAAACGGCAAGCTCTTCGAGCTCTTAAAACCGAAACTGACCCCGGTAAGAAAGCTGACCTCCAAAAAAACATACAACCGCCTTCATGGCGAGGTCAAAAAAGCCCTCCAAACTGAAAAACAAGCCAACTGGGAAAAGGCAACAGCCGATCTAAACGGAGTCCAGGATGCTAAACAATTCTGGGACTCTTTCAAAACCCTGACTGGGTAAAAAAACAAAAGCCGCAAAGCCGCAGGAAAACCTCTTAAGAAGGAAGACGGTTCCTTCACGCGCACCGACAAAGACAAGGCCGACACCTTTGCCGACCTCCTAAGAAAAACGCATCGCCCGCATCAAAGTGCGGGCAACGATGACGCCACCATAAACGCCATTGATGACTTCATCAATGCACACCCGGATATCTACCGTGACCCCAAATTCGATAACGAGCCGGAAGACGGGGATGACGATGACCTCGTCATCCCCATCACTAATGACGAAATCATCAACGTCATAAAAAAATGAAAAAAAATTCTTCCTCACCCGGCGAAGACGAAGTAAGCTAAAAAATTCTAAAACAAAGCCCATACTCCCTAATCGAAAAACTAAACAAACTGTTCAACGCATGCCTCACCCATGGCTACTTTCCCAAATGTTGGAAAAAAGCCATCGGTGTCATGAAACCAAAACCGGACAAGGACCCCTCCGATCCAGCCAGCTACCGCCCAATCAGCCTACACAGCTGCATTGGTAAGACATTCGAACGAATCCTTACCAATCGGTTCAGGGGGCACCTTGAAGACAACGATTTTTTTAATAAATGGCAAAGAGCCTATAGAAACCGCAAAGAAGGCATCAAACATGTCTACCGACTATAGTCACCCAAATGAAAGCAGCTATCAACAATCAGCAAATAGGCGCGGCAGTCCTGCTAGACGTCGAAAAAGCATTTGACTCCGTCTGGCACAATGGAATGCGCTACAAATTATCAAAAATGAAACTCCCCAAGAAACTGCTCAGATTACTATCCTCTTTCTTAAATGATCGCGAAATTGAAGTCAGAGTGAACAATGAAATGTCTGACAGTGTCCCCTTTGAAGCAGGCACCCCCAAGGATCCGTCCTAAGCCCCCTCCTTTACATCTTCTATGTAAATGACCTTAACTTCTCCGAGGATCGTGTTCAAGTCTCCCAATTCGCGGATGATAAGGGCCCCTGGGACTCTAACAATACGGCCAATCTGCTCCAAAAACCCCTGCAACGCGCTCTCGATGACCTAGAACAATGGTGTGCCAAATGGCGAATTAAGCTAAACGCCAATAAAACCCGACGAATCACCTTTACTCGCAAGAAAAATAAACGTGATTTTGACCTAAAACTTATGGATAACACCCTCCCTCCCAGAATGCAAAGAGGCGAAATTCCTGGGCATCACCATTGATCAAAAATTGTCCTTTAACAAACACACCGACGACATGGCGAAAAAAGCCGCCAAACGCATTAACTTACTGAAAATGCTTAAGGGAACTTCATGGGGAGCCAACCAGTCCACCCTACTCAGATTATACAAAGCCTTTGTGCGCCCAGTACTCGAATACGGTGCAATCATACTAACTGACCTCAATCAAACTAATATGGGAAAACTCCAGAAGGTCCAAAATCACGCACTTAGAGTTGCCTTCCGCGCCCCATGGGACACACCCATCAAACCACTCCACGACAGGGCCGATATCCCCACCATTAAAGACCGCCTAGCCATCCTGGCCGCGAAAAATCTTGACCGGTTAGCCGACAGCGAACTAATCTCCGAACTTGGAGCCATTTGCGAAAGCCGACAAAAGCCCAAAAATTGCAATCAAAACTAAGACCGTTCGTAAAAAACTAGGGAACGAGAAGGTGAACTAACAGGCAGAAAAACAGCTTAACTGTGGCCTTCTACCAGAAAGGGCTGCCTTCACCGACTCAAGTAAAATTACATCAGGATCAAATATTGTTATAGAACTAAATAAATAGGGAACGAGAAGGTGAACTAACAGGCAGAAAAACAGCTTAACTGTGGCCTTCTACCAGAAAGGACTGCCTTTACCGACTCAAGTAAAATTACATCAGGATCAAATATTGTTATAGAACTAAATAAATAGGGAACGAGAAGGTGAATAAACAGGCAGAAAAACAGCTTAACTGTGGCCTTCTACCAGAAAAGGCTGCCTTCAGCGACTCACTAAAATTACATTACGATTGGATTCTGCAGATCTCATTTCCGGCCGAGGGGGGGGGGGGGGGGATTTGCAGTGTTTAATCGGGATCCAAAATAAGCTCAAACTAATCAAAATATGGTCAAAACCTGCGAAGGGCATAACAGAAACACCCTCGGGTGTGGTTTAGTGTCTAAACCTGTTACCCTCCCGCTACAAACTCACCATCACCCTAAGAAGGTGATCTAACAGGCAGGTCGACAGCTTAACTGTGATCTTTTTATTTCTACATATTCTAATGAAAACTAATTCTGCCTTCTTCTTTTAAGCAGGTACACAGAAGATGCTTTTTGACCAGCACCCCAATAACCGCTATGGACAGTCCAACCGTTACAGAAATGGTAACCCCCATGGTTCCTGTACATCCTCCACTCCATCAGGCGAGCGTTGGTCCTACGTCCCGCCTCGGTCCCTTTTTGTAAGCGCATTGCCCATCTGTTTGTCCCAACCCATTAGGATTACAATGCAGGCCTGCCCCCGAACCAGGGAAGTTCGGGTCTTCTTCTTGGTGGTCCCCGAAAGGGGTCGTTGTTGTTTCCTCCAAAGACATCCTATCAAACAGAGACAGCCTGAGGCAGATTATACTTGCCAGTGATGGCCATCGCTCAATATCATCTCCGAAGTGACAGACTATACTTGCCTGAAAATCCAAATCGACTGCACCCTCGGGGAGAGGTAGTACCTTTGTGAGAGGAAACAACCTCTCACACTGGTCCTCACCCGAGGGTTCAACCGACATCAGTCAAAGAGACCTTCACGCCGCAACCGGTGACACCTGCCGAGTACCTGAACCTGTTCCTCCGTCAACACGAGTAGACATGTGGAAATTAATCATTTACAGCCAATGAGGGTCGAAAGGGGCCTGCTCCCCATACCGTCCCTGCGCGCCTTCGGCGCGTTAAACCATTCCATTCGATGGGTCCACCACACCATTGCAGTTGAATCCTCCACATACCATTGCAGTTGAACCTCCACACACCATTGCAGTTGAACATTCAGTGCCAGTTGAGATCAGTTGACAGTTGATAGTTTTTAACCAGACGAGGTTCTGAGAGAGTGATTATCATCATATCTCAGAGAAAGAGTAACTTATATAACACATACACACCTAGTCTGTTTTAAATTCTTAAACTACTCAAAACTACTCAAACTAACTAAAATTAATTTAATCATGGCCAGCATCAATTCAACCAGCATTATTAAGCCAGCCAGCTTCACTACCAATGGAAGAAAGAAGGAAGAGACCTGGGAGGAAAAGAAGGAAAGGGAGAGGAAAGAACGTAAGGAGAGAGAGAAGGAAAGAGAGAAGGAGAGAGCAGCTCGCCGAGAGTCGGTCACTGGATCAAGCAAGGTAAGTTCTAATGGCAATACTAAGGGAGCAGGGGGGTCCCAATTTGAAATGTTACAGAAATTTATGGAGGATAGAGAGAAGGAGAGGGCCGAAAATCGGGAAGATAGGACGAGGGAGAGGGAGGAATGGCGGCTGAGGTATGCTGAAATGGAGAGAAAGCATGCCCAGCAGGAGGATACTATTGCCAAACTCACACTAGAGACATGGCCGAAGAGAGATTAACCGCTAGCGAGAGGTTTGAGAGAATGACAAACCAAATCAATACCCTTCAAAAAGAGTCTAATGTGCCAAACAGCTGTGCTACATTGGACCGGCAGGTCAAGAAAGTGAGGAACTACCCTCCATCCACCCCCTCACCCAAAGCACTCCATACAAACAATGAACTTCAACCAAATCAGCCAGACCCCCTCCCACTTATGGAAACACCCTGGACAACAGTGGTCAAAAGGAAGAAGGTAAATACCAACATGACAGCCAACAGCCAAAATCAAAAGGGAGGGCAAAATTAGAAGAGAGGGCAAAATCCTAGCACCCCCGCCAACTGTACTAATAACAAAATCAACAGCACCAGGGAGGGCAGGGGGAACAACCCGCCTAACCTCACTGCGGTTATAACTAGGGTCGATCCCGACACACCCAGAGAAGCCATTAACCTTAGCCTAAATAGCTGCAAATGGGAGAGATTCCACTCCAAAGCCATGGGCAAGGTCACGTGGAAAATTAAAGTTACCTGCCCCAACAAGGAAACTAAAGTAAAAATAATCAAAGATGGGATCCACATCAATGGCAGGTGGCACGCCGGGGAGGAATACAATACCTCCCCAGCGCCCATACAGTGCCACAAATGCCAAAAGTTCGGGCATATGGCCAACAAATGCAGAGGGAATCTAACCTGCATGAATTGCGGAGAATCACAACTCACCAAGTCATCCAGGTTAAAGTCCCCCTCTTGCCCCAACTGTAAAGGAAGCCATCCCAGCAGCTACCGGGGTGTCCTCATTTTAAAAAAGTAAAAACCGCCATCCAGCTGAAAAACCTAAATCTCATCAAGCCTGACAGCGCGTCATCTCCTCATACTGTCTGCTCCCTTATCGCCGGATCCCTTTACTCAGTACTAAGCAAACACGCCAAAACCAATCTGTCTGACATCTGCCAAGATGTCAGCCGATCGGCGTCCAGACTTTTCAAGACGCCTATTTCGGAATCACTAATCAAAGCCGCTATCAGCTCAGACTAAAGCACCTGTCTAACCAATATCTAAAGCACCGCTACTAATTCCCGACCCCCGTCATGAATAAGCTACAAATAGCCGTGTGGAACGCTAGAGGCGTTAATAACAAAAAACTCCAAATGGGACGATACTTCCCAGATACAGACATTATCTGTATCTGCGAAAGTTGGCTTCAACCCAGCAAAAACTTCTCAGTAAGCGGGTTCAGCACTATTAGAAGAGACCGACTAATCACCACAGGTGGCGGCGTCGCTCTTCTAATAAAGCAGAACATCAAAACCAAAACCATAAAAACTAATCACCTCGATGCAGAGGTGATTATTGCTACTGAAATCACTGTTGACAATAAAAACATCGCGATTGTTTGTTATTATAACGACCCAAGCAAAATTGTTTCTGACACTGTCTTTGAATTCTTTACGAGGAAATACAAACACTGCATCTTTCTCGGCGACTTCAATGCCAAACACCTGTACTTTGGCTGCAACAAAACTACCCCCAACGGTGAAGCCCTCCTTGAAATCACGAAAAAACATAACCTTCATGTGGTTATGAATGACAGCTCAGCCACGTATATCAGAAATAACCCATTATTCTCATCCGAAATCCTCGATCTAATTATTGCCAGTGACTCTCTGATAAACCACATCGATGACCACTGGGTCGGCGATGATGACTTAGGTAGCGACCACTTCCCGGTCCATGCCTCTCTGCAGTTAGGTAATGTCCCACTCAGGTCCCCCCCCCCCACCCCACTCTTCGCAGAAATTTCAGGAAAATTAATTGGAACCTGTACCGCGACATCATCGATGTCAAACTCACTAAGTCCCCCCCCCCCCCCCCCCCCCCCCCATCCAATGCAGCGGAATTTGAAACCCAATGCGAGAGCATCGAGAAAATCATTAACTCAAACTAAAACGAAATATGCCCAAAAGAAGAAGTACGCCCCTGGAGAAACACTATCTCGTGCGACACTCTGTCACTAATCAAATCTAAACGGAAAGCTCTTCGCGCTCTCAAAAAAGAAACTGACCCCAGCAAGAAATCTGAACTCAAAAAAACATACAACCGCCTTCACGGCGAAGTCAAAGAAGCCCTCAAAGCTGAAAAACAAGCCAGCTGGGAAAAGGCAACAGCCAACCTAAACGGGACCCAAGATGCTAAAAAATTCTGGGACTCTTTCAAAATTCTTACTGGGCAAAAAAGCAAGGGCGGCAAAGCCGCAGCTAAACCTCTTAAGAAGGAAGAGGGCTCTTTCACTCGCACCGACAAAGAGAAGGCTGACACTTTCGCCGACATCCTAAGAAAAACGCATCGCCCGTATCAAGGCACGGGCAATGATGACGCCGTCATCAAGGCGATTGATGACTTCATCAATGAACACCCTGATATCTACCGTGACCCCAATTTCTATAACGAGCCAGAAGACGGGGATGATGATGACCTTGTCACCCACCCCCCCCCCCCCCCCCCACCCCCCATCACCAATGACGAAATCATAAAAAAATGCAAAAACTCCTCCTCACCCGGCGAAGATGAAGTAAGCTACAAAATTCTAAAACAAAGCCCAAACTCCCTAATCGGAAAACTAAACAAACTATTCAACGCATGCCTCACCCATGGATACTTTCCCAAATGCTGGAAAAAAGCCATCGGTGTCATGATACCAAAACCCTCCGATCCAGCCAGCTACCGCCCAATCAGCCTACTCAGCTGCATTGGTAAGACATTCGAACGAATCCTTACCAATCGGTTCAGGGGGCACCTTGAAGACAACGATTTTTTCAATAAATGGCAAAGAGGCTATAGAAACCGTAAAGAAGGCATTGAACATGTCTACCGACTAGTCACCCAAATGAAAACCGCTATCAATAATCAGCAAATATGCGCGGCAGTCCTGTTAGACGTCGAAAAAGCATTTGACTCCGTTTGGCACAATGGAATGCGCTACAAATTATCAAAAAATGAGACTCCGCAAGAAATTGCTCAAATTACTATCCTCTTTCTTAAATGATCGCGAAATTAAAGTCAGAGTGAACAATGAAATGTCTGACAGTGTCCCCTTGAAGCAGGCACCCCCAAGGATCCGTCCTAAGCCCCCCCCCCCCTTTACATCTTCTATGTAAATGACCTTAACTTTTCCGAGGATCGTGTTCAAGTCTCCCAATTCGCGGATGATAAGGGCCTCTGGGACTCTAACAATACGGCCAATCTGCTCCAAAAACCCCTGCAACGCGCTCTCGATGACCTAGAACAATGGTGTGCCAAATGGAGAATTAAGCTAAACGCCAATAAAACCCGACGAATCACCTTTACTCGCAAGAAAAATAAACGTGATTTTGACCTAAAACTTATGGATAACACCCTCCCTCCCAGAATGCAAAGAGGCGAAATTCCTGGGCATCACCATTGATCAAAAATTGTCCTTTAACAAACACACCGACGACATGGCGAAAAAAGCCGCCAAACGCATTAACTTACTGAAAATGCTTAAGGGAACTACATGGGGAGCCAACCAGTCCATCCTACTCAGATTATACAAAGCCTTTGTGCGCCCAGTACTCGAATACGGTGCAATCATACTAACTGACCTCAATCAAACTAATATGGGAAAACTCCAGAAGGTCCAAAATCACGCACTTAGAGTTGCCCTCCGCGCCCCATGGGACACACCCATCAAAACACTCCACGACAGGGCCGATATCCCCACCATTGAAGACCGCCTAGCCATCCTGGCCGCGAAAATTCTTGACCGGTTAGCCGACAGCGAACTAATCTCCGAACTTGGAGCCATTTGCGAAAGCCGAGAAAAGCCCCAAAATTGCAATCAAAACTAAGACAGCTCGAAAAAAACTAGGGAACGAGAAGGTGAACTAACAGGCAGAAAAACAGCTTAACTGTGGCCTTCTACCGGAAAGGGCTGCCTTCACCGACTCAAGTAAAATTACAACAGGATTAAATATTGTTATAGAACTAAATAAATAGGGAACGAGAAGGTGAATAAACAGGCAGAAAAACAGCTTAACTGTGGCCTTCTACCAGAAAGGCCTGCCTTCACCGACTCACTAAAATTACATCACGATTGGATACTGTAGATCTCATTTCCGGCCGGGGGGGGGGGGGGGGCTCGGCCCACACAGGACGCTCGCGATACCAAGCGAGAGCGTTTTGTGTGGGCTGGGCCTCCCCAGCTGGAGGTGGGATTTGCAGTGTTTAATCAGGATCCAAAATAAGCTCAAAATAATCAAAATATGGTCGAAACCAGCGAAGGGCATAAGAGAAACACCCTCGGGTGTGGTTTAGTGTCTAAACCTGTTACCCTCCCGCTACAAACTCACCATCACCCTAAGAAGGTGATCTAACAGGCAGATCAACAGCTTAACTGTGATCACAATTAAAACATAATGTGCTACTTTTATCTTTTTATTTCTACATATTCTAATGAAAACTAATTCTGCCTTCTTCTTTTAAGCAGGTACACAGAAGATGTTTTTTTACCAGCACCCCAATAACCGCTATGGACAGTCCAACCGTTACAGAAACGGTAACCCCCATGGTTCCTGTACATCCTCCACTCCATCCCTAAAAGTGGTCGACCACTTTAAGGGAGGCGAGCGTTGGTCCTGCGTCCCGCCTCGGCCCCTTTTTGTAAGCGCATTGCGCATCTTTTTGTCCCAACCCATTAGGATTACAATGCAGGCCTGCCTCCGAACCGGGGAAGTTCGGGTCTTCTTCTTGGTGGTCCCCGATAAGGGTCGTTGTTGTTTCCTTCAAAGACATCCTATCAAACAGAGATAGCCTGAGGCAGATTATAATTGCCAGTGATGGCCATCATTCAATATCATCTCCGAAGTGGCAGACTATACTTGCCTGAAAATCCAAATCGACTGCACCCTCGGGGAGAGCTAGTACCTTTGTGTGAGGACCCAACCTCTCACACTGGTCCTCACCCGAGGGTTCAACCGACATCAGTCAAAGAGACCATCACGCCGCAACCGGTGACACCTGCCGAGTACCTGAACCTGTTCCTCCTTCAACACGAGTAGACATGTGGAAATTAATCATTTACAGCCAATGAGGGTCGAAAGGGGCTTGTTCCCCATACCGTCCCTGCGCGCCTTCGGCGCGTTAAACCATTCCATTCATTCGATGGGTCCACCCTACTCAAACTATACAAAGCCTTTGTGCGCCTAGTACTCAAATACGGGGCAATCATCCTAACTGACCTCAACCAAACCAATATGGGTAAACTCCAGAAGGTCCAAAATCACACTCTTAGAGTCGCCCTCCGCGCCCCATGGAACACACCCATCAAAACACCCCACGACAGGGCCGATATCCCCACCATCAAAGACCGCCTCGCCACCCTGGCCGCGAAAAATCATGACCGGCAAGCCGACAGTGAACTAATTTCCGAACTTGGAGCCATTTGCGAAAGCCGACAAAAGCCCCAAAATTCCAATCGAAACTAAAACCGCTCGAAAGAACTAGGGAACGAGAATGTGAACTAACAGGCAGATTAACAGCTTAACTGAGGCCTTCTACCAGAAAGGGCTGCCTTCACCGACTCAACTAAAATTACATCATGCTTAAACACTGTATAAGGTTTATGTATAAACATGTTATCCCTGAACAAAAACGCCCGCGATCCCCGACACCTCCAAATACCTTTAAATTAACCTAAATAAGATCGCAACCAGCGAAGGGTACAACAGGAAAGAAACACCCTCGGGTGTGGTTTAGTGTGCTAAACCTGTTATCCTCCCGCTGCAATCTCATTCCCAGTCGCGGAAGCTCAGCCCACATAAAACGCACGCGATCCCCGGCACCTCCAAATAAACTCAAACTAACCTAAATAAGGTCGCAACCAGCGAAGGGTACAACAGGAAAGAAACACCCTCGGATGTGGTTTAGTGTGCTAAACCTGTTACCCTCCCGCTGCAATCTCATTCCCAGCCGGGGAAGCTCAGCCCACATAAAACGCTTGCGATCCCCGGCACCTCCAAATAAACTCAAACTAACCTAAATATGGTCGCAACCAGCGAAGGGTACAACAGGAAAGAAACACCCTCGGGTGTGGTTTAGTGTGCTAAACCTGTTACCCTCCCGCTACAAACTCACTCTCAGTCTAAGAAGGTGAGCTAACAGGCAGATTAACAGCTTAACTGTGGCCTTCTACCAGAAAGGCTGCCTTCGCCGACTCAGCTAAAGATTAGATCATGAACTAGATGAAGTGATTGTGCCCGCACAATACACAGGATTTTCCTCGTATTTTCAGTTCCTGAGCGTTTTCGTCTCAAAATTGAGAAGAACGCAGAAAAACGGATTTTTGATGAGCCTATCAACATACTGACGGTAGAAGATATAATTGCAAGACCTCTATGCAGTATGCCAGCTCCCAGAGGTCACATCTAATGATATTCTGTACTGACCGCCAAGGCTCCATACATTGGAACAACCATAGCCATTCCAAACTGCGCATTATTACTATGTCGACCTCATTAAATGTCAACGAGTGGACGACATTTGCCAGTAAATCCATGTCAGTTGTAATTCCCATTCAGAAGTCCAAAATAACTGCTACCATAAGTGTTTCAATGAAGGTTACTTTTGAAGATTTCCAAATGCTTTTGCATCCGACTCTTATGCGTGGAGGCGGAAACACTACATGATGGGCAGTGATGTCGTGGTTCCTCACGATTGCAGAAGAAATATCTAGAGTTCAGATATAAAAACGAGCGCGTAATTGGGTGGGAGTGGGGGGGGGGTGGTTCGGGTGGGAGCTGACAAATCAGTATGAGGAGTGTTAGTTTATGTCATTTCTTAATAAGTTCTTCTTCTCCTTCAATAAACCTGATGGATTTGATTTGTACGACCACAACAAGTGCAGGCCGAAAGTCAAGATTAAACACTTATGTATACTGTTGTCCACTTTAGAGGAATTCCACCAGGTATTGGTCATATTGCCACAACCCTTCCTGTTGCTTCTTATCTACATGTACGTTGCAGGGTCTTCGGGTAGATGAATAATTCTGTTATTTATCTATGCCACGAGCTTTTATGGTGAAAGCCTGAACTTGAAACGCGGTACCAGAAGGCAACTTCCCAGGCTCGAAGTCAGCAGTATTTAAAAATTTGACATGTGTGTGGGGTGAGGGGGGTGGGGGGTGGGGGGGGGGGGGCATATGTATACCTAAAGCTAAATCAAACTTGGACCCAAAGTCCGTAACATATTAGGCATATCCAAAGTGCACAGCCCGAGTTGTGGGAGGGTATTTGAGGGGGGGGGGGGGGGCTCCCCTTCCCGACTTTTTTTAAATAAGAGGCTCTGATAACAATTCTCATTTGGGGCTTGTCATGGCTCTGCGTAATGGCGTGTGACATTTCTAAATCCCGCACTTTCCGGGTCTCGGTTCTGGTCTGGTGTTGGGAAATCTCCTTGCCGACTTGAATAATGAGTTCTTTGACAATCATGATATTCTAAAAGTTATATAGGAGGTCATTGGACAATTCTTAGCTTCGTCAGCTGCTGGCTCTGAGTCTATGCCTCACTGGTCAGAAATTATTTTCCGACAGAATGTGTAAATTTTCGACAGAGATGTTTATTGGGGTCGCGGTTCGCCACCGTCGCACACCCACCTTTTTTCGGGGGGGGGGGGGGGGGAGAGTTTCCCAGTCCTCAATCTGGCTACAGCAACTAATTCCAGGCCTTCGTGGTGCTCTATTACTTTTGGCTTCCATGTCAGAATGTTAGGAAGCAAATGGATAGTTGCAGGTAGGTAATTGTCGGGTTATTTCTTGTAATTAGACACCCTTAATGTTTCAATGATTTTTCACTCAAAACGTAAAATGACACTTAACGCTTACACTATACAACCTAAAAGCGCATATTTTTCTGAATATATTACAAATTACGACAGATCATTTGAATTGGTATTCTATCAGCAAGGACTGATTAAGTAATACTAAATATTTAAAAGAAACGCGAATACCAATGTTTGCGGGTTTTACTGAAAATTTTGATTTCAAATTATGTACAGCGTTCACTGAAGTTGAGGTCGCCGGGTGCAAAATGATCAATGTTTTTCAGACCTGTTTCCTGGCATGGACGCCCGAGATGTAGAGTCCAACTAATGGGTGTTTGTGTTGGGTGGGGGTTGGGCAGTCACGTCGGATAGTTTTACAGGTGGAGGAAGAGCCTCAACATCCAAATTCTGAATTACGGCCACTTTAACCCGTCTCGTAGTACAGTTTCGTCAGATCAAAGTGGCGATCGAAAGAAAGAGGTTTGGTTTTTGATCAAACATTTTCAGTCCCAACTGGACCAAAAAATTTCCAGGTAACAAAAAAATATTTTTTTGTCTCAAAATTGACCAAAACGCATAGAAAACCGAAAAAAAAAATCCGATTTTTGTTCAAAAGTTTCCAAGTCCGAACCGGAGTGGTAGTTCTCCAGCCATCAGAAGCCAAGTGGAATAAAACCCTATTCCCATGGGATGGGGAAGGTTTAAAGAGACCGCGAATGTTGCCATTTCAACCACGGAAGCCTTATACGATTCAAGAACGTCGATTATTCTCATGCCAAAATGAGGGTGTACGGACCGTTGGGAGGCCGAGAGTGTACATTTGGCGACCACCCGAAGCCAAATGCAACAGGATTGTGCTTCCACACTGCGGGGAATCTTTTTATCTATATACGGGCTACAGATTTTCAATCACCACCGCTTTTAACCCACTCCGGTAGCAAAGTATAATGAGGTCATAGTACCTGTCCGAAGACCCGACCAAAAACTTCCAGGTAAAAAAACAATTTTTGTCGTCTCAAACTTGACCAAAACGCGTAGAAAACCAAAAAAAAAAATCCCATTTTTGTTGAAAATTTTCCAAGTCCGAACCGGAGTGGTAGTTTTCCAGCCATCAGAACCCAAGTGAAATAAAATCCTATTCCCATGGGGTGGGGGAACGGTTTAAAGAGGCGGTGAATGTTGCCATTTAAACCACGGAAGCCTTATATGATTCAAGAACGTCGAGTATTTTCATGCCAAAAAGAGGGTGTTCGCATGGTTGAGAGGCCGAGCGTGTATATTTGGTGACCGCCCGAATCCAAATGCAACAAGGTTGTGCTTCCACACTATGGGGAATCTTCTTGTCTATATACGGGCTACACATTTTTTAATCTTCACCGCTTTTAACCCACTCCGGTAGTAAAGTATAATCAGGTCGTAGTAGCTGACCGAAGACCGGACCAAAAACTTCCAGGTAAAGAATTTTTTTTCGTTTCAAAATTGACCAAAACGCACAGAAAACCGAAAAAAAAATTCCGATTTTTGTTCAAAATTTTTCAAGTCCGAACCGGAGCGGTAGTTCTTCAGCCATCAGAAGCCAAGTGAAATAAAACCCTATCCCCCTGGGGAGGGGAAAGGTTTAAAGAGACCGTGAATGTTGCCATATCAATCACAGAAACCTTATACGATTCAAGAACGCCGAGTATTCTCATGCCGAAAGGAGGGTGTACGGACCGTTGAGAGGCCGAGAGTGTATTTGGCGACCGCCCTAAGCCAAACTCAACAAAATTGTGCTTCCTAACTACGGGGAAGCTTTTTACCTATATATGGGCTACACATTCTCAATCACCGCCGCTTTTAACCCACTCCGGTAGTACTGTATAATTAGGTCAAGGTACCAGTCTGAAGACTAATTTTCGTTTTTTTGGTGTAGTGTAAAAAAAAAAATAATTTTTTTCGTCTCAAAATTGAACAAAACACATAAAAAACAAAAACAAAAATTTCCGAATTTTGGTCGAAAATTTCGGAAGTCTGAACCGGACCGAAAATTTTCAGTGTAAAAAAAAAATTTTTTTTCGTCTCAAAATTGAACAAAACGCATAAAAAACGAGAAAAAAAATTTCGATTTTTTGGCCGCCATTTTGGATTAACGAAAAATCGAAACGAAATTCTTTCGATTTTTTTTATAAAGCGGTATTACTGCCTTCAATTTGGAACCCTTTTAGAGGGCTCATTATATTTAAATCTCGATATTTCAATCCAAAATGGCCGATTTTCAAGATAACTTTCCGTTTTGTGAAAAATTTTGGCAGAAAACAAAAAAGAAAAAAATGGAAAAAAATACCGATTATATTTGTTTTAGACAAGAGTAATTCTGACAAGCCTGTCAAAAAATTAAGTCGATAGCTTTTTTCTTTCATGAGATATTAGCCTACGAAGCTTTGGGCGTTTTGGGGCGTTTTTGCCCACCAAGAAACATTTTCCCCCAAATACTGATGGTTTTATTTATTAGAACTCATGGCCGTCATTGATCGTGCAAAGTTTGAAAAAAATCTTAAAGACCGTTTTCTAGAAAACTCTTTCCCCGATGTGTTGGTCTTGGCAATAAAAAATAGATTTTCCTTTCAGGAAAATCCAAATTAAACAAAATGTGCTATTTTTATCATTTTATATTTTACATATTCTCATGAAAACTAATTCTGCCGCCTTCTTTTAAGCAGGTACAAAGAAGATACTTTTTGACCAGCACCCCAATAACCGCTATGGACACTATAACCGTTATGGAAACAGTAACCTCCATGGTTCCTGAACATCCTCCACTCCATCCCCAAAAGTGGTCGACCACTTTAAGGGAGGCGAGCGTTAGTCCTGCGTCCCGCCTCTGCCCCTTTTTGTAAGCGCATTGCGCATCTTTTGTCACAACCCAATAGGATTACAATGCAGGCCTGCCCCGAACCAGGGAAGTTCGGGTCTTCTTTCTGGTGGTCCCCGAAAATGGTCGTTGTTGCTTCTTTCAAAGAGTCCAACCAAACAGAGACAGCCTGAGGCAGATTATACTTTCCAGGGATGGCCATCACTCAAAATCATCCTCGAAGTGGCAGATTTTACTTGCCTGAAAACCTTTTCACCTACCTGAAAACCTAGAACCACTGCATCCTCGGGGAGAGGTAGTACCTTTGTGAGAGGACCCAACCTCCCACACTGGTCCTCACCCGAGGGTTCAACGGAGATATATCAACGAAGCCATCACGCCGCAACCAGAGACACCTGCCGAGTACCTGAACCTTTTCCCCCTTCAACACGCCTAGACATGTGAAAACTACCCATATGCAGTCACTGAGGGTCGAAAGGGGCTTGCTCCCCAAAACCGTCTCAGCGCGCCTTCGGCGCGCGAAACCATTCTCTCCGGGTGCATTATCAACCAAACAGTCAGTATGGTGGACACCGCAAATTATCCATGTATAGGCTGCTCAAATCATATTAGGCCACGGCAACATGCACTACAGTGTGAAGGATGTTTAAGATGGCAACACCGGACATGTAATACAGGTAAGTTCTTACCTATTTTATTTAACTAATATCAGGAGCTTAGGTAGAAAGTTTTTGATATGCAAGTGAATAGTTTCCACTCAGCGTATTTCCCCACCCATGGTACGGGATATATCAGTCAAGTAAAAATAGAACATTTTCTTGACCATGACTTGCATAACATTTATTTTTTTATTTATTTATTTTATTTATATATTTATTTATTTGTTGAAGGTCACATTCAAATGGCATCTATATTTTAATAGGGTTTTTGTTTTGATTCTCAGATAATTCCTTACCTACTTCCCTTTAAGTAAAAGGCGTGGTTGTAAATGTTTTCACAATAATTGTTTGTCCAGTTGGTAGAGCGATAGATCCTGGAGGCCCAAATTAAGGTTTTACTAAAAAATATTGGCAGGGTTGGTGATTTTTTATTTTAAAAAGAAGAAAACAGGCTTTTTTTATTCAAATCGGATCTTTCAATTTGAATCGATTTATTTGATTTTTAGCCCGACTGTTTACAATGAGGGCTATAGTCATGACTTTCGCCCATCTGTCCGTCTGTTAACATTTAGAGTTTTGGTTAAAGTTTGATTAAAGTTTTTTACTGAAGGTTCAAGTGACGGTTTTTTTTTAAATTGATATTACTATTGATTGTATCATTCCCATTTTGTTTTTATTTTTTTTATGTTTCATGTTATTTTGGGAAATATTCAACCCTTTCTATCTCCCTGCTCAGCCCCCCCCCCCCCCCCCCCCCCCCCCCCCAATTAGGCATTTTTCTTCTTTCCTCCAATATGGATTTTTAACTATTTACAGTCACTACATGTGGAACCTTTTTTTAAACTTATGTAACTCCCCCCCCCCCCCCCCCCCCCACACGGGCCAATTAGACACTTTTTTTTCTTTCGCAAAAATGCTTATTTACATCAGATTTTTTCAGTTTTTTCTTCTAACCATGGCTTATTAGTCCTTATTAAGCTCATCAAGCTTGCTCCATTAATAGGTCATGAGGTATGTTTTGGAGTAGAGAAATGAAAAAATAAAATTTGAATAGCAAATTTTGTATATCACGAACTGCAGATATGGCAGATTCGTTAGCTAAAAGGTTAACAAAAAGTGATTCCGACTATTTTGTGTCTAAGCATTGCCATTGCTGGGACAGCCGAGCTGTATGAGTGACATCAATCTAGTTATTAGAAAACTCTAAATTCTTGGCCAAGGTATTTTGAATTGTTGGGAGAGCCTGATACTTTTTCATCTCAGATTGTACAGTAGAGCAGAATGACACAACGGAGTTGAAAATAGCTTAAATCTTGTAAGATTGTACGGCAACTTTTGGCCCCCTTCGTGTTGGAGTGTGTTTCAACAGACTACCCGTACAAACAATGATGTGGAAGGTTGGCAGAACCAGTTAAATGAATCTGCAAATGGGGCCAACCTCCCTTTTTATAAATTAGTACTGTTACTGCATAATGAAGCTGAGCGCCTTCCAGTGCAGATTCTTCTTGTAAGTGAGAGAAAACTGACCAGGATGATGAGAAAGACGTCGAGAAATAAGCAGGCATCACTATTTAAACTTTGGGAGGACTATTCAGGGGGGTTAATTTCCCTTAGTCATTTATTCAGGGCATGTAGTTTATTACATGGACCAATTGAACATTAAAATTACAGTACACTGAAAAAAAAAATATTTAAAAAAAATGGGGGCACTGAAAAAAAAATGTTAAAAAAAGTTGGAGGGGGTAAAGACCCAAAAATTGGATTTGTTTGTTTGTTCATCTAGTTGGAATTTTAAACAGCCATTTAATTTGGGACTGATGGAGTCCCAAATTAAATGGCTGTTTAAAATTCCAACTAGATGAACAAACAAACAAATCCAATTTTTTGGTTATGGCATTTTTAGTGGCGAATTGGGGAGAGGCTAGGGAATCTGGGGGTCTGTATATGATGTGGTTTAGGTGAGCATTTTCGGCCAGCTAAAAATCAAGACTATTTTGATTTTTAAACTATAATTACAGTACACTGAAAAAAAAATGTTAAAAAAAGGGGAGGACTGAAAAAAATGTTTAAAAAAGCCTTGATGGCTGCCCGAGCCCAAAAACCTTTAGCATAGTCTGTAGGTCGTATTTATGGAAGAATTTCACAGTAACTTGTTAGGTTGACTCCATATAATGCCTAGATGATGACATCCCCTTTTGGTCGTGTTTGGTCAAAAGTGATGGCTTCATTGGCCCGAAGCCCGAAAACATTGATCACAGTCTACAGGTCATATATAGGAAGGGGTTTCATTGTAACTTCGTAGGATACTCCAGATTAAGCCCAGATGACAACGCCCCCTTTTGGTCGCGATCATTCAACCATGATGGCTTCCCGAGTCCAAAACCCGAAAAACTTTAGTACAGACTACAGGTCATATTTGTGAAGGGATTTCATTGTAACTTAGTAGAATGACTCAGTATAATGTTTAGAGGAGGACATCCCCTTTTAGTTACAATCGGTCTACCGTCATGGCTACACAGGCCTGAAGCCCTAAAACCTTTAGCACAGTCTACAGGCCATGTTTATGAAGGGATTTCAATGTAACCTGATAGGATGAATCATTTCGGAATAATTTCACTGTAACTTGGTAACTTTTATTGACATACGTTAACTGGGGGGACACAAACATTAACTGTCAGGTCATATTAACCCACCCCTCAGTTCTTTAGTACAGTGTACACCTTGGTTCATTCCCACTAGACCAATTCCCTGTAGACCAACTCCCACGAGGCCAATTCACAAAAGACCAATTCCCCTTAGACCAACTGGTGTGTTCTACTTTAAAAATAATTCTATATCAGTAATTTGATATATTTATAAATGCTTTTAATGTTATTGATATTCAAGCCTGAAAATAAGCAGTCTGGCATTTGCAGAATGAGGTCACCAGAGTGTGAATTTGCTGATGCTATCCCATACAGTGGGCCAGTTTATCCTCTGAGTACCTCTTTCTGATTATGTTTCAGATCTTGATTCAGGTTGAGGTTCACAGAGGGTAAAGTTAGTGATGCTATCCTGCTGTGCAGTGTAGCATCACCAAATTCACCTTCTAGGGGCCTCATTTTTCAGATGATAGTCTGCTCATTTTCTGGCTTGTCGATATTTTATAGATGTTGGGCAGATTTTTATAAATAATTGTTTTCCTAATTATCCTTAATCAACCCTTAATCAGAAACACTATGTAGTTGATCTAAGGGGAATTGGTCTAGTGGGAA
Organism: Pictodentalium vernedei; assembly: GCA_031216915.1. Lineage (NCBI taxonomy): Eukaryota > Metazoa > Mollusca > Scaphopoda > Dentaliida > Dentaliidae > Pictodentalium > Pictodentalium vernedei. The sequence goes on along the minus strand of CM062296.1, from coordinate 506,855,533 downwards.
GACACCTACACCTCATATTATTTTTTATTAAAAACATAGCATACAGGGAACAGAAATGAACATATTCCCAATTATCACAATTCTTCATCAAGCCCAACACACAGACAAGTTAAGCTACAGTGTTATTGACACTTTCATTTCTTTACTCCAAAATGTATTTTGAAGGATTCAGCACTTGGCAATGCAGGCCATTTGTTGCATGAAAACTGATTATGTTTGAAAAAGGGTAGCAGGCATATGACGCACCAGGCATATTTCTAATCAACAGAACTATGTAGCTGATGATCTGACTACAAATTTTGTTGATATTTTCTGAAAACACATAATTTTATACTTTCTTTCAAAAAGTTGAAAAAAGTAGAACATTGTTCTTGTCACTTTTTACGAAAATTATTTTTCAGTAGTATTATAAAAGAAGATTTTAGAAAGAGAATGTTTTATGTACTGTATCGTTAACCCTTTACCTGACACAAGTTGAGCCAACAGTGCAAATTATTTTTTCTGAAACATTAGATTTTTTTTCTATTTTTTCTTTTGACCATTGCTTATTAGTCCTTATTGGGACAAGCTCATTAAGCATGTTCCATTAATAATGCACCATTATGTTTTGGGGTAGAAAAATGAAAAAATAAATTTGGAATAGTAATTTTTGTATATCACGAGTGCAGATATGGCGGATTCGTTTAGTAAACGGTTAACAAAAAATAGTTCAGAATATTTTATGTCTAAGCATTGTCATCGCTGAAACAATCGGGCTGTATGCATAGCAGCCATCTTGGATTTTTGTGATTTCTGCTTGTCTGCACAATAACATTAAAACTCCATGTTAAAAAGACCCCATTTTTATGGTAGTTAAGACATTACTAAAGTAAGGTTCCTTTTGATAATCAGCATTCTAATATATCCAATATGGCCGCCCATGGCAACCATATTGGATTTTTTTATGATTTTGCATGTCCAAGCAATAACTTAAAAAAAGGAATGACCAATGGCTCTAATTTTTTTCCCGGTGCATTATTGATGACTATAGGAAGGTTATTTTCGATAATAAGCATTATGGCAAATCCAACTTGGACACAGTGCCAGCGATCTTGGATATTTTGTAATTTTGGCTTTTTCGAGCAATAACTTATAAAAGGAGTGACGGGTGATTCAAATTTTTTTCTGGTACATTGCTTTTGACTATAATTAAATGACACGAAATCACACGACTCAACAGGCAAAAAAGAGGTATTTTAAGAAAGCTCGAACAACACTGTCACCTAAAAAACACCCCTCATCTTACCTTATGTCTTTAGTGGATGCTGCCGCGGCTGCCACTGTATCCACTTCATATTTTTGTTGGCCGAATCCGGTATCCTGGCTAACTAGCAAACTTTTGGTTTGTTGGCCTGTCACAAATTCGGCTTTATAAAAGTATTTTACCTTCTGAGTATCCCAGTGTTTGTCCAGTCTATTCTTGAATTGGTTGATATTCTTGGCATCTGCAACCTTCTGTGACAGTTTATTCCAGGATTCAACCATTCTTTGACTGAAGGTGTATTTACGGACATCTAGGTTGGGTTTCTCTTTGAGAAGCTTGTAGTTGTGTCCATGAGTTTGAGATTCGGTACTTCTTGTTAATATATTTGTAACCTCAGTGTCGCAATAGTTGAAGACTTTGAAGCATTCAATCATATTTCCACGGTGACGTCTATGCTGTAGTGATGGTAAGTTCGTCTTTCGTAGTTTATCCTCGTACTCCATGAGTTTTAGGCCAGGTGCTAATTTGGTGGTTCTTCTCAGAACCGATTCCAGGATATCAATGTGTTCTTTTTTATGTAGGTTCCAAGCTGGTTGTGCATATTCCAGGTGGGGTCAAACTAGAGCTGTGTACAATTTTTTTAATGTCAGGTAGTCCAGATATGTGAATGATCTCCTTATTGCTCCTAAATTTTCTGTTCTGGACTTTGTCTTGTATGTGATCATTAAATGAGTGATGGTTGATGGTTGTCTGTAGTCACTCCAATCTCCCTTTTCTTTGTATACTGTCTTCAGTATGCACTTGGATCCATCCTTAGTAGTAAGACTATAGTTCTCGGGGGGGGGGGGGTAGTCTTTCCGACATCCATCATAACACATTTATTTATCTGGATGGAAACAGAGAAGCCAGTCGTTGGACCGACCATTCTTGGAGTGCATCTTAGTCATGTAGTTATTCAGCATCATTTGTTCTCTCTATTCTCCTGAATATCTTTGTGTCATCTGCAAACAGCATGATGTCGTACTCAACAGCTTCTGGTACGTCATTTATATAAATGATTTATAGTACTGGCTCAAGAACACTTCCTTATGGGATACCACTGATCACTGGTTGGTAGTTAGATTCTCTCCCTTCACTATAACTCTTTGCTTCCATCCAGCAATGGAGTTCTGAATCCAACAAAGTATATTCCCTATTGTAACTATTGCTTTTTTTAAATTGACGCCAATGTGGGAGAGTGTCGAACGCCTTCACGAAATCGATGTAAACTACATGTGTAGGGTGACCACCATCTATAGATTTTGTCCACTATTCCAGTGTGTGAAGTAGCAGGAGTGTGGTAGATCTCTTTGGTGTGAATCCAAAGTGTCATTTGCTGAATAGTTTATTTGCCATGTGTTCCATAACTTTGTCCCTGATGAACCCCCTCCATAACCTTGCATATCACAGGCTTACTGGTCTGTAATTATTGCTTTGTTTTTAGATATCTTCTTGTAAATAGCCGAGGTGTTTGTTATTTTCCATTCATCTGGTAGTTTCATCACTCGCAAACTGTTGGTAAATATGTTTGACAGTGGAACACTGAGTATTTCGGCCAGTTCCTTCAGCACACGGGGTGGAATCCATCTGTTCCTGAGACTTAGATGGGTCGAGTCTGGATAGACTGGTGGCATTTATCTCCTGAGTTATATCCGTACCATCTGGCGAGGACATTGTACAAGTTTGGTTTTTTTTTTGTCTGGTAGTTCTCCATCTGACTCTCGTGAAAACATTTGTAAAAAAATCGGTAAGAATCTCAGCCTTTTTTTGCATCATTGGTAGTCATTCAACCGTCATTCCTCTCAAGATCTGCTGTAGCTGTCTTAGTTTTTGTTTTACTGGAGACATAATTCAAATTCTCCGTTGCATTGTCCGCAATCTCTCGCTCGTGACGTATTTGGTTTTGTCTTGTTAACTTTTTTCCTGGTTTCGGGTGGCGATGTATTTCTAGTATTTCTCCTCTGTTCCAGTCTCTATGTACCTGGTCCATATTCTGTTTCTTCTTTGTAGCTGCTACAGTTTTCTTATCTAGGGATCGCCTATTTTACTTAGGACTAGCCGGGGGCGCGGTGGCTCAGTTGGTAGAGGTGCAGGCTGCAAGCCGAGGGGTCCTCGGTTCGAATCCCACCTGCGGCAACCGCGTTGTGTCCTTGGGCAAGACACTGCACCCCGATTGCCTACAGGGGGGCACGATGACGCTGTGTACTGAGGCGTACTGCACGTCGATGGTGCGCATGTCTTCAACCAATCTAACCCTGCCTGTGCTGCGGTGCAGAGTTCAGAGTTACGATGTTGGGGAGCTGACAGCTGCTCGTCGTTGCTCGGTGGTTCTCTCCGGGTACTCCGGCTTCCTCCACCCGTAAAACTGTCACGGTCACGATTAGCCATTGTGCATAAGTATGTGATCTTAAACACCAATAAATAAATAAATAATAAATACTTAGGACTAGCCTCCTCATTGGGGTGTGCTTCTCAAAAGCCTCACCCAGAAATAAGGAAATTCTTTCCCAGTGAGCATTGATATTATCCTCGCAATCTAATAGCATTTCCTCCCAGTTTATATTCACCAAAGGCTCTGTCACCACCTGAAAAGGACAACAAGGTCACCTTACAAGAAGGCATATAACTACCTCAGTAACATCATATTTGAGTGTACTATGAAATCTAAGAAATTCTGGGGCTTCATTACTAGTAAGAGGACAGAAAGTTGCGGTGCGGTGCGGCACCGTTAAAAGCCACTGATGGGACCACCTACTCTGACCCAACTACAAAGGCCAACATACTTAAAGACCAGTTTTTGTCACTTCGATCGAGGACAACGCTATGTCCAAGCATGCCGGCCATCCATATCACCTCTGAAGGAGTCAGAAAGCTACTAGCTGGCCTGACAATCCACAAGTCAATGAGATCTGATGGAGTAGCTACTCGAACACTGAAGGGCGTTTCATCTCAATTAGGCCCAGCCTTCTAACCCTCTTCCAGACATCGCTAAATCAGGGTACAATACCAGTGTTTAGAAAAAAGGTAGATAAGGTGCCAATCTGCAAGAATGAAACGAAGAGCCTCCCTGCAAATTACCGTTCAGTCTCTCTCAAATCTGGTGTGCAAGGTGATGGAGCACATAGTTTGCAGCAACACCATGCAGCACTGTGATCAACATCAGATCCTTACTGATGCCCAGCGTGGTTTTAGGAAGCGTAGATCTCGTGGGACCCAACTTATTACTCCCCAGTGTCTGTCGAGGAACGTGGACAACAAAGGTCGAACAGATGTCGTCTTCCTGGGCTTTTCTAAAGCCGTTGGCAATGTATCACACCAGACTGCTCTACAAGACAGACCACTGAGGGATTGCCGAGAGTACCCAGGCATGGATCAGAGACCTCTTACAGGAAAGGGAACAGTGAATGGCTCCAGACGGGTGCACAGCTAAAACGACTCCAGTCCAATCTGAGTTGCCCAGGGTAGTGGTTTGGGTCCACTCCTGTTTTTGATTTTCATCAATGACCTGTCGGAATATGTTTCAAAGTCACCAGAGGTTAGACGGTTTGAAGATGACAGCGTACTCTATTACATCACATTGACAACTCCCAACAATGTTGGGGTGCTCTTGGGTAGTGAGAGAAACACTGGCTAATGGAATTCTATCCTCGGAAGTGCCAGGTAGTCCACATTTCCAATAGAAGATTCCCCTTAGTGTTCCCTACAACATTCATGGGCATCAGTTGGGGGAAGTGGAGTCAGCGAAGTACCTGGTATCAACATCCACCCAAAACTCAGCTGGTACAGTCACAATAGTCAAGTTTCCCAGAAAGACATTAATAGAATGTTTGACCTATTGTGAAATATAACAGCTTGATTTGGGACCCCACCACAGAACATCAATTGATTGGAGATGGTAAAACGCGATCAGCCATGTTCGTTATAGGGGACAACCACACGACCTGCTGCATGTCGACTATGTTGGCCAATCTCCAATGGAAAACTGCCCCATGAGTGAAGGGCACAAGATAAGGCTGTGATGAAATGTAGAATTGTCAACAACCTAGTTGACATCTACTCTACACACCTGATACCAGCAGCAGTCCCCAACAGAGGCCACAGCCAGAAACTTTTTGTACTTTGTGCCGCCAGAATCTCCACATACCAGCAGTCCTTCTTTTCCGACTTCATCCGTATTTGGAACTACTTATCTTAGCATGTCGGGTCCTGCAACTCACTGGATTCCTTCAAGAGAGAGTTGCAGTCCATCAGGTTGAGATAAAGGGTACCAATTCGGGTTTAACCGCACTGTAAATAGTTTTTTTAAACTGCACTTCAGGGTCTGCCAAACACCACACATTTTATTAAGTACGAAAATACGCCAGAGTGTGGTACCGGTACAGTGTATTACAGGCACATCGTACCAAAGACAACTCGGACCAAGACAACTCGGACCAACTTTGAAGACAACTCGGACCAACTTTAAAGACAACTCGGACCAACTTTTGAAGAAGTCGACCCAAGTTTCAAGACAAGTCGGCCCAACTTTCTAGGCAACTTGGACTGACTAGGTGAATAATTCGGACCTGAATAGTGCACAAACGAAGATTCGGGGTTGGTGGGGAAAGTCACAGAACAACCAATCACGGTTTCAACGATTTATTAAAAACTGAGGCATGACAATCAAAGACATGAATAAATGAACGAATAAAAGTTTTCACATAAAAAACAATGTTCAGCACATACGTGATTCGCTCGTCCAATGAGGGATCATAATCTATATTTTGGAAACCAAAAAAATGAAAAAAAGATTGAATAGCAATTTTCGTGTATGAAGGTATAAGTTAACTTATCCTCTTACAATTATGAGATATTTCTTTCAAGCCCTGTTGACACTTCTTTTGTGAAATTACAATTAATAACAATAACCTTTGAGTAAATGGATAAATCCGAGACAACGAGCAGTAAAAAAGCCAGTTAACAAATGACACACTAATTGTTTAGCAATTAGTAAAACAAACATTGTATTATGAAGGTTACCTAACGTTAGTAGCAGACGACACTCGTAAAAGAATCTCGTGTAACTATAAATTTTAATTTTTTTCTTGCAATACATAGGTTGTGATCCGTCATTAGAACGAGCGCGACGCGCTCGTTCCAATGAGGGGTCATAACCTATGTCTTGGAAGAAAAAAACAACACTATAAAAAAGATTGAATATCAGTTTTCGTTAATAGCGCTGGTCGGTTTTGGCCGTTACGTTAGGTAAAGATTTAATAACCATACAGTGTACCTATTCCATACATCGAAAAGTTTACCTTGTATTCTTTTCAACTTACCTTCCGAGTCCATTTTTACCTGAGTGGGAAGCTGCTTAGCTTCAGCATACAATAAAGTTAATAACAAATAAAAATGTAGATTTCCCTTTTTGGCTTTCTGATTTAGCCTAACATGCCGCCCTTCACAGTCATTATTGGTACGTATGGTGCGACCAAAAACACCCCAAGACTCCACTGGCCACACAGAATGAATGAATGAATGAATGAATGAATGAATGAATGAATGAATGAATGAATGAACGAATGAATGAATGAATGAATGAATGAATGAATGAATGAATGAATGAATGAATGAATGAATGAATGAATGAATGAATGAATGATCATCTTTGCTTTTACCCGACAGGATGACGAATGAATGAAAGAACGCATCTTTACTTCATCAGCCATGATTGAATGATTAAAATTCTTGAATCGAACATAATATATCGAAAAACTAGTACCTAAAACAACATGTCGGTAATCTTTTGAGCCGCCTCTTGAAAAGTCGAGCTAATACGAAACAAGCAAGAAACTTTCACACATGATTTCTGTGTGATTACTTGTTTAGTTGCAATGCAAACATTCATCACATATCAAAGTTTGTGATGAGAAGCATTTTCATTTTACAGAATAACTTCAAAGACATCACAAGCTGTACTGAAAAGTGTCCCGTTGCATCTATTGAGTTCTTTGAGATCACATTTAATTATTTTCTACATCATTCTTTTCTTCACAGTTGGTCCAACCTGTCTTATAGTCGTTACAACTTGTCTTGAAAGTTGGTCCGAGTTGTCTTCAAAAGTGGTCCGAGTTGTCTTTAAAGTTGGGTCGACTTGTCTTCAAAGTTGGTCCGAGTTGTCTTCAAAGTTGGTCCGAGTTGTCTTCAAAGTTGGTCCGAGTTGTCTTTAAAGTTGGTCCGATTTGTCTTCAAAGTTGGTCCGAGTTGTCTTCAAAAGTGGTCCGAGTTGTCTTGGTCTGAGTTGTCTTTGGAGGTAGTTGTCCTGATCCCCGGTACAGTACTGCACCAGGAAGAAGAGTTTCGCCCTAATGTCTGTCCTCTCCGTGTTTTTTTGTTTTTTTGTGTTTTTTTTTGTCCTTAATTCCAGTTCCCCGAGTAAAATTCGGCCTAACACCAGTCTGTTCTTGTTAGTTTAGTCCAAGATGTTCAGAATACAGAATATTTGCACATGCCGTATTTCGATCACACAAATAAATAAATAAAATAAATAAATAAATTCGAAGCGCTTTGTTAATTCGGTTATCTTGAGTTACAGTTGCATATTTTAAGATGTGCAGATGTAAGTGCTAGGTGTGCGCAAAATATGTTTTGTTATAAAATTTGAATTCTGTCGGATTAAATTTTTTACTCTAACAGAAGACGTCCATTCAAGTTGTTGTAGGCAAAAGAAAGATTGGTAAGGAGTGGAATCGAGGGAGTTACGACTTTTAGACATCCATTATTTATATTTATTTATTTATTGGTGTTTAAGGTCACATATTTCTGCACAATGGCTAATCATGACCACGACAGTTTTACGGGTGGAGGAAGCCAGAGTATCCGGAGAGAACCACCGTGTAACGGCGAGCAACTGTCAGCTCCCCAACATACTAACTCCACACAAGCAGGGTTAGCATTGGTTGAAGACAGGTGCACCATCGACGTGCAGTACGCCTTAGTACACAGCGTCACCGTGCCCCCATGTGGGCAATTGGGATGAAGTGCCATGCCCATGGACACAACGCGGTTGCTGCAGGTGGGATTCGCTCTCGGCTTGCAGCCTGTACCTCTACCAAATGAGCCACCGGGCCCCTAGACATCCATTAGAAACTATTACAAAATATAGAGAAGTACGTCACTATAAAAAATACCTTTCCCTTCTTGGTATCAGTGCTTTCTGTCGAAAAACTGATCGTCTCGCACTCCACTGCAGTAAAAAGCTGTAGATGCTACTGACAATTATAGATTGCATTGAAATGTTAAGTATTGCTCCAGTCAATTAAAAATGAAAAATCAACTTTTTGTCTTCGACTATTGCAATAAATAAATAAATAAATAAATAAATAAATAAATAAATAAATAAATAAATAAATAAATAAATAAATAAAAGGCACTGGTCACAGTGGAGTTTAATTATTTTTCATTGTCACACTATTATCTTATTTTCTATTTGTCAGCTGCCATTATTTTCACAAGGATAAATAATCAACTTAGTTTTGGGGGATTCATTACTTTTCAGTTCATTTGGTGTAACCCGACATTTTTGGAAACTAATAAAGAGGCGATGTGGGGTCACAGTACTGTATCTCATATATGTACAACACTTTAATTATACAAAACTTTTAACATTAAAAGTGGCAGAATAGACAAATTACGTTTAGGTCTTGCACACCAAACACGAAAATTAACAAGACTGTAGGTGACAATTTGACTGGACGGAGGTGATTTTGCGTCGCCGATCTGATGATTAAAGAATTCATAGGGCAAACATGCGTTTGAAGTACAAAATGACTATTTTTGCACAGACTATCAATGAATAACAAGATTATTGAAAGAATAGATGTGCCAGTGAATAAATGTAAATTTACCAAAAAGAAAAATGAACGGGTATGGGTTTGTTTCATTACACTGCATTTTTCCACAAAGAAATATATGTGTGCTCTCTGTACATCATTACAAACACAGGATTATCACTATACGTTTCAGTAATATACTTTTATTTCATATCAGATAACTGTGGTCATTGTTTGAGATTCAATACAATACACAACTTAGACAAATAGACAGAGTTCTTATTTATGACCACAGATTGGTTTCTACAACTCCAGTAAAGTCGACACGACGACAACAAAACTACCATGCCTGCAGTGCATTGTCCAATCCCTGGCTGTACTTACGTTACAGATGACCTCGATGCCGTTATAACGACCAACTTAGAAAAGACCAGACAAGATCAGCTGGGGGCAGCCTCACGACTAAACCTGAAGATGAAATTCTTGCCGCCATCAAAAGGCTAGCTGTCCGTGAAGAAAATACCATGGTTGCACGTGTGACTCTGCACAAGACAGAGACGAAGCAATACGTAGTTTTGGTGCTCGACTTCGAGAACAAGCCAGTGTGTGCAAATTTGTAATGAAGTGCCCTGGATGTGACAGCGATGTTAGCTACGCTGAAGAAATACTTCGTGATGTTCTTTCGCGAGGACTCGCCGACCCAGAGATTCAACTTGAACTTGACCGAAACTCGACAAATGACTTATGTGACCGAAGCTTCGGACAATTTGTTTCTTAGCAGAGAGGCATGCATCGACCTTGGCATCATTTCCACAACATTTCCTTTGGTGGGCGAGGCACGCGGCATGTCAACTAGAGTCGACGCTCTGCTTACCAGTGTTGATGGCCATAGCGATGATATGAATAGAAATGAGATATCTGCGCTATGTGACTGTCCACTCCGTCAGCGACCCCCACCGCCTCCAGCCAAACTTCCATTTCCTGCTACTGAAGACAACAGGATAAAGCTACAAGACTATCTTATAAACTACTACAAATCTAGCACATTCAACACATGTGAGCACCAACCTTTGCCTCTCATGGATGGACCCCCTATGCGACTGATGGTGGACCCGAAAGCTACACCAGTTGCTTATCGCACACTTGTTCCTGTCCCCCTTCACTGACAAGATAAAGTCAAGTCAGGACTTGATCAGGACGTTAGACTGGTCGTGCTAGAACCAGTGCCTGTTGGCGAACCCGTCATTTGGTGTCATAGAATGGTCGTCTGTGCAAAGAAAAATGGTATGCCGCGCCGCACTGTGGATTTCCAGCCACTTAATGCTCATGCTACTCGGGAAACACACCATACTCCATCACCGTTTCACCAAGCAAGATCAATCCCATATGGTAAAAAGAAGACAGTTTTCGATGCCTGGAATGGATATCACAGCGTGCCAATACGCGAAGCAGACCGTCACTTGATAACTTTCATTACACCGTGGGGCAGGTATCGTTACAAGACTGCACCCCAAGGCTATATAGCTTCTGGTGATGGCTACACCAGACAATATGACGAAATAGTATCAGACTTTGCCAATAAAACAAAATGCATCGGTGACGTATTGCTTTGGTCTGATTCAATCGAATAGAGCTTCTTCCAAGCAGCAGAATGGCTTGACATTTGTGGTCGACATGGCATCATCCTCAACTCAGACAAGTTCATGTTTGGTCAAGATGTGGTTGAATTCGCGGGCTTTGAGATAATACCTGACAATGTTCGGCCTTCAGTGAAGTATCTCCGTACGATTCTGGACTTCCCAGTACCCAAGAACATTACAGACGTCCGTTCCTGGTTTGGTCTAGTTAACCAGGTGTCTTATGCTTTTAGCATGGCTGAAAAGATGTTGCCCTTCCGACAACTACTGAAACCGGGAACACCGTTCAGATGGGACGAAGACATCAACAATTTGTTCGAGGAGTCGAAAAAAATTATCGTCCAAGAGATTGAAAAAGGTGTTAAGATCTTCGACAAAAACAGACCGACATGCCTTGCTACAAAAACACTGCAAATGCCCGAACACAGAACCCTTTTGTTGCCCTGCAGGATGGAAAATCACTCTTATTGGCAGTCGTTTCACACTCTCAGCTGAATCAAGATATGCACCAGTGGAGGGTGAAGCTTTAGCAGTCGCCGATGCCCTTGACAAAGCCAGATACTTTGTATTGGGCTGCGAGAATCTTATTGTTGCGATAGATCATAAACCCCTCCTGAAAATATTTGGTGATCGCTCCTTGGAAGACATCTCCAACCCTCGGCTACGGAACCTGAAAGAGAAAACTCTCCGATACCGATTCTCATGATTCACATTCAAGGTGTGAAGCATCATGCTGCTGACGCATTGTCTCGACATCCTATCGGTGACCCTGTGAAGATGCAACTTCCAGATGACATTGACAACACCCTCACAAATGACACTGCTACTCGTACAATGTCACTACCTTCATCCTTCCTCGCTGGAATTCGCGTACCTTCAAGAGATTCTAAACACCTTGAGGAATGTATCGTCTCAGCGGCTGTTTCAGACATTGACTCTCTTGCAATAAAATCTGTGACTTGAGATAGGGTGCGTACCGCGACAGCCAGTAACGGCGACATGAACGAACTAGTTGAACTGATCGAATCTGGCATCCCCGACTGTCGACCAGAATTCCCTGCACCGTTGCGAGACTACTTTCAGTTTCGTGAAGACCTTTTTTCTGTCGATGGTGTAATACTGTACAAAGATCGTGTAGTCATACCGCCAACCCTCCGACAAGAAGTCCTGGCTGCCTTACATTCTGCACACCAAGGTGTCACATCAATGACTTCTAGAGCTGAATCGTCGGTATTCTGGCCAGGTATCACTCCAGCAATCGCAACAGTTAGAGACACGTGTAATCACTGCAATCGAATGAGTCCATCACAACCAATGGCACCACCAACTCCACTAACATCTCCTGACTACCCATTTCAATGTGTCTGCGCAGACTTTTTTCATTATAAGGGACTTAATTATCTGGTTGTCGTAGACTGATATTCTAACTGGCCGATTGTAGAAATGTCAACTTCTGGTGCAGCTGGACTGATCACTTGTTTGCGGCGCATATTTGTTACTTTTGGCATTCCAGATGAACTGTCATCTGATTGTGGACCAGAGTTCACTTCTGCAGCAACAAGGCAGTTCCTGAAAGACTGGGGTGTACACCATAGACTCTCTTCCGTCGCCCATCCACACAGCAATTGTCGCGCAGAAGTAGCAGTGAAAACCGTGAAACGCCTGACAATACCAATGCAAATGGAGATCTCACGACAGATTCATTTCAACGCGCTATGCTCCAATACAGGAATACCCCTGACAGAGACACAAAACTATCCCCAGCAACGTGCGTATTTGGCCGACCAATACGAGACTTCATTCCAATTCCATCTAGACGATTCCATCCCCACAATACATGGCGTGAAACCTTGGCCATCCGTGAAGAAGCGCTACGAAATCGTCACATGAGAGAAGCAGAACGCTTATCAGAGCATACCAAGCGACTCCTGCCACTCTCAGTAGGAGACTGTGTTCGTATCCAGAACCAAGTTGGACCACACCCGCTGAAATGGGACAAGACTGGTGTAATTATAGAAGTTCGTCAGTTCGATCAGTACGTTGTCAAGGTTGATGGTTCGGGAAGAGTAACATTGCGCAACAGGAAATTCCTTCGGAAGTACACTCCGGCCCAACTACCTCCACCAAAGCGAGCGATCGACACGGATATTGTCTTGAAACAAAAAGTAATCAACCTGCCTCCAGTAACACGCTCGTTCACAGCCTCGTCAAAAAGACCTATAGTCCAGTCTGCAAATCCTGACCCTCCGTCGGGTGACAATAGTGACAGCGATGACCACTTCCCAGGTTTTACCGGACTCACGCCTCAATCTCGAGATAGAAGCCAGCTTCCCACTGATTCTGAAAGGTTGCCAACACCCAGGATGATGCCTCCGACTAAACCTACCATCACTGGCACACCAGTGCCTTCCGTAACTCCATGACGATCAGAACGTACCAGATGACCTCCTGCGTGGACAACAGATTACTACATGAGTTCATGAACATTACTTGTGCACAGACACTTTTATAGAATTCCATTTCACTTTGTGCGTTTCTTGCAGATGTGGACAACGATATCACGTGTAACAAAAATTTAACTTTCGTTCTTCATGGATACAGACCACCTCAGTCTTTGCAAATTTAATTTCAGTTTTAATTCTCCTATGCCAAATACTCCGGGGGAGATACAGGATTATCACTATACGTTCCAGTAATATACGTTTATTTCATTGCAGATAACTGTGGCCATTGTTTGAGATTCAATACAATCATGACACAGCTTGGTCAAATAAACGGAGTTCTTATTTAATAAACACTAATATAAAAGAGATTTGAAGACAAAGATTAGAACAAAAGTTGAATTTCACAGAAAAGGGCGAAATGGCCTCACCAGTGGGGCGAGACAACTCAGGAGTTCCACCAAGAATTCCTGCAATTTGACCCAACCCGGTCGCTAATCTAACCCAAACCGTGCTCCCCGACGGTGGCCGAACCGCCCTCTAGCACTTTGACCCAAATCTTCCTCCAGAAAAAATTCTTATCGATAAAATAGCAAACAAATAACAGAACACAAATTATTTATTTATTTTTTATTTTCAACTTCACTTTATTTTTTTAAATAAATAAATATAAAAAAATATGTTGGAAATCTCAATTATACTAACATAAAAATGATCGGGGTCTGAAAAGTGACATCACAAAATTAAAGTAATTACATGTAATATGAAGGTTTTTACAAATATTCTTTTTTATCGGGTGTTGAGAAGACCCGGAAGCAATTTTCAACAGGAAGTAACAAATTCATATTTGTGAAGATGTACAGAACTTTATGTTGGTTAATAACTGAAATAACGCAGGGGAGATGTTTGCAAATATTATTTTATTACCGGTATCAGGAATTACAAATTGTCTTTTGTCACAAAAACTTGATCATGTATCTGAAAAAGCACATTATACTTTTCCTATGCTAGCTACTGGGCATAAGCACACAATTTGCCGTTGTTAGTTAGCGATGATAAGGGACTAGTTCTAAATGGGCGGGGTGTCGTTTACATACATTAATATTTTTTAATACCTGATAACAAAATAATATTTATGAACAACCATACAACATACTATTAGTTAATGACAAATAAGCGTCTAGTTCTAATGGACGAGGACCCTAACTACAGTAGGGGGTAATAATTAATTTAAAATAATAAACACTGAGCAGCAAACAATGACTGACATCTAATTAACTATACTCAAATTATGTTTACACAATCATCAGCCAGGACTATAACTTCTACTCGAACCTCCCACCCCCCTCCAAAATAACCCAGAAACATTAAAAAAAAAAATTAAATCTAAAAATCGGTCCAAATGTTATTCGACACATTTTGGTGACTACATTTGTGACAAATTTATATTAATTTTTTTTTCATATATATATTTCCACTGGCGGACAGTTTGTGTCCATTTATAATAGCGGCCGGTTCGAGTCAAAATGTAACGGCCAGTTTGGTCAAATTGCAGAAGACGGCTTGGCCAGAGGATGGGTTGGGTGTGTTCACCTCTCATGGGGGAGGGGGGGGCTAAACAGAATGGGGATGACCAACCAGGGTGACATGTGATACGGTGAGTGAACTCGTTACCCTACCTTCATGGGTGATGCGTCACCATTGGAACTATTCTCGTTGGCCTATTTGTACGTACATATTCACATTACATCTTACAGACAACACATGCAGATTTTAACTAACCTTTGTTCCTCATTTATATTGTTATGATCAGTGGCGGCGCTACGGGGGGGGGGGGGCATGGGGGCATTTGCCCCCCCCCCCCCCCCCCAACGAAGGCTTTGCCCCCCCCCCCCCCCCCAGATGCCCCCTCCCAACCATCTCGCATGCATTTGTCTCTCTCACGCACAGACCCACCAGACGCGGATCCATGATTTTTTGAAAGGAGGACCGCTAATTACCATTACATTTAGTCGAAACTTGGACCCAAAGTCCGTAATATAATTTTTTGGTTTGGTACGTCCACAGGACGTACCAAACCAAAAGAGTATATTACGGACTTTGGGTCCAAGTTTGGACTACCTCATAACAAAGTAATGATATGATCCTTTACTACGTATTTGCCCCCCTTCATGGGAGTCTGGCCCCCTAGTTGCCCCCCCCCCCCCCCACAAAAAAATTTGTGGCGCCGCCACTGGTTATGATATTCTAATCCTAACATATTGGCGTCAATTTTTTTTTTTTTTTTTTTGAGATAGATTTCATAGTCAACTGTCTCGAGTCCTAGATTAATGTTGTTTTTTGTTAGTTTTTTTTTTTGTTCCGCATGTAACGACGAGGGATACCGAGGTGAAGGAAAATATGGGTGGGTGAAAAGGATATAGGGTGTGTTCTGAGTATATAAATAGATTTAAGCAGTATGTTCATGGTTTTAAATCCACATTTTAGAATTATGGGCACTAAAGTAATAGCGTTCGCTGAAAAATCTTCCACTTGGTATTTAATAGGTAGCTTGGTAATTAGTATTTACAGCGGCTGCACCTTGGTAAGTGGCATTGTGAATTGTTAATCACATTGTGACAGTTCAACATGTCTGTTTCTCGACAGATGGCCTCTACTCCATATCCTTGTGGTGTGTGCCAGGAGTCATGCCACGAGATTCAGGGCATAGGTTGCGACCCATGTGATAAGTGGCTTCATCCTGAGTGTGAATGTTTAAATGTGAAGAATTTAATTTTTTTAGGAAGTCTGGTTTGGGCTTTTGTTGTAACCAGTGTTTACAGCGTTCATATAGTTTCGACAGGAACCGAGGGTGTTGGCAGCAGCCAATTCTGGGTCGTTAGCAGAGGCAGCAAAGGGCAAATCTGTTTGGGTAATACTTTTTGCCGGTAAAAAGGACGGTAAGTGTATACAAACTACGTTTTAAAGTACTAAATGTACCTCTGAATGTGTGAAAAGTGATTTTTTAAGGAAGCTTACGCAATAATAAGTATATAGAAGGAAGATTAAGTATTGTTTGTTTTATTGTAGACTATTTTCAAGACAAAATAGATCATTTTTCCATCGACACTGATCGACACGCCAATTTGTGCAAGGAAAACAACGATTTCGCTGAGGTGCACGACGGGGTGAATATTATCATACTTGCTCGATGGAGGTGTAGCTGAGTTTAGATGTTTCTGTTCATCACGAGGGGATTTAACAGAAAGTATTTTTGGAGAGAAACCATTTATAATTTGGCAGAGCTCCATCAGTTTCATCTGGTCGGGTAAAGAGGGTGAAAACCTCGAAAACAAAAAAAAGTGTCAACAACAAAAAAAAAAAGAAAAAAAAAAGGCTAAATTAAAGCCGTTGACACTGGACCGAAATGGCTAAAACTATGATGTATATATACATACACTAAATACATGCTTTTGGTTTGGGTGAACCGGGCACAGCCGAGCGATACTTATCACAGTAGGGGCCAACGCCATAAAAGCCTAATAGCGACATAAAGCCAATAATGGCGAAACAATAACAAAAAAAAATATTTAATTTAAAAAAAAAAAACTTTAAAGCTGTTAGAACTGAAAAGTTCTGCCGCCCCAAAACGTGGGTAAAAGCTGATGGGAATTTTATTTTTTATCAAATATTACATACAATAATAACACTTCGGCCGGCCGGCTCGTATGAGAAGGCCTTGGTTACCCATGTTCTACCAACTGCCTCCCTATTCCCGCGCTTCTTCTCTCCTCCCAACACTCGGAGACGAACTGCTTGATGACACCCCTTGCCCCATTCTTCCCAATCTCTCCGATTAGTATATTAACCCTCTCCTTTGAGTCGCCCCCTAACCACATGTCCTTCATTCTCCCATCCCACTTCTCCATTATACTCCCCGTGAATCTTGTTCTTTCAGACTGGTATTTTGGGCATTCTATAAGAAAGTGTTCCAGGGTCTCCACCACGCCCACGTTACACATCTGGCACTCCTTTTCACTGTTTTTCCCAATTTTCCCCCTCAGCTCCAGGGACCGCGACCTCAGCTTGAACAACAGTGACCCCCCCCCCCCCCCCCCAAAGGTGCCATCAAGGTACTCTTCAAAACCAGGCTTCTCTCTATCACGCAGGCCACACAAAGATCTCTTTGATTTGACCCTCTCTCGCCAATTACGGTTACACTCCTCCATGACACTTTCTTTGACGATCTTTTTGCCCTGGTTTTCCCCAACGTCAAGGTCCGAGATCTCCAATGAGTAGTTTTCTACTAGCTCCCTCACTTGGACCATCCACCCCGTCTTGATATTTGAGTTGAAAGTTCTCAGGAACATTACTTTACACCATCGGCTATCGGGGAGATTTACCAAATAATTAAGATAACCGAGTTTCAATAGGTCTATCCTGTCCTTGATCCTCATCCACCCAAGCTCACCCCTGATTGCTTCTAGCTACTAGCGCTGCGGCATTACTCGACCCTGTTATCCATCGCCCTGCATCGTTCTGCAGGATTTCCAAGCTCTTAACAGCTGTCTGGTTTAGGGGTACAACTTCCGTACCGTATGTTATACTTGGCAGACCCACCATTTCCCAAATGGTTTTCCCCACGAAAACCTTATTGAAGCTGTTTCTCCCTATAAGTTTCATTTGGTTAAGGATTCGCTTCCCCTTCAGAATCAATTTATTTGTGTGGTTTCGGTAGATGCCTCTTCCTGTGATGTTTATATATACCCCCAGGTACTCATAGTCACTAGTCTCTCCTACACTAAGAAGTCTACTGCTACCTTCCGGAATGCAGAACTCCACCTTCGAGTGTGGTCCACTTTGCGGCCCACGGGTATAACTTTGCTCTTGCTTTCATTAAGTTCGAGTCTCCATTTGCTCCCATATTTCCCAAAAATTCACAGCATCTTCGCTAGCCCCTCTTCGCTTTCTGACACTAGCACCATATCGTCTGCAAAAAATAGCCCTGGGATCTTCAAGTCCCCAGCTGTTACCCCCTCGTCGCTATGCAGGAGTTCATCTCCTAAACCTTTGATGTACAATGCAAAAGGAATTGGCGAAAGGATACACCCCTGTTTTAGGCCTATCTCCATAGGCACACATTTTGTTGTAATGTTTCCCAGGCTAAGTTCACTCTGTACGTCTTTATATAATGCTTTCATAATCCCAACAAACTCGCCCCCTCCCCCCAAGCCCAGAGCCTCCAGCTTGCGCCACATACTCTCCCTCCATACTCTATCGTATGCCTTTTTAACATCCAAAAAGGCCATGAACATCTTTTTCTTTTTTGCTTTCGCGGATTCTATCATTTGGGATAGCGTGAAAAGATGGTCAGTGACTCTCCTTCCCTTCCTGAAGCCATTCTGGATTTCTCCCAAAAAAACCCTTCTCTTCAATCACCTCCTCTAATCTCCCATACAGGACTTTGCAAAAGACTTCTCCAATGTTGCTGCTGACAGAGATCCCTCGATAGTTATCCAAGGCGTCTTTTTCCCTCTTTTTGTGAATAAATGTCACTTTACTTTCCATCCACTCCTTTGGGACCTCTTGTTTTTCTATGGCTAAATTGAATAGGGCAGTTAGGCTTTCCAAGAGTTCCTCTCCCCATTTTTGATAAACTCGTTAGGAATTTCGTCCACCCCTCCCGCTTTTCCATTCCTCAATTTTGAGATCACCCTTCGCACCTCCTCAGCTCTGATTTCGCTGCACATGAAGTCCGATAGATTTTCCTCGACCAGGTTCGGACACTCTGGTGGGTTCCCCATGCCCCATCGCTTATCGTTTACCTTTTCCCAGTGCTTGACTAGTTCTAATGCGATTTGATTTCGCTCTTCTGTAACTCTGCCATCTACTTTAATGCTCTGTGGGTTATTCCCTTTGTTACGTTTGTTCACCCATTTCCAAAATACGCTCGAACTCGACCCCCTGTCGTTCTTATCGTCCTAATAAGAATGCTATTTCGCATTCTCCGGTTGTCGTCTTTAATCTTGTTTACTTTATTTCGTGCTTGTTGGTATTCTTCCTTTGCTACCATGGCCTCATTGCTTTCCACCCCCTTAAGTTTTCTTCTTCTCCTGTATGCAGCACATTTAGCTTTACAGTGATCCGTGTTGTGATAGCCAATTAGCACTTACGCGCTTCATCCACACAACGAGGTAGCCTATTAATTATCAAGCTTGGGTCTGGACAAAACGTCCGATCACCAAAATGTCAGAGACAAAATGCCCGATTTCATTGGACGAAATGTCCGATTTTTTTGGACATAATGTCCGATCGTTGAACAAAAAGTACATTTTTTTAGACATTATGTATGATTTATGGACGAATTTTTAGACATAAAGTCCGATTTTTTCGTGCTGTTCTCCATGTTTTCTCCCAGGGAAAATAGATGTAGAATACCAAATAACAATAAAACCTTTGCTAACTTAATTTTGTTGTCAAAAACAATAGATGCGATGAGCAAATATACAAAAACAGTATTATGTAGATAAAGAACGAGGGTCTTCAGAGCACAGAGTACCGTAATTAACACGAAAGACGAACAATGGACTGAAAACAAGTTGTATATGTACCTGTATTACTCAAAAATGCCCTGTGTGTTATTTCAAAAACTCATCTAAATAGACTAATTACAGTCCCTACAAATATGATTACAGGCGACTTGTTGAGGTCTATTTAATGACTACTTGACCATGTTTCGTTATTGTCGAGTTTACATTAAATTGACTGCAACAAGTTGTACCTGTATTGTTATTCAGTAAACAGTCCCTGCACTGTGTTCTTAAAATTATTTTATTTCAAACGTTAGCTGTAGGATTAAATTCAAATAATCGGGATACAGGGGTATCCAGTAACTTCGACCCACAGTAATTTCGACCCAAAGTAGCTTCGACCCAAATCGGTAATTTCGACCCAAAAAAGTAATTTCGACACAAAGTAATTTCGACCCAATTTCGGTAACTTCGACCCACTATTTTCCCCGACTCAGACACCCTCCCACTGACCGCCTTGCCGATCGGTAATTTCGACCCACTTCGGTAAATTCAATCACTATTTTTCCAGACTTTTTCCATAAATATAAAGTTTTATTCAAGTAATGATCAGCTTGGTTAGTTTCGTCTTTTAATGATGCATCTTTTGTAAATACCGTTCGTGCGTTATTACAAAATTTGTTGTGGTAAGTATTTAGACAATATTAGTTACAATTAAAGGTTTATTCCCAACAAGACGAATCCCAACAAGACGAATTTTTTATCAATCAAATGTTTAAAAAAAATACATAAAATAGGAAAAAAGACTTAAATATATAACTATGGAAATCACTATCGAAACAAACTCTTGCTCGAGTTAGACAGTGAATGTGGGCGATCGAGAGATGAAAAATAAAAAAAATAATAATAACTGCTCAGCAACCGAAACGTGTAAATCAATCACCCCAAATTACCTCAAATAGCGTAAATATACACTTTGTAAATCCTTTTTTCTATTATTAATTTCCCCTATAATTAGTGAAAAAAGAAGTTTGCGTCCTGTTGGGGTCGTCTTGTTGGGGTATTTTATCCGTTCGTCTTGTTGGGATGGCACTCAATTAAAAACCGCTTTGATAATTCTTACAGTTGTTTTATGATCATCAAGCCAGTGTTATTTTTTGATCAAATGGTTTCGCGCGCCGAAGTCGCGCCAGTACGGTTTTCCCAAACCCCTTTCAACACTCTCTAACAGTAGAGGGAAACGTTTTCTTTCATGTCCGGGCGCGTCAAAGGAGGAAACGTGTGTGAAGTGTTAGCAGGAGAGAATGTATTGGTGGAACGTCTCTACCCCTTCCCCCTCCTCGTCATTTCTTACCCTTCCTCTGGTGTGGACCAGTGTAGGAGGCCCTGTGAAGGTGTCAAGGTGTTCTTCATTTGAAGTGTGCTATTAGGAACATCAGAAGGCTTATATAATTTTCGGTAGCTGTTTGATTCTGTTCCTGGAGGCCAATCCCATTGAGACGATTGTCTCATTAAAGGCTTATTGCCACTGTGGTCAGGGGGAGGGTTCTTGAGTCGGGGAAATAGGGGGTCGAAGTTACCGAAATTGGGTCGAAATTACTTTGGGTCGAAATTACTTTTTTGGGTCGAAATTACCTATTTGGGTCGAAATTACAGTGGGTCGAAGTTACTGGCATTCGATATAGGAATATACTTATACAATAAAAGTAACTGAATCTTTTTTTCGTATATTTTGTCCAGTGATCATCGGTCATTTTGTCCAATGATCATCGGACATTCCGTTCAGCCATCGGACATTTTGACATTCGGACATTTTGGCGATGGGGACATTTTGTCTAGTAATCAATTAACACGCTACCTACTAAATACCGAGTGGCAGTTTCCGGCGACGGCTTGGTCTATATATCTTGCATTTACTCGAATAAATCAGCGGTTATATCACATATATTGCTTCAAAGGACTAAATTATATGTCTGTACATATATACAAACCCTTTAAACGACCACAATATACTTATTTTTCTTCACCTTGGTGGTTATGAACCACTAAATAAGTGAACACGTGACCTGGAGCGTTTAACACCCAGTGTTGTGAGTAGGATTAAATAGGGCTGATCAGCTGATTGGTTAATTATATTTTGACTTTGAAACCATTAATTAAAATTTTGATTCCTCCACTTTAGAAAGGATTAATAAGTTTGTTTGTAATTTGGTGCCGGAATGTGTGAGAATCTCTCAAAAACATGAGGTATGGGAAAAAAAGTGTGAAGGTCATTCAGTGCAAGACCATAGTCCATATGGTAGTTGTGAAAATTCGAAATTTAAACTGAAATTTGATGTGACAACTTATATTTTTTTCCAGTTTAATTTTTTGAAGAGATGATGTACTTTGTAAATGTATAGGTATTTTTTTAAAAACAACTTGGTGTGTTGTACAGAGAGTGGAAGGTTAACACTGTGGTCAATGGGATTTATTTAGTGGTTCATAACCTGGTATCTCTCCGTATCCCTCGGCGTTTAGTGGGACACTGTAACATTGGGAGTTGTCATTTTGTAACTCAGTTGTGTCTGTTTCAATATGCTCGTTTCAGTTTCTCTTCTCATCCGACCTCCATTTCCACGTTTACAAAAGGCATTGTTCTTTTTGGACCGATGAATGTAATATATTTCATAAAGTGTATGACATTGTTTTGTTGATAATTAATAATCCATTTTCCACCAAATGTCAGTGGCGAAGAATCGTAAGTTATTAGTTCCAACGCTCCGAAAATTGTAGTTTCGAAAGAATTCGAATCACCGTCATTGATCTTACAAATACAACTTGCATAAGTTGCAATACAAGTACAACTTCTAATGATCATGTTGAATACTTATTGTTGTACTTATGTTGAATACAAGTACAACACTTTGTACAAAATAATAATAATCGAAGTGGCTATTCACCGGGATTCCGACAAATAATACGTATCAAGTGATTCCCATCCCAGTCACCCGACGCGGTGACGCATTTTGAAAAAAAATCCCTGGCGGATCCGGTGACACACCGGAACAGTTCCTTCCAAACAATCGTTGCATGCAACCGCTTTTTTGCGAATAAGATCAAAGTGTTTGCTATATGTCCTGAACTGAAACCAAACCGAAAAGTCAAAACTGTCCAGTTCTATTGCAGATCTTCTTCTTCTCTATTTCTGCCCGCAGTCAATTCTGACTATTAAGGGCAGTCTGGAGGACTAAAGAAAGTAAGCTCAGGTGTTAGTCAGCCGACATTGAAGAAAATAAAGATGATGGTTGTTAATGACATAGGAACATTTAAACAGAGATGGAGTTTTTTTTATTTTTATTTTTTTTTTCTTTTTATTTTAGATAAAACTATATACAAGTCTGAGACAGTTATTTATTTCGTGTTTTTTTTGTGGCCAGCAGTATGTTGTTAAGTACTGAAGGCTTGAGCTCGGTTTTAAAATTGTCCAGGTTGTTGGACTGAAGAGCAGATTTAGGTAGGAGGTTGTATTGGGTTATTGTCCGTGGGTAGAATGAGAATTTGTATGTATCTGATACGGTAGAGATAGTGTGGTATGTTGTTGCTTTGTTTTGTCTTGTAGCAATAGTTTTCTCATGGAGGATATTTTCAGGGTTTAGGGCTATGTCACCGTGTTTGATTTTATGGAGGACAGATAATCTAGTTCTAAGTCGCCTTTGCTGTAGACTTGGCCAATCCAGGGAGTTAATCATTTCTGTTGGTGAGCTAGTATTATGGTATCGGTTTTTGACATACCTAGCTGCCCTGCGCTGTACATTTTCAAGTTTTTTAATTTGTTGGTCATGATGGGGGTCCCAAATGGATGATGTATATTCCATTTGTGGTCGAACTATGGACTGGTAGGCTCTTTCTTTTATGGTTTCGTTTGTAATTTTTAGATTTCTTTTGAGGAAGCCTAGTGTACGATTTGCCTTGGAGGAAATGGTTGCAATGTGTTTGTCCCATTTTAGGTCACTCTGGATGGTTACACCTAGGTATTTCGCAGAGTTGACTTTTTCGAGTGGGTGGCCTTTCAGATGGTAGGTTGCAATTGTGGGATTTTTTTTCCTTGTGATACTTAAGAGATTGCACTTGTCAGGGTGGAAGGACATAAGCCAATCTTCTTCCCACTTCGTTGCCATGTTTAGATCGTCTTTGAAGCTTGGTTGTATCGGCTTTACATTTAATAGTGCGGTAGATGATACAGTCATCGGCAAAGAGACGAAGTGTACTATGGTTTAAGTATTGTTGGAAGTCGTTTATATATAGGAGAAAGAGAATGGGGCCAAGGACGGAACCTTGTGGTACCCCGGAAGAGACAGGTATCGATGAGGATTGTATGCCGTCAAGGAGGACAGTTTGTGTTCTATTTGACAGGAAATGTGAGATCCATTGTAAGGTCAAATGGTCGATTCCGTAATATGACAACTTATACAATGGTCGTTTGTGTGGGACTTTATCAAAGGCCTTTGCAAAGTCCATGATGATGACGTCAGTTTGGATATTTTTATTTAAGTTTTCGGCTATTTCGTGAGTGAAGTCAATAAGTTGGGATTCACAGGAACGGTTGCGCCGGAAGCCATGCTGCCTGTCGTCTAAAATGGTATTTAGTTCCAAATGGTCCATGATGTTGCGTGAGATGATATGTTCTAAAAGTTTGCAGCAAATACATGTTAGAGATATTGGGCGATAGTTGATGGGGTTTTGCTTGTCGCCTTTTTTGAATACAGGACAGACATGGGCCATTCTCCAATCGTCGGGGACTGAGCCTGTTTCCAGGGAGATGGTAAAAATGTGTGTTAAGATGGGAGCTATAATGTGGCTCAGTTTTTTGAGAATCATCCCATGTATACCATCTGGCCCCATAGCTTTGTGTGGTTTGATGTTGGACAACAAGTTTTCAACTCCCTTTACATTTATTTTAATTGTATCCATGGTTGGATGTGGACTTGGGCCTTTTTCAGGAATAGGTATATCTTGTTCTTTGGAGAAGGCTTTTTGGAACTGTGAATTCAACAGGTTGGCTTTTTATAGAGGGTCAGTGATCAGGGTGCCGTCTTTCAGGAGTGGGGGGATGGATTTATTTTCAGCTTTCTTAGATTTCAGGAATGAAAAGAGCTTTTTAGAGTTATGTTTGGCCTCTTGGGCATTTGGGGTAACAGGATCTGGGATGGGTAGGTCTAGGATCATGTCGTTTACAAATCTCCAGTAGTTTTGCCTTGACTCTCTCTGGATTTCTGCCCTTAATTTTTTGTATTTTGATGGGTTACTGATGTTTTTGTAATGTCGTTTCAATTTCTTTATTTTGGTTTTTAATTTGTGGTTAATCCACGGCAGTTTGTCCTGTTTCCTTAATGTTTTCGTTGGTATGTTTTTGTTGCAAGATGTTTGGAGGCACTCCTTGAAAGATTTCCAAATGGCGTTTGTACATGTGGTGTTTTTGTCAAAAGAGTGCCAGTAGTCTAAGAGGTCGCCACCAATGGCATCAAAATTTGCTTTCCTAAATTGCATAATTTTCCGGGGGGTCACGTTGTTACTGGCACCCCTAACGTGAGCATGTGACACGACAATGTTGTGATCGGCTTTTGCATTAGGTGGAAGGACATCATGCTCTATGAAAGTTCAGGTTTGTTTGTTAATACAAGATCAAGGATTTTGTTGTATCTTGTACACTTTCCAACAATCTGGAAGAGAGGGAAGTCAGAAAGTACACATCAAGGAGTTTTTGATGGAGGCTTGCATCTTTCGCACCTGGGATAATGTTTGGTAGGGTCCAGTCTATGTATCCCAGATTGAAATCACCACTCAGGATAATGGTAGAATTGGTTGATGATCTAATACGGGAGAGTGAAGATTGCAGGTGGTCAATATTGTCAGGATCAGATGAGGGGGGTCGGTAGAATGTTCCCAGGATGAGATTTTGGGAATTTGGGATATCGACTTCTGCCCAGACTACTTCACAGTCTGTCTGGAGTTCGATAACTTCATGGGAAGAGAGCTTGTTTGAAATAGCAAGCAGGACTCCTCCGTAAGATAAGTCTTTTTTATTGACTGGCCTATCTTTGCGATATACTGAGAAGTCTTTGCAGTCGAAGAATTCCGATGAGGATATAGACTTATCAAGCCATGTCTCTGTACCGAAGATCACATCCGGCTTCTCAACACTGATGAGCAGATCAAGGTCAGGTTTCTTATTCTTGAGGGACTGAAAGTTAACAGTGAGGAACTTAAGTGGGCTCTCAACTTCCTACGAGATGAGTGTGATATATCACTTGATCTCAAGTTGAGCGGTTTGAATGGTTGACTCTTTTTGGGGGACAGGCGTGGGGAAGAGGAGGCGATAGGTTTGCCTGGGCTACATGATTTACCACTACTTAGTGTGGATGAGCCAGGGCTTGTCAGGTGTGTAGGAGAATGGAAGAAGGTAGAGCTACTGAGGTTTGGTAGGCCACAAACTAGGCAATTCCATGAAAGGTATTGGTAATCATTGTATATATTGAACATTTTTTTGCTCATTCTGAGGCATTTACGATGAAACCACACATTGCATTGGTCACATTGTATTGAGTCTGGTTTATCAGTTACAGATAGTGTAATAGTTCCATTGGTATCAGGACAACTCAGCCCATAACAAAGTCGGCCCATTACCAACTCGGCCCATAACAAAATCGGCCCATTACCAACTCGGACTACGGACCGTGGGAATACGTAAGGTTATGTTGATGGGAAAATTGGTACTACTAAGATGGGAGGGGCAGATTAGATAAGAAAACAAAACTCGAACTCGACTGAAACGTCTGAAAGTTCAAAAAATTTATTCGGAACTTCTCAAAAATAATGGGATTTTACAAAAACATATACAGCTGTACAGCGAAGAAAAATATATACAATACACATGGATAAAAATGTAATTATATATGTGAATTTAATTTAGTCGTTAGATGGCCCATAGATTTTTCCACATTCCTTCAGGATCTGAGAAGCTGTTGTTTCTCCAGCTGCGTAGTCCGTCCAGTACTTGTGTAATTTGCCTTTAACATCTTTGTCTAAAGCTCTTTGACATCTCAGAATCTGTTCTTCGGTGACAAGTCTGAAGGCGATGTGTACTAGGTCTGCTTCTCTTCGTAGAAGTGGAACCAAGATGTAAAATGACAGATTGGACCTGCCAGCATTGCCATTGATTCGAGTGTGCCAGTTTGAAAAAATAAATTTAACAAGCTATTATGATTCAAAATGAATGTGCATAAATTGATATATTACATGAAGCACCAATGTTTTCAATATTCGGATCATTAATTTTCTTTTAAATAAAAAAAAAATAGAAAACAATATTCATAAATTAATAATATATTTACCTTCAACATCGTTATTAGTACAGATGTCTTTCTCATATTTCGACCATGCTGCTGGAGGAGAGGCCAAATTGGGTTAGTTATCCATGACGACTCGATGTATCTGAGTAACCGTTTCAGTTCTGGTGAATATGCTCTTTGTTCCAGGGCTTTGAATGCTGGCTCTATGTCAGAAGTTTAAATAACTTTTATTTTCCTTTTTCATATCAAAAATATTTCCTATGGAAGAAAAAAAAATTATATGGGCCGACTTGGTAATGGGCAGACTTTGTCATGGGCCGAGTCGTCCTACAATCGTTCCATTGAATAAAGGGGTGCGACAATGGGGGTCCTACTAAATTGGTACTGGGTCGTCTCGCCTCCAAATCCTGTCCCCCCCAGCCCCCCCCCCCCCCAGTTTCGCCCCAATTCCCGTTCACCCCTGGTCGTTTTGCCCCACATTCAGAGGTGAATCATTTCGGCCCCGAAAATCATATCGGGACAGCAACGGTGGTTTTGATCGGATGAATCAACAACAAGACTAGTAATGATACCATTTATTAAATTTTATTTTTCTTCTTCAATTGTTTACATGTTTATAGATGCATAAGTATAACAAGATAAAATAACAACACTGTAACTAAATAAAAAGTGGATGTAACATTTAATGCGAAATCATGCCCATGGCTGGAAAAGTGCTTTCTTGTGATAGATCAGTTAATATCTTTAACTGGTTGGCGTGCTAGAAGCCACTATCAGGGCTCTACTGAAAAGTGCTGAAGCCTGAAAGCCACTTTAATGGCTTTACAGTATGTGGATTAGCTTGTTGTTTGTGCAACAGTACATAAAGGTATGTTCATATAAAATTGTTTTGTTGCAATTTATTGGAGAGTGCCAACAGGCACTCTCCAATAAATAGTAAAACAATTATTGATAAACAAATCTTGCTAAATTAAGGCTCCTCTTGCTGGCAGTAATGTTTGTTGAAAAAAATACCCATGTTACAAATGACCTTTGAAAAATAATTTAGCACTCTACCAGTTAACCAGCAGTCGTGTGGCTGCAGGTTAAAGATATTAACTGCTCTCTATCTTTGATGATTGTTGAACTTGCTTCATCTGTAATGAAGCTACATATATCAGATCATTAGTTCCACTTCCTAATTTTATTATTTTTACATTGAATACGAAGAATCAAGTGTAATTATTTTCAGTTACATTTCTTGCTTCTCCAGACACCTCTCCATAAATATTGCTGCATTGTCGAAGAAATCTCGTTGTGGAAATCTGCCCCACTTCGTACTGCTCCCAAGCTTTCATTAATTTATTTTCAGCTGTGGTGTATCTTGTTCTCGTTTCCCTGATCAAATCATCTGCCAGTACACACACGATTCTACAGTCTCTGCCTCACGTTTCTAGTTATAATTTTTACTGTCCAAATAAATGGTGAAAAGTGGAAAAACAGTTCAAAACTATTCAAATAATAAAAAAAAATCATCTCTGACCCAGGTCATTTCGCCCTAATCTTGGGGGCGAAACAACCAGGGGTGAACAAGTATTGGGACAAAACGACCCAACACCACTAAATGCTGAGGGATACTGAGGTGAAGGAAAATAAGTAAGTAAAAGTTATTTAAAAGGTTTAAATATATGTGCAGACATATAATTTAGTCCTTTGAAGCAATATATGTGGTGATATAACCGTTGATTTTTTCGAGTAAATGCAAAATAGACTGAACTGTCACCAAAAACTGCCCCTTGGTATTTAGTAGGAAGCTTTGCAATTAATAGGCTACCTCGGTGTCTGGATGAAGCGTGTAAGTGCTAATTGGGTATCACAAGACAGATCACTGTAATATTTGATAAACATAAAACTCCCATCAACTTTTATCTCGGCTTTGGACAGGCAGAACTTTTGCCAATTGCCATTGTTGGCTTTATGCTGTTATTAGGGTTTTGTGGCATATTGTGATACATGTCATTCTGCTGTCTCTGATACACCCAAAGCTGCAGCTTGTATTTAGTATATGTGTATGTACAGTATATTTTTAGCTATATTGGCGCAGTGTCAACGCCTTTAATTTGGCCTTGGTTTTTTGTTGTCACTTCTTGTTTTCAAGGTATTCACCTCTTTACCTGGCCAGGGTTTTTTTTGCAATTGCCGCCGTTTTTGGTATAGTCAAACGTCCGTCAGTCGAAGTTTGATTTTTAGAATTGTCGGAAACGTAAGTCAGTAACCTTTTATTAATTCGTCGATCCCATTGGTCAGCCATTAGTTACTGACCACGTCCCTTGTCTAACCGCAAGGTTTTTTTTTGCATTGTTGGCAAAAGAAAAATCACTTCCGAAAATATTATTTTATTATGTAACGATATTGGTCCATAACAATGTCTTCAACTCTGTCAAGTCAGATCTGGAAATTTCAGAATTCTCTGTCCATTTTCCAATTTTTATAATATTATTCTTACTCTCTCAGTTGTTATTTGTCCATAAATTTGGGATGTCAGTATGTGTCTCTTGTTTTGAATACGTTGGATTTCAGTTTAGGTAAAAATGTCAGTGCCAAATATTTGCTGTCTCTGCAAAGCGGTGATAGGTCAGTTGAAATTTCTTTGTATACAACAGGGTCCTCAGTCGTGAGAAGCCATGTATCTGAATTGAAGTTTATGCTGATCATGTTATTTGCGGTTTCTTTGTTACATGTATGTATCTTATGAAGATTGTGGGGCGCATTCTCCTTGAAATGCCTGGTACAAAATATGTGTATTGAGTTTGGGAAGCAGGATTTGATTGCAATTGTCGACAGCCACAAAGAGAACTAATTAACAAGTCATAATGTGATTAATAATTCACACTGTCACTTACTGAGATGCAGCCTAAGTAAATACAAATTACCAAGCTAACTACTAAATACCGAGGGGAAGATTTTCTCAGCGAATGCTATTACTTTAGCGCCCATAATTCTCAAATATGGCATTAAAACCATGCACATACTGCTCAAATCTATTTATATACTCAAAATACACAACCCCATACCCTTTTCAGAGTTTTCAACCCCTTTCCCACCCCTATTTTCCCTTCACCTCTGTATCCCTCAGTATTTAGTATGACCGACGATGGGTTCGTAACGTTTCGGTCTTGAGACGTTTCAGACCCATAAAGGGCCAAAATGTCCCACTTTTTAAACTTTTAAAAGGGGTGGCTCAAAGAATATGATCTAATCAGACAAATTTTTCTATATTTTCATCATCTAAGAAATGCTGGTTGCAAACACCATATCATTCAGATTTCCCACATCATCCCTGTGCACCTTTGGCGAGCTGAAACTTTTCATTCATCGTTCAGCACACTTAAACCAGATAAAATTACTGGACCTCATTTCCGACTCCCAGAAAGTTATTCAGGCCGCAAGGACTTTCAATCTCACATAATTTCATTCATTCATTCAGCACCATTTCCCTCCGAAATGCATCCTTGTGTGGAGTGTAGATAAGAGGTTCACCCAAGGCAGCACGCTGTGTCTTGTGACACGTGAACTGTGGCAGCACACAAAATGTAATACAGGGGTATCGCACAAAGGCTATTTAGATGGAAAAGAAGGGGGTTAATAGAATTAAATTTTATCTGTAAACCATGCGCAATTCGCAAACTGTTCCATTGGGCACAGGCTGTCTATCGACAAGTTCTACAGCTTAGTTTGTCAACAGTTTACAGAGAAAGACAGGGAGCATATATTACAATATAACACTTCTTTATAATGATGATGTATCCCATATATATTATATCTTCCAAATAAATGTATGTATTTCATGACACTAGTGTTACGTTGTCTTTCTACAAGGCCGAAACGTCCCAGGTCAAAACATCGCAGGGCCAGAACATCTCGATCTCGTGACGATTCAAATAAACAAAACTAATATTTTTATACTGTACCAATGACCCAGACATAGCTGGTGCTAACTCTTAAAATATAGGGCCAAACACAAATTTTGCCCCCCAATCCCCAAAATTTGCATCTAAAACTAAAGAAAACATGTCCTGAAAGGCCCTCCACACTTCGCCCCTACTGCGCATGCGCAGTGTCAAGGACGTTCCGAAATTGGCGCCATTAATCATTCTAAGTTTGGCCCTTCATCAGTTAACATCTGACTGATCTTTGTGCTTATAAATCTCAGTTTAAATGATGCCAGACACATAAATATTAGTGAAATGGTGATTCTAAGGAGGATAGAGAAGGAGGAGAGGAAAAGAATGTGTGACAGAATATTATCAGGGCTGTAACTTAAAATTTTTTAATGAAATTATGTTAAGTTACCTATTTTCAAGGCAGCAGCCATTTTGTTGTCATTCTGATTATTTAGTTACACTGTTTTTTTAAGTGTTTTCCTCTCTCCCTGTCCTTTAAGTTCCCCCTTGCTATTCTCCCATGCTTTTGGCATAGTTTTTGTAATTATTATTACTAAATTTTCTTGGGAGTTTTAGCTGAATAACAGAATGAATTCTGTTCTTTCCCCATGTTTTCGTCTTCACCTAGGGGTGGTTAGGCGTTGTGTTCTGCATCTACCATCTGATGTTCTGCAGTTTCTTCCCTGGAAGTCTCTGTTTTGCATCAGATAGTGTATTTTTGGTAACTGATTTCGGGCCTGGGTGCCTGGAGTCTTATTTTAGTGTTTTTACACTCATTGTTTACATTTTCAACAGCCCTCTGTGTGAGGGGGGGATTTCTAAAAAATAATATCTTGATGTTATTTTAATCATAACTAGATACATTATTATTGTTCGTAAGTGTTGAATAAATTGTTTAAAATATTTTTAAAATTTTTGTCCACACTTAGGCTTGGGATCCATTGGGGCTCAACGTTACTTTTCAGAAACTTGGGCTGTTCTGAAAAAATATTTTTTCAAAATATTTTGATTTCAATTATTTTTTCTATATCAATGGATCATATTATTATTATGTATTTTGATTGCCAGGGGTTAGTGCGAGTACCAGGACTTGTTTTCTTTTCACATTGAAAGGATATTGATCAATTGTTTTAAGAGGAAGTCTTCCTCTGACTTTATTATCATTCTATATGTGGTCAGTGTACTCGCATTAACTCCTGTTCTGTATCGTATGATTTCGATGACAATATGGGAAGCGTATGTCACGGTATGTTGTTGGGGATTTGGACACTCCGGTCCTTTCCCCGCAGGGTCACTCTACTTTATCAATTTCTATTTCAGACGATCAAGATTAGGGTGATGTATCTGTGATGTCTTCCAACAGTGTGCCTCCGTCGTCACAATTAATGAAGGGCTAGCGGAAAAGTGCTCATGTAAATACGCCAATTGCCTAAGAGGACTCTAGTAGGTTCGACGGCCTTTGACGTCCGCTAGCTCGCCCGGTGTAGCGTCCATTCACCGAATGGTTCGGCAGCCGGGTTCGTCCGTTGCGGTCTAGAAGGAATTTTGGGGTGATGCGAGCACTATAAACTAACCTAATGCACACCCAGTGACGGCGGATCGGAGGGAGAACGCAGGAAGCCTTTTAGTCCGGTTCATAGCTCGTTCCGGTTCATCCGGACGGCAAGCGAGAGAGTCCCCTCTCTCGTTCAACAACATCTGGCCCCAGATGTTGTGGTACAAAATGTGTCGTAAGCGGAGCATACGTCCGTCGCTCGGGACGCTCCGTTGTATAGGCAGTCCGCTGAGACTGCTAAGGCTTCCTCTTCTCGTCAGCGCACACGACCGCACCTTGGCTGCGTGACCGCCGATATATTACCAGCTTCGCCGATCAAGGATTCTTCGGCGACCAGGTCACACCATCCGGTAGCCAGGGACACGAGGCCTGCAGACTCCGGACGTTCGCATAGGAAGTGTGCGGGAGTCAACGTACACGGAGCTTCCGGCGGCAATGCATCGTAAGACCGCTACTGCACAGGCCTCGGGAACGGACGTGCTTTCCTTAATAGCACAGTTTATCGCAGCATCCCAGCATCAACTGAATCTGTCGCATATATTTTATCCGACGATGCTGGGTCGGGACGCTCCGCGGAAGCGGGTACGGACGTCCGAAAGTTTCATCCGGTCCGACGGGATACCGAAAGGGATTCGGAGGATTTCGAGCTTTCCCTTTCGGAACAACATATGCTGTTGTGTATGTCATCTGACTTGGTCTTCTCCAGCTTCTTTCGTCGGACCAGAATGCTGCGATGCCGGATAAGAAACTGATAGCGTCGGTGGACTTAGAAATTTTTGGTTCGGTTCAGGGACATCGTCCCTCAGTTCCGACATAGTCCAATAATGTCACACAAACTTTTGAATTATTGAACGACGCTATATATATTATTATTTTATGCTTGCTAACCAAGCATTTCTGGTTTCTTGTTCGAAGAGTTATGGAGATGTCTTTCAAAAGTGTGCCTCTGTCGTCATAGTTAATGAAGAGTTAGCGGCAATAAGTGCTCATGGAATATGTCTATCGCCTACGGAGTGACATTCGCTAGCTCACCCGGTGTAGCATACATTCATCGAATGGTTCGGCTGACGGGTTCGTCCGTTGCGGTCTAGGAAGGAGATTTGGGTGATGCGAGCACTTTAATCACTTTAGTACTCACCCAGTGACGGCAGATTGAGGACAGATCGGAGGAAGCCTGTTAGTCCGGTTCCTGGCTGGTCCAGGTCCGTCCGGGCTGTGAGCGACAGAGGTCCCTCTCTCGCCCAACAACATAGGGGACCGCATGTTGTGGTTCAGATATTTTACATTCGGAGCATATGTCCGTTGGTCGGGACGCTCCGTTATATTGACAGTCTGAGAGACTGTCTTTAATGCTTCCTCATCCTCACACCAGGTCACACGACCGCACATTGGCTACGTGACCTCGAGTATCCGATCAGTTTCGGCATTCAGTGATTCCACGGCGAATAGGTCGCGCCATCCGGTAGCCAAGGGACACGATGCCTATACACTCCGTTCGCTCGCATATTGGTAGTATGCACGGGGTAGCGATCACGGAGCTTCCAGCGGCAATGCATCGTAAGACCGCTTCTCCTCAGGCCTCAGTGACGGACGTGCTATCCGAGTTAGCACAGTTGTTTCGCAGCATCCCAGCAATTGACAGTTTCTCGATCGAATCAGGAATTATCCGACGGCGCTGGGTCGGTGCGGTCCGCGGTTGCATCAGGTACGGACGACCGAACGCTTTATAGGGTCCGACAGGATGGCGAAAGGGATTCGAAAGATTTCGAGTTTTCCCTTTAGTAGTATCGGAAGATGCCTTTCATATCTTTTGGCATTATCTTCCAGTGATTATTATTTCGGACTTCATTGCTGCGATCTTGGATAAGAGACTTATAGCGTCATTGGACTCGGATTTTTCGATCGGTTCGGGGACATTGTCCCTGACTTACCGACGTAGTCCAATATTGTCATTACAACATGTGTTTTATTTTTCGACGCTATATATATATATATACAAGCCTGCTACTAAGCATGATAGTTTAGTTTCTTGTCCGCGTTGCTCATTTCTGCCATTTTATCATTTATACAAATAGTTTATTTTGGCAGAGCAGGGCATACCGAGAGTTCATATGCGTCTAGATGGTGTGATTAAAAACTGCATATATTCTTTTTCGCCGTTTATGTCTTTTCCAATTTCAATGTTGGGAACGACATTATGTATAGTTGACTTAACTTAGACGCTTTATTATACGTAATCCGCCTTACTGAGGCGTTATCATTACGTCTTCAAGAAAAGATTTACGGGATATTATTCTCAATGTAATTTCTTTTGAGGGCAGTAGTTTGTTCACGTATAACTCCGCCCTTCAGTGGCTGATTGGAGTTAGTTAGACGTGACGCAGCCCTAGCTACATCCACTCGCGTGGATAGTAAGGTTAAGAACTCTCTCAGAGTCGCTTCGTTCTCGGAGGAGCTTCTCTTCAACGGCAACTTTTCGGCAATCCATGAATTGCTCGATTTACACGTTCTCTTGTCTATCTAGTGTTACAAGAGATTCAGACTGGGGCAAACATTCGGTGGTTGACTCAGAGAGTGCCGCCGCAGTTGCCGGACCCGAGTGTGGCTGTTATGACGGTTGCCAGTCATACAGATTGGGATATAATACTGATCCCTACGGATTCGAAGTGCCAGGGTCTTTGGGTTCCGCAGTCTTTTAGCAATCAGTTTTCTTCCGCGGAATAATGTTTTTTAGGCTTGCTTTATGTCATTGCATGAACATTATTCAGAAACGCATTCCCAAATTCCTGTCCTTTAATTCGACAGTAGTGGCGTATCTCCGGAACCAGGGAGGCACTCTTTCGTTTCCGTTATTCAATTTAATGGAAAGAATCCGTCTGTTGGTTATAGTACACCAAGTTCAGTTTTGGTCCGTCATATTCCGGGTCGTCTGATTGTTTTATCGGACTCCCGTTCTCTTACGGGTCGCTTGTTGCTGTCAGAATGGACTCTCAACAAACAAGTATTCAATCAGATTTGCTGTCTATGGGAGCGCCCAATGATGATTTATTTATGACACAGCTTGCTAATCAATTGCAGACGTATGGGTTGGCTTGTCCAGATCTCTGAGCTAATATTCTTAACGCTCTATTGATCTATAGGACGGAATGATAGGATACGCGTATCCTCCGGCGCTGTTGTTTTAGCAGGTATTGCTAAGATAAACAACCACAATACATTTCTGTTGATAGCATCTCTATCTTCACAGAGATCATGAGTAATTTTCTCTCTTGTCTACTGTGGGTTTTAACGTGAAATCTTCCTCTATGTGAGGATCTTTTTCACTGGGTAAATCGTGTCATCTTTATCACAACCTGCAAGGTCGCAACCTTCATGTATTCCGTTGTGTGGTCCGTATTGCATTGTAAGCACTGTACTGGACGAGCTTTGGATGCGATTTCTTACTATAGGAGATCCTCTTCTTCGCTATTCTATGCGGCTAAAGTGGAGGCTCTTCCGTCGTGGTGTAGGGATCATTATGTTCATATTGTTGATCCCTCCATACTACTCATTGCTATTTTTTAGTATACTTGTTTCACAAGATCTACTGCAGCCTGTTATTATTTAGGTTATAGGTTTATGTTACCTCATACCTATGCACTCTACGATAGTTTACAATTGAGTCTTTTGTCTCTTTATTTAAGTCAGTTAGTAACTTTTTGATAAATAGACTTAGAATCTTTAGATTAAATTCCTATACGGATTTTAACTTCGGTTCTTATTTAGCTAAGTAATCATTTGAGCCTCTGGAAACAGTAGTTTTCAAATTCTGACCTTTTAGACAGTAATTCTGTTGGTTTCTCTTTTACTGTAGAGTCAGTGAGTTTCATGCACTATCGATGGATGATTTTCACTTTCATAGTTTCGGAATCAATACTTCCGTTACTATTTAGGTTGGATTGTTGCATAAGAGTTAGGCTCCTATTATCCGGAACCTATTATTTTAAGGTCCTTCCGTCTTCGTATGGGCATAGGCCTTTACTCTTTCCGGGTACAGTTTATGTATTTATAAACAGATTTCTGTTTATTACTATGGGCGTAAGCTTCTTCTGTCTTTGATGTCTAGTAGAAGGACGTTACGCTCCATTTTATTGTTAATGGATTCTATTAACTATCGGTACTGCTTATAGTATATCATTGACTTAGCAGTTGTGCTTAAGATTTCGGCTCATGAAGTAAGAGTTCTTCTACTTCTTGGGCTTACATTAATAGTGTCGCTATTATAGATTTTTGAAGCCCGCTCATTGCGCTCAGCCATCCACATTCATGAATTTTATCTCAGAAATATCGAGTCCATTTCTGGAGGCCTCTATTGTTAGGTCTATTTTCTACTGCTCAGAATGTCATTCACTTAACAGTTGCTACTATAGCTAGGTAGGCTGTCTGTTTCGGCAGTGTCTCCGTTCGGCTGCCCTCTTCGCTCTGGGCTATTTGACCCAGGGCAAGAAAAGGGGGGGGGGGGGGGGAGGGTGTTCCCTTGGGTCACCTGTTTTACTATGAAAACAAGGGGATACCTCCTCTGGAGTTAGTAATTCTGAGCTGTTATTGGGATGGTTGTTTAGTGAGAAGTTTAGGTTTTTAAAATTCATTCAAGTCTTAGTTTTTAAAGTATAGCTTTTGAATATTGCATATGTCAACGGACATGATTATGCAATCCTCAGACACTTTTAGGAGTATAAGAGTCTCTATTCTCTAGACTTACTTTATTTATTGGCTTACTTTAAAAATTATTAGTATAAGGATTATATTGGATATTAATAGAGTACATGGATGTATGAAGCTCAATTTTGGAAGGTGTTGTATCTTTCTAATTTATCATAAATAAGAAAGATACATGTAAGGCCTATTACTTCTTTTCCCTACAGGGGATGACTCTATTTTATTTTATTGAGCGTATTCCATTTTGCTCTATGTCCTTGGCCCTCCAGGCTTTTTACTATTCAGCTATGTCTGGGTCATTGGTACAGTATAAAAATGTTAAAAAATTTATAGTAATTTATATATTTTTTATACTTACCAATGACCCAGACGGGGATGGCCCTCCCAGGAGTTGGGAACTCTTGCCTCCCCGCTGAGTACATAGCGCTTACCAGGCACTGGTTATTAGAATGATTAATGGCGCCAATTTCGGAACGTCCTTGACACTGCGCATGCGCAGTAGGGGCGAAGTGTGGAGGGCCTTTCAGGACATGTTTTCTTTAGTTTTAGATGCAAATTTTGGGGATTGGGGGGCAAAATTTGTGTTTGGCCCTATATTTTAAGAGTTAGCACCAGCTATGTCTGGGTCATTGGTAAGTATAAAAAATATATAAATTACTATAAATTTTTTAACATCTCTGAATTACTGTTCTCGCATTTCTTTTCTGATGGTTGACATTCTATATATTGCTGTGAGAAGAAAAAAGAGGGAAGATAATTTTAACTGGAGTGCAACCAAGTTGAGACTTTCAGGCACAATCAAAATGTTCTGTCTGCTTTTACCGTGTTTGTGCTGGGGAAAATAAATGAGGCTGTATAATGGGACAACCAAGAGCTGTCACTACCACAGGCTGATCATGATTGGGCCCGTGACAGGTAAATTTAAAATTCTGGAGTCCCAAAACCCCCATTTCATTGCATCTGGGGATATTTTTGGGTTTTTCACAGCAATATTTGTGTAGGTTTTCACATTCAAAGAGCCAGTAATTGCGTGAGAATAAGGACAAATGAGGAGAAATTCATGTGAAAAATCATTCATTTACACAATAAATTTCAGTGTAGCTGCTGTTGATTTGAGGTGCGCTGTTGCAATCATGCTTTT
This sequence comes from Pictodentalium vernedei, assembly GCA_031216915.1. Classification (NCBI taxonomy): domain Eukaryota; kingdom Metazoa; phylum Mollusca; class Scaphopoda; order Dentaliida; family Dentaliidae; genus Pictodentalium; species Pictodentalium vernedei. The sequence continues at coordinate 506,817,205 of CM062296.1, read as the reverse complement.
TCGCGCTTCTAAATTGGAAACAAGCATCTCTCTTTTTCACGCTTCTGTAATTTTCAAGAAAATAGATTCAAGACTCCATTAAACCATTTAAAACACACAAATGAGGTGTGAACAGTATACCTGCAAACTGTTCTGTCATTTTAATTAATGCTGACAGCGCAAGTACATCTACAGAAATTGATGCTTTTTCAACACTTTCTTGTTTTGGGTACATGTTGGAGTAATAAGATTGGTCAGAAAACAAAACATCACATATTTACTACTGAATGAAGTTGTACACCTCGCATTATCACACCGTTTTGTACACATGTAGCGTGGTGCATTTAATATTCATTGAGGTTACTGTTTACAGTTAAATTTTCTAGCTTTTCATTAGGAGTTGATTAAGTTATATAGGACTCGTGGAACAATTGCGTCAACAGAGTACACTTCTTCAGTCCCCTTTCTGTGACATTTGTGTATGGAAATCTTCAAAAGCAGTCTAGAAAATTGCACTTCTAAAATATGTGAATCAATTATTTCTCAGGGAGCGGGCAGGTCAGGGTGAATTTTAACATCTTGATTAATGTTTGGAAGGTTCCCAGGTAGGGGAAATACGGCTGGTTGATGGTTGCTGTGATGGTATAGCGGAAACCCTGGCTTTTGTGATCATACTGTACATGTATATTGTGACATATTTGACAAGTTTATTAAACATCTATATAATATTTGTTGTGAGCATGCCGAGTAAAGGTTTTATTAGCAGGTTTTGAAAATGATTTTAAGCTGAACTTGATGAAGTCAAGGTAAGCTATTGTCATGGTGGGTGTGGATGTCCTTTAGTCTGTCCACAATTTGTTCTGCACAGGCTTCTTTTCCAATTATCACAAACTCCATAGCATTGTTCTGTTCAGGTTCGTGGCAAGATGAGAACGTCCCATTATGGTTATGGCTGGTTTCCCACAATGGCCACCACAGCACCATCTTGAATTTCTTCTGCACAGGCTACAACCCTGTACATAGGAATCCTGGGAAGTGAAGCAGTGAACTCACTGTGGTAAACCAGCTCTGTTTTACCGGTAAAATGGGACCCAGTCACTAATGCTTGGTTGGAAACCCTCTAAAATGGGCAATATGGACATGAAACATTGACTATACTTGACTTTATCTTCAGTCAATAAACAATAGCACAGGCTACATGCTGCAGTTGAGCATTAATTTTTTTAGCTCAACTTTGACATAGTCAAATTTGAAGTTATGCCATGGTCCGTCATCTGTCCGTCAACAATTCAATACGGCTCGGGCTGGAGGCCGTATTTATGAACTGATCTTTACGAAACATCTTGGGTACCTTTATTATCACCGTGGGACGAGAACAAGTGTTTTTGAGTGCGGTCCGAAATTGAAGATGGCCACCAGCAGTCATTTTGCACCGAAATTAGTGCAATCAGTTTTTGTACAGAACTTCTGTATGAATGTTCTGATTTGAATAAATTTTTGTATGAATGTTTAGTAACATGGAATACATCACATATAATACAGATGAACTTTGATTTATTCAGTGCTACTTATATGCAATAAGTACACATGTCAATATGGCTCGGACTAGGGGCTGTATTTATGAACCGATCTTCACAAAACTTCTTGGGTACCTTTGTTATCACTTTGGGATGAGTGTTTCTGGGTGCGGTCCGAAATTCAAGATGGCTGTTGGTGGCCATTTTGTACCGAAATTACGTACAATCGGTTTTTTAGCTTAACTTGTCAAAGTCAAGATAAGCTATTGCCATCACACGTGCGGAAGTCTGTTAGTCTGTGAGTCTGTTCACATTTTTCTTTAGCACAGGATACACCCCATAGTTCTTGCCTGATCGTCACAAAATTTCATATGCAGGTTTGGGGTCATGTCTAGATGAGAACGTCCCCTTTTGGTCGTGATCGGTCAACCGGTATGGGTGCCTGAGCCCAAAACCCCAAAACCATTAGCACAGTCTACAGGTTGTATTTATGAAGGGATTTCATTGTTACTTGGTAGGATGCCTCTGTATAATGCCTAGATGAGAATGTCCCCTTTTGGTCATGATCTGTCAACCGTGATGGCTGCCCAAGCCCGAAACCCAAAAACTTGGCACAGTCTGCAGGTCATATTTAATATGGAGGGATTTCATTGTAACTTGGTAGGATGACTCCGTATGATGTATAGATGCAGGCCTGGCCTTTTGAAAAATCCAGGGGAGCCACTATGGCCCTCCTAAATCTGTTTCAGGGGAGCTACATGTATTCTACACTAATATCAATTATACAAGGTTATTTATATGAAAATTGAGGAGAGCCATTACAGTTTAAGGAGAGCAATTATGGCTCTCCTCAGTTTGCCTTTAGGAGAGCCAAGGAGAGCCGGAGCAATAGCTCCCCTCAAACGGCCAGGCCTGTAGATGAGAACTTCCCCATTTGGTCGCGATCTGTCAACCGTGATGAATGCCCGAGCCCAAAATCTGAAAACCTTTAGCACAGTCTACAGGACATATTTATGCAGGGATTTCATTGTAACTTGGTAGGTTGACTTCATATAATGTCTAGATGAGAACGTCCCCTTTTGGTCACGATTGGGCAACTGTGACGGCTACAGGTGCCCGAAGCCCGAAAACCTTGAGCACAGTCTACAGGTCATATTTATGAAGGGATTTTATTGTAACTTCGTAGGATCACTCCAGATGATGCCCAGACAAGAATGTCCCCTTTTGGTTGCGATCATTCAACCATGATGGCTGCCCGAGCCCGAAAACCTTGAGCACAGTCTACAGGTCATATTTATGAAGGGATTTTATTGTAACTTCGTAGGATCACTCCAGATGATGCCCAGACAAGAATGTCCCCTTTTGGTTGCGATCATTCAACCATGATGGCTGCCTGAGCCCGAAGCCTGAAAACCTTTAGCACAGTCTACAGGTCATATTTATGAATGGATTTCATTGTAACTTGTTGGTTGACTTCATATAATGTCTAGATGAGAACATCCCCTTTTGGACATGATTGGGCAACTGTGACGGCTACAGGGGCCCGAAGCCTGAAAACCTTTAGCACAGTCTACAGGTCATATTTATGAAGGAATTTCATTGTAGCTTGGTAGGATGACTCCAAATAATGTCTAGATGAGAACGTCCCCTTTTGGTTGCGATCATTCAGCCTTGATCGCGGCCCAAGCCCAAAACCAAAAAACCTTTACCATAGTCTATAGGTCATATTTGTGGAAGGATTTCATTGTAACTCCATATAATGCCTAGGTGATGACATCCCCTTTTGTTCATGATTGGTCAACTGTGACAGCTTCAGGGGCCTGAAGCCCGAAAACCTTGAGCACAGTCTACAGGTTATATATATGAAAGGATTTCATTGTAACTTCATAGGATCACTCCAGATTATGCCCAGATGACAAAGCCCCCTCTTGGTCGCGATCATTCAACCATGATGGCTTCCCGAGCCCAAAACCCAAAGAACTTGAGTACAGACTACAGGTCGTATTTGTGAAGGGATTTCATTGTAGAATGACTCAGTATAATGTCAAGATGAGGACGCCCCCTTTTAGTTGCAATCGGTCTAAAAACCCGAGCCCAAAACCAAAAAACCTTTAGCATAGTCTGTAGGTCGTATTTATGGAAGAATTTCATTGTAACTTGTTAGGTTGACTCCATATAATGCCTAAATGATGACATCCCCTTTTGGTCGTGATTGGTCAACTGTGACGGCTACATGGGCTCGAAGCCCGAAAACCTTGAGCACAGTCTTCAGGTCATATTTATGAAGGGATTTCATTGTAACTTCGTAGGATCACTCCAGATGATGTCCAGATGAGAATGTCCCCTTTTTGTTGTGATCATTCAACCGTGATGGCTGCCCGAGCCTGAAGCCCCAAAACCTTTAGCACAGTCTATAGGTAATATTTATGAAGGGATTTCATTGTAACCTGGTAGGTTGACTTCATATAATGTCTAGATGAGAACGTCCCCTTTTGGACACGATTGGGCAACTGTGACGGCTACAGGGGCCCGAAAACCTTTAGCACAGTCTACAGGTCATATGTATGAAGGGATTTCATTGTTAGCTCGTCTTGACAAAGTCAAGCTGAGCTAATCTCATCGCTTCCTGTCTGTCGTCCATCGTCCGTCAACACCATGTTTTGGTCTTCTCCTCCAAAGCCACTGGGCCAATTCAAGTGAAAGTTTGTGTGAGTGATGGTCCCAAAGGGGCATTTCATTTTTGTTCAACTCAGCATGCCCAGCCCCATAGGGAGGGAGTGGGGGAAAATGCTCCAAAATATTTTAAACATCTTCTTCTCAAGAACCAGTGTGTACAATGACTTGATATTTGCTATGGAGCTTCCATATGAGGTGTAGAATCAAGTTTGTTCAAACGAAGTTCGTAAAGTAATATTTGGCTTTGTAATAGGAGGGGTAAGATTTTTGGCCCCGCCCAAAATTTCTTTTTTCTGAACCGATGGTCCGGTATGAACCAAATTTGGTTTGTGGTAGTATTGGGTCATAAGTACTTGACCCATGCAAAAAAAAAAATTCCCGCATCCCCATGGTAACCCTGGGAGCTAAAAATAGAAATATTTTCAAACGCCCATATTTCCCAAACCCCACGGAACAGAGAGCTTTTATTTGGTATGAAGTATCCTTATGACCAGTAGAATTGAATGGTAAAAAAAAATTGCCGTCGGTTATGTTAGGATGTTCTGTAATGGGCATAGAAAAAATGCTGAGTCAGCATATTTGCAAAAATTTAAAAAAATCTTTTTTGCAGAACCAATCATCGGAATCTTTTGATATTTGGTATACAGCATTCATAGGGTGGTCAGATAAAAGTTTGTTGAAGTAAAGCTCATTGGTTCATATTTGGGCTCTCTACAGGAGCCCGAAGTTTTAACATAGGGTAATATGGGGAATATTCTTTAAAAATCTTCTTCTTCAGAACCACCAGTCAGAATCTTTTAATATTTGGTATACATCATTGTTATGAGGGTCAGATTCTAGATTGTTCAAACCAAGTCCCTAGGTTAATATTTGGGCTTCCTACGGAAACCCAAATTTTATCTTTGTTCAGTATGGAGGGTAATTTAAAAAAATCTTCTTCTTCAGATCCATCAGTCAGAATGCTTTGATATTTGGTATGCTACATCTCTATGGGGGTCAGATTCAAGTTTGTTCAAATCAAATCCTTAGGTATATATTTGGGCTCACTATGGTAGTCCAAATTTTTACTTAGTGCAATATGAGAAAATTTCTTTAAAAATCTTCTTCTTCAGATCCACCAGTCGGAATGCTTTTATATTTGGTATACAACATCTCTAGGGGGGTCAGATTCCAGGTTGTTCAATTCGAGTGCCTAGGTTAATATTTGGGCTCCAAATTTAACTTACTACAATATGAGGGAATTTCTTCAAAAATCTTCTTCTTCAGATTCACTTGTCAGAATGCTTTCACATTTGGTATACAACATCTCTAGGGGGGTCAGATTCAAGTTTGTTCAAATCGGATCCATAGGTCAATATTTGGGCTCGCTATGGTAGCCCAAATTTGAACTTAGTGCAATTCGAAGAAATTTATTTACAATTTCTCTTCTTCATATCCAACAGTCAGAATGCTTTCATATTCGGTACACAACATCTCTAGGGAAGTCAGATTTAACTGTGTTCAAATCAAGAGCCTGGGTTAATATTTGGGCTCTCTATGGGAGCCGGAATTGGCCATTTTGCTGAAGAATTAAAAATTTTGTATTCAGTACCCTCCAGAGGTACTAAGATTAATCCACATAGGTTGTATCAAGGGGCTTCATAGGGGAGCTCTACATTTTACTTATGATCAACTGAAGAAAAGGCATGATGCCCAGATTATTTTAGTCACTCCTGAGGGACTCAAGGATTGACAGTGTAGCCTATGGAGATGGCTTGCTTAATGTAGACTCATTCTAACTTGGACTCTGTTTAAATTGTGTTTTGTACAAGATGAGCGCTTCAGGCCCCGTGGGGCCTCTTGTTACTTTGTAGGGTGACTCCAAATGATGACTAGATGAGAACGTCCTCTTTTGGTCGCGATCATTCAGCCTTGATGGCTGCCCAAGCCCAAAAACCTTTAGCATAGTCTATAGGTCGTATTTATGGAAGGATTTCATTGTAACTTGTTAGGTTGACCCCATATAATGCCTGGATGATGACATCCCCTTTTGGTCGTGATTGGTCAACTGTGATGGCTTCAGGGGCCCGAAGCACGAAAAACCTTGAGCACAGTCTACAGGTTATATATATGAAGGGATTTGATTGTAACTTTGTAGGGTCACTCCAGATGATGCCCAGATGAGAATGTCCCCTTTTGGTTGTGATCACTCAACCATGATGGCTGCCTGAACCCAAAGCGTAAAAACCTTTAGCACAGTCTTCAGGTCATATTTATGAAGGGATTTCATTTGTAACTTGGTAGGTTGACTTCATATAATGTCTAGATGAGAACACCCCCTTTTGGACACAATTGGGCAACTGTGACGGCTACAGGGGCCCGAAGCCTGAAAACCTTTAGCACAGTCTACAGGTCACATTTATGAAGGGATTTCATTGTTCCTTGGTAGGATGACTCCAAATAATGTCTAGATGAGAACATCCCCTTTTGGTCGTGATCATTCAGCCTTGATGGCTGTCCAATCCCAGAAACCTTTAGCATAGTCTATAGGTCGTATTTATGGAAGGATTTCATTGTAACTTGTTAGGTTGACTCCATATAATGCCTACATGATGACATCCCCTTTTGGTCGTGATTGGTCAACTGTGGCAGCTACAGAGGCCCGAAGCCCGAAAACCTTGAGCACAGTCTACAGGTCATATTTATGGAGGAATTTCATTGTAACTTCGTAGGATCACTCCAGATGATACCCAAATGAGAATGTCTCCTTTTGGTTGCGATCATTCAACCATGATGGCTGCCCGAGCCCGAAGCATAAAAACCTTTAGCACAGTCTTCAGGTCATCTTTATGAAGGGATTTCATTGTAACTTGGTAGGTTGACTTCATTTTATGTCTAGATGAGAACATCCCCTTTTGGACACGATTGGGCAACTGTGACGACTACAGGGGCCCGAAAACCTTTAGCACAGTCTACAGGCCATATTTATGAAGGGATTTCATTGTTCCTTGGTAGGATGACTCCAAATAATATGTCTAGATGAGAACATCCCCTTTTGGTCATGATCATTCAGCCTTGATGGCTGCCCGAGCCCAAAAACCTTCAGCATAATTAATAGGTCATATTTATGGAAGGATTTCATTGTAACTTGTTAGGGTGACTCCATATAATTTCTAGATGATGACATCCCTTTTGGTCATGATTCGTCAACCGTGACAGCTACAGGGGCCTGAAGCTTGAAACCCGAAAACCTTGAGCACAGTCTACAGGTCATATTTATGGAGGAATTTCATTGTAACTTTGGAGGATCACTCCAAATGATGCCCAGATGAGAATGTCTCCTTTTGGTTGTGATCATTCAACCATGATGGCTGCCCGAGCCCAAAGCCCAAAAACCTTTAGCACAGACTACAGGTCATATTTATGAAGGGATTTCATTGTAACTTGGTAGGTTAACTTCATATAATGTCTAGATGAGAACGTCCCCTTTTGGAAGCAATTGGGCAGCTGTGATGGCTACAGGGGCCAGAAGCCTGAAAACATTTAACACAGGGATTTCTTTGTAACTTGGTTGGATGACTCCAAATAATGTCTAGATGAGATCGTCCCCTTTTAGTCGCGATCTGTCTTGGCTGTGATGGCTGCCCAAGCCCCAAACCAAAAAACCTTTAACATAGACTATAGGTCGTATTTATGGAAGGATTTCATTGTAACTTGTAAAGTTAACTCCATATAATGCCTAGATGATGACATCCCCTTTTGGTCATGATTGGTCAACTGTGACAGCTTCAGGGGCCGAAGCCCGAAAACCTTGAGTACAGTCTACAGGTTATATATATGAAGGCATTTCATTGTAACTTCGTGGGATCACTCCAGATTGTGCTCAGATGACAAAGCCCCCTTTTGGTCGCGATCATTCAACCATGATGGCTTCCTGAGCCCAAAACCCGAAAAACTTTAGTACAGACTACAGGTCGTATTTGTGAAGGGATTCCATTGTAGAATGACTCAGTATAATGTCGAGATGAGGATGCCCCCTTTTAGTTGCAATCAGTCTACTGTCATGTCTACACAGGCATGAAGCCCAAAAACCTTTAACACAGTCTACAGGCCATATTTATGAAGGGATTTCAATGTAACTTGATAGGATGACTCGTTTTGGAATAATTTCACTGTAACTTGGTAACTTTCGTTGACATACGTTAACTGTGAGGTCATATTAAACCACCCCTCAGCTCGTTAGTACAGTGTACACCTCATGTTATTTTTATTGAAACCATAGCATACAGGGAACAGAAATGAACATATTCCCAATTATCACAATTCTTGTCTTATTTCATAATCCTTTCATAAACATTGAACATTATCCTTTTCATCAAACACAACACACAGACAAGTTTAGCTACAGTGTATGACTCGGGCTAGAGGCCGTATTCATGAACCGATCTTTACGAAACTTCTTGGTACCTTTGTTATCATCGTGGGACGAGAACAAGTGTTTTGGGGTGCAGTCCGAAATTCAAGATGGCCACCAGCAGCCATTTTGTACCGAAATTAGTGAGGTCAGTTTTTTGTACAGAACTTCTGTATGAAAGTTCTAATTTTAATAAATTTTTGAATGAATGTTTAGTAACATGGAATGCATCACAATATAATACAGGATTTTTTCTCATGCAGAAACTATGCAAATTAGATGAACTTTGATTTATTAAGTGCTACTTACACACAGTAAGAGCACATGTCAATATGGCTCAGGCTAGAGGCTATATTTATGAACCGATCTTCACGAAATTTCTTATCACCTTGGGACAAGAACGAGTGTTTTGGGGTGCAGTCCAAAATTCAAGATGGCTGCCAACTGCCATTTTATACTAAAATTAGGCGCAATCAGTTTTTTGTACAAAACTTCTAGGACTACATTATCATCATGCGATGGTAACGAGTGTTTTGGGGCTTGGCCAAAAATTCAAAATGCCTGGTGGCTGTCATATTTACGGGAATTCTGTGTATTACATTTTTTGTACAGAACCTGTAAAGAAGATTTTTTCTGTCAGTAATGTTTGCTATAAATTTATTGGGTGCCTTTGTTATCACTCTGCTATAAGAACAAATATTTTGGGGTTCAGTCAGACCCACCCAGGGACTCAATAAGGGAGATAATTAAAAATATTTTCCAAAAACACCAGACAAAATAATGTTTCTTCAATTTAGCACCCCTAGGATGTGTATATTCAAATGTGTTGAAGCCCAGTTCCTGTGTTAATATCTGGTGTGGTTTGGAGAGGGTAAACATTATTAACACAACCGGATTTTCTATTTACATTGAGAAAAATAAAACCTCCTCACCCACGGGAACCCTATGAGCTGAAGATAAAAAATTCAAATACCTATATTTTAAGAAGGACTGGACAACTATGTATTAATTAGTATGAATCAACCTTAGAAGGGTTTGAATCAAACAGGCCAAAACAATTGCTAACATTTGGCTTATGGTGCGCCATACAAGGATCCCCATTGTAACATTAACCCCATGAAGATTTCTTTTCTAGTTTAGCATCGGTCTCCCACCTTTACAATACTTTACCTATACATTTGTTACAGGCTATGGTCAGTATTTATGTACAGACCTTTACAATACTTTACTTGTCCCTTTGGTATCAGGTCATTACCTAGATGTGATTCATTGCTGTGTCACATACTGTACATGTACATGTCTTACACAAGCTGAACTACAGTGCTATTGGCACTTTCATTTAATTTGGCAGGGTGACTAACATGTAGCATGTTAAGTAGATGTAAGGGTTGACTGCCCATAATGGCCACCATCTTTTACTTCTTCAGAATACTGTCTACAATTTATTCAGCACAGGCTAGAGGTCACAGTTGTTTTTAGAACATCACAAAATTTCCTGTGCATGTTCATAATCATACCTAGATGGGAACATCATATTATAGTCATGGTTGGCTGTAATGCTGAAACAGTTTGCCCATTTTTGTAACTGGCTAACCGTTGGAATACTAGTAACCGGTTTCAACCGAATATCCATTAATTTCAGCCGCTGGTATTATTGCATTGTCTACAGCTCAAAATCAGTAAGGAATGGTGAGAAAACAGTTCAAAACACTGCCATCTGAGTGCTGAAGGAAATTGCCGAAGTGCAAACAATCGTCAACAATTTATATGAGTCAGTGGTTCCAAATTATAATAGTGATGATACATCGTAACTGTGGCCACCCTGCATTGCCCAGTCACAAAACCTTGTCGTTTGAAAATCATAGGCACCGGCATTCCGCACACCCGAAGCAAACTTTGCATGTGTGAGTTGTTTCCATGAGCATGCTTTTGAAGTGAGGGTCGATTATCATTAATATTACTTATGAATTTTCCAACCAGTTTAAATTGTAGTTAGGCACACCGTAGTTAACTGTATTGGCAAAGAGCTGCGTACCTTGAGTGGCTTGAATTTGATTTGATCACAGGGTGAATATGTACTCCTAATTTTTTTAGTATCCTTTTTCTATTCTCTGCTAAGACAAATGTCACAAAAAGTTCTACGTTTACATTTACCTGTTCCTCACAATGAAATTTCTGGCGGGAATATGTTGCAAGCCATGAAAGGGGTGTGGTACGAAATTATTATATGTCCCATTGACCAAGAGCCCCTTGTGTCTGACATTGGCCATTGAAAAACAAATTTTAAAATGCAAGATTTTAAATTTTTTTATTTTTTTTATGACATACATACTTTTGAACACTTCAATAAAATCAAAACATGGTTTTTCTGTACCAAACAGTCAATTTATTTTGGAAGCACCATTACTCACACTGAGGGAATTTTTCAGCATTATAATCTGCACTTAACACCACATTGTCAGAAACCAGGGCGTTGTCATTGCTGGGGGAAAATAGATTCACGCCACATATTCAGCCAAAACTCAAGGAGTGTTGCCTGAATGTATGTCTAACCGTAACGTACCCGTCCGTTTTTGTTTGTTGGGGTTCTTATCCTGAAGGAGTCCGTGACTTTTCATCAAAAAGCATGAATCAACAGGGGTTCACCAGAACAACAATTTTAGTACATATATATAAAATGAATCTGATAATTTGTGACTTACATTAAATCCAATGAATCAGAAAACAAAATGTCAGTCACCCTCTACCCACACAGTTTTTGAGTCACTTGTGGGCACCCGCATTCTCTGTTGTCGCTGGTTTTTCCTCCTCGCTGGTGATTGTTCTTCACTTCACTCTTGCATTGCCGTCGTACGGCCACTAATGCATTGTCACTTCACCGGATACCTTTGCTCTACCATGTGATGGAATGTCACTGTACCATTGCTGTCGCAAGACACTAACGAATGTATTGTCACTTTACTCTTTCGCCTCCCTCTAACAAGTGACAGAATATAACTCTACCAGTGCTGTTGCACGGCCACTAGCTTATTGTCATTTTACTAGACGCTTTCTTATCAACCTACTCACAATTGTTTACTACAGGCTTGCACTACAGTGGAAGTCCCTAACTCGGATAAAATACTCTCTATTTTTGTCTTTCCCAAGCAAGTTGGGAAAGAAAAGTGGTGCAAAAGCACCAATAAAAATAAGCCAAAACTGGGTCGAGTGCAACCGGCGCAGACCCAGTACGGGACGCTCTCTCCCAAGTACAACTCCACGACTTCCGTTGCCAGTGCGCATATACCGTCTCTAAAGACTCATTCTTTTTAAAATCCGCTTCGTGTCGAGATGTTTTTGCACGCTTATCAGTGTTCCACCAGCTCGATGTTTGATGATTCCTGATTAATTATACCACAGTGTATCCTTTGTATTCTCAGGAACAGTGTTTTGTATTCTCTTTTTTCTATTATATGTCCATAATGTATATTTATTTGCTCTCTCTCGGGTCGCGCGCGATTTTCGCGGGCCACGTGGTTCGGACTTAGATTTTCACAATTATTGTTCATGCTTTTTTTGCAAATTTTTCTAATTGTGTTAGAGTTAGGTGTCAGCGGGGTACCACTCCTACAGTGTTTCTTCTTTCTGTTGAGAGTAGTCTTCCTGTTGGGTGGTTCCCGGTCGACCGTCTGGGGTCTTTGTTTCTGTCACCTTTCTCTCTTTGGGGGTGTTCTGTTTTCTGATCTCACCTTCTCTGCTCCTCTCACCTCTTTCATGCCTAGGACAATTCCTTGTGGGCAGTGTCTGCTGCCTAAGCATGTGGACGATGTACATTCGTCGTGTTCCTCCTGTAATGGGTGTTCGGCCGAGCGGCCGTGTGGTGTCTGTGGAACATGGTCTTCCACCTTTTGGGCATCAGTAAATCGTGTCATTCGTTCTCGTGGCCGTGTCTCCCGCTCCCGCGGGAAAGGAGAACGTGGTCGTTCGGGGCCTCCCGAGCCGACTTTGTCTGGTGAGAGTTATTCCTCCTCCGTGGGGGATGTGCAGTCTTTTCCTGTGGTGGATACTGCGGGAGCCATTGAGTGTTCTGGTGTAGAGATGCCTGGTTCCGGGACTACGGTCCCCCTCCAGTCGACATCTGAGGCTGTCACTAGGGTTGTGACTCCTCCTTCGGAGCCGAGCCGGTGTGCTCTCTCCACTTTTTCACCAGCCTCAACGACTCTCGACGTATCTACTACTGCTGCTGGTCCGTCTGCTTCGTTGTCTGTTTCAGCCGGCCTCGGCTTTTCGCTGCAGAGGACTGCAGAACTGTCCGATACTGTAGACGTGGGATATCGGCCCCAGCCTTCCCTGACTTCAACTCGGCGAAGTCGGAAGGGGCTGCCGGCCGAGCCCATCGCTGTGGTCTCGTCGCCGTCGAGTACCACAGTTGTGTCTTTGAATTCGGATGTTCGTAGTGGAAACACTATGAACTCCGTGGCGTTTCCGTCCACTCACTCTGGTCACACGACCAGTTTTGGGGGACCAACGCCTTTTGTGCAGCCTGGACCTTCTGCCCCGCAGAGGTCCGCGGTGACTCTCATGAGTTCTCGCAATATTGATCCTCGGGGTGCATTGTACCCCTATACACGTCTGCCTTCAGATGTTTCGGCTGCCGCCCGTCGTCCCGCGTCGGGTGTTTTGGAGGATCGTGACACTTCGCTGGTTAAGAGGGTCAGAGGTGAAGCCACTTTGCCGGTTCGCTCCCCTGTCGAACCGGTCGGTACAGGCAGTGAGCTTAGGGAGGTCCTCTCCTTACTCACTCAGGTTCTCTCAAAGAGCCTTCCTGTTGCTTCCAGCGAGGCTATGGGTGGTTTCCAGGCGCCTCCTATGGCGCCGCCTCCCGGGATTGGAAACAGGCCGGTTTCCGATTCCTCTGGTGTCCCGACACCATGGGAGGTGTCGGCTGGTTTGCTCACGATGGGCTATGTGTCTTCCGACTCTGGGGAGGAGTCCGACATGCTTGAGGTCGAGGGCCAGCAGTCTTCGGACTTGGGGGCGGCTCTTGACTTTGTGTTTGCGTTTCTGCCTGAGCTCAAACCTGCTAACCAGCCGACAGTGTCAGCCTGGCCGCGATCATCGGTCGCGCGCCAACAGCCTATGGAGCAACCTGCTTCTGGGCGCCTTCGACCATGCCAGTCGGTACAGGTGGTTGAGGCTTTTTCAGCATTGGATGCCAAGCTGAATTCCAAGGCTTTGAAAACTTCGTTCTTCACCAGGGTTGACACCTTTTTGCCTCCTGTGCGTTATCGTTCCTACGATTCCGCCAATCCGTCAGTCTGCCAGACTTTGACGGTTCTGGATCAGGACTCCACTTCCCTCGGGCTTTCCAAGCCCAAGTCTGCCGTCATTCCAATGACGACTCTGGAGTCCACGTTGGGCTTATCTAGAGAGATGCTTGGCATGCTTTCTCTCTCAGATCACGTCGTCTCAGCTTTGGCTGCTTATCTGCCTCCAGATAAGTTTGACGAGGTACAGGCTCCTTTGCGTGTGCTGTCCAAGGCGCTTATGCACCTTACTCACACGCATGCCTGTAACACGGCCAGTTTGGAATTAGTTCGAAGGGACGCTGTGCTGGACACAGGACGATCCCTTCCCGAGGAGCAGCGTGCTACTCTTCGATCTGCTTCTTTGGCAGGTCCGCAACTTTTCCATGGTTCCGTGTCGACGGTCCGGGATGACGTCCTACGTCATTCCAAAGATCAGCTGCTGTTTCGTCAGCTTGATCAGCCTTCTCGGGGAGGCAAGGGCCGTTCCAAGCCTAACAAGTACCCTTCTGCTTCCTCTGTGAAGCAAAAGGCTGGTCCTTCTGCCGCCGCCTCTACTTCTTACTCACGGGGTAAAGGTAGGGGTCGGCAGAATCGAGGGAAGTCTCAGGATTCTTCATTTAGCAGAGGAGGTGGTTTCTCCTCTCGCGGGCCTCGTCGGGGCTCGAAATGAAGGTCCTCACCTCGACTCGTCCCAGGTTGGAGGAAGGATAGCAGAGTTTGCAGACCATTGGACCACCATCACATCCGATCCATGGGTGTTAGATGTTGTTCGGTCCGGGCTGCGCATATCCTTCCGACGGCACCCCACTCTGTCAAGGGTGCCTCTTCCAACCACAGTTCCTTCAGACGTTTTACGTCGGGAACTTTTGTCCACGGAGATTGCCAATCTCCTGGCAAAGGGGGCGATCGAGGTCGTCAAGAACGTTCAGTCGGTGGGTTTCTATTCCCACCTGTTCTTGGTGCCGAAGAAGGACGGCCGACTCCGACCGGTTATCGATCTGAGCATCCTGAACCAGTCTATCATTGCTCCCAAGTTCAGCATGGAGACTTTCAGGTCGGTCCGCCAATCAATTCACCAGGGAGATTTCGCAGCCAGCATCGACCTGCGAGACGCTTACTTCCACGTTCCGATGCATCGGGCATCACGGAAGTATCTCAGGTTCGCTTTTCTGGGGCGAGTTTACCAGTTCAAGGCCATGCCTTTCGGCCTCAACCTGGCTCCTTGGGCGTTCACCAGACTGATGTCGCATGTGATAGCGTTCCATCGCACACAGTCCAGGGTGACTACTTCGGCATATCTGGACGATATCCTCCAGAGGCATTCCAATGCTGCCTTACTGGAATCGGATGTCGCCACTCTGTTGAGCTTGCTCACGTCGCTAGGATTCAGAGTCAACGAGGAGAAGTCGGACCTGGTCCCTTCTCAGTCATTTTGTCATCTGGGGATGTCTTTCCAAACCAAATTCAATTTGGTGGCTGTTCCCCAGGCCAAGGCTGTGATTCTCTCAGCTTTTGCTCTGACTCTGTCCCAGTCCAGGTCCGCGACCGCTCGGAGTTTTCTCCGGCTGATCGGTCTCTGCGGTTCGGTGACGGATCTCATTCCTCTAGGTCGGCTGCGTGTCAGACCTCTCCAACACTTTCTGCTCAGTCGTTGGAGACCGAATGTAGATTCTCTGGATCAGGTGCTTCCGTTTCCGGACTCTCTGTATCCTCACCTTCTTCCCTGGACAGATGTTCAGTGGATTACGCAGGGTGTTCCGCTGGACTTACCCACGTCCGATCGCGTTCTGACGGCAGATGCCAGCGATCTTGGATGGGGTGCGACGTTGGATCCTCTCGGTCTTTCCCTACACGGGATGTGGGACCAGGATCAAGCAGCTCTACACATCAACCAGAAGGAGCTTCTTGCTCTTCTTCTGAGTTTCAGGCAGTGGATCCCTCACCTGTCGAATCGCCAGGTCCTTCTACTATCCGACAATTCGACAGTGGTTGCTTACATTCGGAACCAGGGCGGCGCGCACTCGCTTCCGATGTACGGTTAGCTCGGGATCTTTTACTGCTCGCTCATGAGGTTCACGCCGGAGTGGTTGTTCGTCACATTCCCGGTCGTCTGAACGTCCTAGCCGACTCCCTGTCCCGACAGGGCAGGGTTATTTCCACCGAGTGGATGCTTCACAGGGCAGTGTTCCAGTCGCTTTGCGATCTCTGGGGACGTCCCCACATCGATCTCTTTGCGACTCGTTGGAACCATCAGGTGGACACTTTCGTGTCCCCGTGTCCAGATCCTCTGGCTTTTGCCGTGGACGCTCTGTCACTCGATTGGAACGGTCTAGTCGGCTACGCCTTCCCGCCGGTTCCGATTCTTCCTCAGGTTCTCGCCAAAATTCGAACCTGCAGTTGTCGAATCATTCTGATCGCTCCCCTGTCGCCTCAGCGGGTGTGGATCAATCAGCTCCGCTCGCTGATGGTGGCGGTTCCGGCACGTCTCCCGCTACGTCGCGACCTTCTTTGTCAAGGTCGCCCGAGGAGGTTTCACGTCGACCCGACTTCATTGTGCCTTCACGCATATCTTTTGTCAGGTCCTGTCTCCTCCGTAGAGGTTTTTCGAGACGAGCAGTGGAGTGCATTTCTTCTTCAAGGAGGCACTCCACTGGTTTAGCTTATGCAGCTAAATGGAAGGTCTTCTGTCGATGGTGTGCTGATCACTCTGTTGATTATGCCAATCCTTCGATTTCACAGATTGCGGAGTTTCTGGTATATCTGTTTGATTCTCGGGGTCTCCAGCCTGTTACCATCAAGGGTTACAGGTCTATGCTTTTTCTTATGTGGGGAAGCGTCGTATCGGCACTAATCCTTACCTCTCCAAGCTTGTTCGGCACTTTTCTTTGAAAAGGCCTCGGACTTTGCAGCTTACTCCACGATGGAATCTTTCGTGGGTGCTGCTTTGCTTGGGGGGGGGGGGGGGGGGGGGGGGGGGGGGGGGGGGGGGCGCCGTTCGAACCTTTATCCCAGGTGGATATGCAATTTCTCACATACAAGACGGCTTTTCTGATGGCATTTGCTTCGGCCAGACGGGTTAGTGAGCTTCACGCCCTCTCGGTTGACCGGCCTTTTTTAGGAGTTCTCCCCAACAGTGTTACTTTTACCACTGATTGCTCCTTTTTGGCTAAGAATCAGTTACCAGATACTACTCCACCTCCTATCTGTATCAGGGCCTCTGTTGAGGGTACTCGCCCTTTGCTCTGTCCGGTCCATGCTATTCGCATTTATCTTGATCGGACACGCTTCATACGGAAGGGCAGAAAACGGTTTTTTTCTGTCTCTCATTCCGGGTCGACAGAAGATCTCTCCTCAATCCATTTCTCGATGGATTTGTCTTGCTATTCGTACGGCTTATAGTCGTTTAGCAGCTGGCGATTGTATTACCAATCGTATTTCTGCCCACGAGGTGCGGGCACTGTCTACCTCTTGGGCTTATTCTAACTCCGTCAAGTTGTCAGATGTTATGCAGGCAGCCTACTGGAGAAATGCTTCTACTTTCTCCACCTTTTTATTTACGCCAGTTGCAGGAGCAGTCGGAGGACCTTTTTGCCTTGGGTCCTCTTTCTTCTGCTCAGGCTGTTGTCTGCCATAGCCATTAGGCTTCTTGAAGGTCAGTTTCAGCCTTGTGCTGTTACTGCCCTTTTTTCTGTCTGTGTGTCACACAGGCTCATATGTCTCTTTTCATTGTCCTTTACCAATGATTGCGACATTATGGTATGATAAGCCTCGGGACCCTCTTCCTTCTGCTTCACGGTTCCAGTGCACTAGGGTTATGTGGGGGTTGGTTTTGCGATTCCCTCCAGCCTTTTTGTCTATTCAGCCTGTAGTAAACAATTGTGAGTAGGTTGATAAGAAATCTAAATTTTATAGTAAATTTCCTTTCTTATTATACCTACCACAATTGTTTACATGGAGGCCCTCCCGTCTTCTTTACGGGTAAAGAATCTTTCCTCCCCGCTGATCACATAACTCTAACGTTTACGGATTCAAAAAGAATGAGTCTTTAGAGACGGTATATGCGCACTGGCAACGGAAGTCGTGGAGTTTGTACTTGGGAGAGAGCGTCCCGTACTGGGTCTGCGCCGGTTGCACTCGACCCAGTTTTGGCTTATTTTTATTGGTGCTTTTGCACCACTTTTCTTTCCCAACTTGCTTGGGAAAGACAAAAATAGAGAGTATTTTATCCGAGTTAGGGACTTCCACTGTAGTGCAAGCCTGTAGTAAACAATTGTGGTAGGTATAATAAGAAAGGAAATTTACTATAAAATTTAGATTTTCACTCAAGCAGTCGCCATCAATTAGGTTAAACGATCCCCTCCTTTTATCTCAGAATAATGTTCATTTCAGGCAAAGCCTACTCAGCCTGCATATGGCTTTGCCTTCTACAACATGTAATGCCGTCTTCCTAAATAATAATAACTCCCTGAGCTCGCATTTTCTATTTCTGATCCTACCCTTAGATATGACCACCAACTTGGTCCGTGACTGCACCTATTCTAAATATGAGCTCTGTGGCTCCCCTATGCTACAACGTGCCTATACTTTCACACCGATGCAGCACCTCCTCTAACCTATAGCATGGGACATCCCCCATATCCTCTTACAGACCTTCAGACTGGAATGAAATTTTTTTGAGAAATCCCCCAATTTTTATTTCGATAACCAGAACATTAATTCTCAGTTTAATCGCTTCTCTTGAACTTGGCTGCTTAGATCTATCTTAATTTAATACTTGCTTTTAAGTTTCCTTTGAAAGTCTTGCATTTCGGTATATCTTGGCATTCATGACAGACCAGATGCATAATGTGGGTTGTGTGTGTGTGGTGTACTGTACACGTGAACCAAATCTGGCAGGAAATAGTCTATGTGAGGTCCTCTACAAACGATCCTCATTTTGTTCCCATGGGTTTGAAAACATGGTCGCCAGAGGCATTCTTTGATTCTGGTTGGTGAATTTTGTAAAATCTTTCCTGAAACTGCAATGCCAAATGTTTTGAAACTTCACATAAATGATGTCCTGGGACACCCCCTACCAACGATCCTCATTTAATGTTGATCGGGTTACAAACAATGGCTGCAATTGCGGCTTATAGTTACTATAGAAACCCTATGGGAAATTACATTTTCACCTTCTTCTCTGGAACTACTAAGCCAACGTGAACCAAACCTGGCAGGGATAGTCTATGGGGGATCCTCTACAAACGATCCTCATTTTGTTCCAGTGGGTTGAAAAACATGTCCGCCAGAGGCATTCTTTGATTCTGATTGGTGGATTTTCAAAAATCTCTGAAACTACCAGGCCAAATATTTTGATACTTCACATAAATGATGAGTGGGTCCCCCCTCTACCAAGATCCTCATTTAATGGTGATCAGGTTGTAAACATGACTATAATTGCAGCTTATAGTTACTATAGAAACCCTATGAGAAATCATATTTTCATCTTCTTCACTGGAACTACAGAGTCGACGTGAACCAAACCTGGGCAGGGATAATCTATGGAAGGTCCTCTACAAACAATCCTCATTTTGTTCCCATGGGTTTGAAAACATGGCCGCCAGAGGCATTCTTTGATTCTGATTGGTGGATTTTGAAAAATCTTCTCCTCTGAAACCACAGGGCCAAATGTTTTGAAACTTTGCGTGGTTGATGACTGGGGACCCCATCTACCAGTGATCCCCATTTAATGTTGATCGGGTTGCAAACATTGTTTCAATTATGGCTTATAGTTACTGTAGAAAGCCTATGGGAAATCACATTTTAATCTTCTTCTCTGGAACTACTATGCCAACTTGGACCAAACCTGGCAGGGATAGTCTATGGGAGGTCCTCTACAAACGATCCTCATTTTGTTCCTGTAGGTGAAAAACATGACCGCCAGAGGCATTCTTTGATTCTGATTTGTGGATTTGAAAAATCTTCTCTTTGAAAACCACAGGGCCAAATGTTTTAAATATTTGCATGGTTGATGACTGGAACACCCTCTACCAGCGTGTCCTTGGGCAAGGCACTTAACCCCAATTGTCCACATGGGGGCACGATGACGCCGTGTACTAAGGCGTACTGCAGGTCAATGGTGCGCATGTCTTCAACCAATCTAACCCTGCCTGTGCTGCAGTGTGGAGTTACGATATTGGGGGAGCTGGCAGCTGCTCGTCGTTGCTCAGGCAACTGTTAAAGTGTCGTTAAACACTAATAAATAAATAAATAAATAAATAAATAAATAAATAAATAAGTGGTGTTCTTGAGGCCTGATATATTCTTAACCTTGTACCTGCTGTAAAAAAACAGTCAGTACTTCTAAGAAAATCTGTGATTCAAATTTTCTTTTTTGAAATTTTTGTCTCAAAAACATGGCTCATGCCCGTCATTGGAACAAGCTCATTGAACTTGTTCCAGTGAGGTGTCATTTGCTTTGTTTCAGAGATGAAGATTCTAGTTATTCATAGAACTCTTTTGCAAGTGTCATCTGCTATTCATGCTGGTTAAAGTGTTAGAATATGGGAGAGTTCAGACCGCAAACTTTCCAACATAATAGAGGAGGAAATCATTTCTACATGTATATGTCTTTTGTTGCTAATGGCAATTAAATTCATTGTCAGTGCTACATGTTTGTTAGAAATTCAATGGCTTTGACACCCCAAGACCCGAATATCAACTCTCTTTAACCCTTTATCTAACTCGAAAGGCAAACAACACTTGCAAACAAAATTCTTGAATACTATTTTTTTTTCATTTTTTTAAGTCAGAAAAACAGCTTGTGACCCCACATTGGAACAAGCTCAATGATTTGTTTTCAGTGAGGTGTCATAAGCTTTTGTTTTTGAGACAAAAAAATAATGAAAGTTGAATGGTGACTTTTATACGCCGTTTGAAAAACGGGATGTATTATGTAAATGGTCCTCGTCGTCTGTCTTTCTGTCCGTCCGTCCGTGGACACATTTTCATTTCTGGACAATAACTTTAGTTGTAATGGTTTGAGCTGAGTTAAATTTAGGTTGTGGATTTAGTACAACAAAATACAGGTTTTGGTTCGATTTCCGTCTTTAGCGGCCCATTTTTAGTAGAGTTATGACCCTTTATTTAAGAGAATTTTGCCCAAGTTCTTGTTTCCGGATGATAACTTTAGTTATAATTGTTTGAGATGAGTTAAATTTGGCGTGTGGATTTAGTACAACAAAATACAGGTTGGGTTTGATTTCCGTCTTTATCGGCCATTTTTATTTACATATATTCTCACTCTCTTGGGCAGGAACTCAGTCAAAAGTTCTTACATTTCAATAATATTTAGTATGGTTCACCACCTAATCTCCTTGCTTTCCAAACTAAGGGACATTACCCTCAAAATACATGTCAGGCTGTATTTTTATTTTGTGTACCCCCCATTACATGAGATACAGCAGTTGGCACTGTCAACAGTGCAATGGAACCCTGTTAATTGAATAGCCACTTTGCCAATTGAAAATTATTCAATTAATATGAGTATTCAGTTAACAGATTTTGGTCACCTTTCCTGTATTCTAGAGATAAACTGTGCATTTATTCTATTATATCTTGTTTGACAGAGCTCATAGAGCTCAGACAAAAACATATAATAGATTAGTTGTCTGTCTTGGATGTACTGAGGCCAAATATGTCTATAAACATAGGGAATTTGGTAATTATCACTGATTATCAAGGAAATTTTTTTGACATATTACAAAATTTTCATTCAATTAACAGGAGTCTGCTCTATTACCTAAATGCTATTAAACATGTCTAAATTGTACTTGACAACCGAAAAAACGGGTGTATTTTGCCACACCTCAGCATTGCTCTTGTTGTGAATAGTGCTGGCCAGTTTTGGCAGTAACATTGGGTAAAGGGTTAACAAGATGACATTCATCATTACTGTGATCATAAAAAAGTGATTGGAGTGCAATCTGCCTGTGATCAAATTGCAACAAAGTTACCCTGATGGGTCGCAATTCATAAACGAAATAGTGAAAATAATGTGAAATCAAGACCACATTGAGAAGAACAAACAAAATTAACATCTCAGAGTTAGTGTTCTCACATTTGTTTTTCGACTGGTGAGATTCAATAGTATTTAGGGGATGGGGAAGCAGATCGGGCTGCACGGTATACTAAACTGAATACCGTGTAACAGGATAGTCTCCCCCCTCCCTAGTATATCTTCCCCCCCCACCCCCCACCCCCACCCTGGATATTCTTCCCCCCCACCCATAAAAAATTTTTTTGATTAATTTGACATTATTTGATGATGAAATGGTGAGAAAAGAGTTTTTGCAGAATTTTTTTTTTTTTTCAAGACCATCCTGGATATCTTGCCCCCACCCAGTAACCGACCTATGACAAAAATCATGAATTACAGTGAAATGGGGATAAAAAGTGTTTAAGGTGTGGAAACATTGCTTTGGGATATAAACACTGAGTTGGTTGGGAATGGGAGGGGGGTGGGGGGGGGGGGGGATAGGGGGAGATATCCAAGCCTGGATTCCCACACCTCCAAACATGACAAAATAAAATTTCAGTTTTTTCACAGATTTGACAGGAAAAAATTCCTGTCCTACCCTTCCTACAACATCTCCATTGCAAAGATAATTGCAAAGATAATAATGGATTATGTCAATCCTGATTCCAATGTTTTTACTGTAATGAAGAAGGGAAGTTCAAAAATCATTATCCTCCAGATTAACAAGGAATAAGGGAAATTTTTTTTTGTCATGGGGGGTGGGGGGGGGGGGGAAGATATCCAGGCCTGGATATCTTCCCCCCCCCCCACCTCCCATTCCAACCAACCCAAACTCAGTGTTTATCCGAAACCATTTTTAAAGTCCCAAATCTATTTCTCTCACCATTTCATTATCAATTAGTGTCAAATGTTTGACAAAAAATTTTTTGTCATGGTGGGGGGGGGGGGGGGGGGGAAGATATCCAGGGCCTGGATATCTTCCCCCGACCTCCCATTCCAACCAACTCTAACTCAGTCTTTATCCGAAACCATTTTTAAAGTCCCAAATCTATTTCTCTCACCATTTCATTATCAATTAGTGTCAAATGTACGACAAAAAATTTTTTTGTCATGGTGGGGGGAAGATATCCAAGCCTGGATATCATCCCACCTCACCTCCCATTCCAACCAACCCTAACTCAGTGTTTATTTGAAACCATTTTTAAAGTCCCAAATCTATTTCTCTCACCATTTCATTATCAATCAGTGTGAAAAAATTTTTTGTCATGGTGGGGAGAGGGGGGGGGGGGGGTGGGGAGAAGATATCCAGGCCTGGATATCTTTCCCCCCCCCACCTCCCATTCCAACCAACCCTAACTCTGTGTTTATCCGAAAACCATTTTTAAAGTCCCAAATCTATTTCTCTCACCATTTCATTATCAATTTGTGTCAAATGTTCAACAAAAATTTGTTTGTCATGGTGGGGGGAAGATATCCAGGCCTGGATATCTTCCCAACTGCCCCCCCCCCCCGCCCCCCCACCCCAACTCCCATTCCATCCAAAGGGTTACCCATGTACCTTGAAAATTGACCATGGCAGTGTCAAAGATGGAAAATTATGGGAAGTAGCTTCAAGCTGCATCATTCCTGTTGTTTGTATACAATGTTTCATGTGCTT
Organism: Pictodentalium vernedei; assembly: GCA_031216915.1. Lineage (NCBI taxonomy): Eukaryota > Metazoa > Mollusca > Scaphopoda > Dentaliida > Dentaliidae > Pictodentalium > Pictodentalium vernedei. The sequence continues at coordinate 506,793,678 of CM062296.1, read as the reverse complement.
ATAACAACTTTTATTGTTTAAGTGCTATAACAAATTACATTGCTTTGTTAGGTTGTTGTTGTTGTTGATATAGTCTGGAGTGAATAAAAATATCAAATCTTTTGTGGGTAGTTAATTTTCTCATTGTTTATATCCAGGCCTGGATATCTTTTCATTATCAATTAATGTCAAATGTTTGACAAAACATTTTTTGTCATGGTGGAGGGGAAGATATCCAGGCCTGGATATCTTCCC